>JAAWXA010000022.1:4027815-4096653 GCA_038090715.1 Florisuga fusca
GGGCGGCCTGAGCGGGGGTGGTGCCCCCTCCCCACACGCCTCGAAAGGCTCCGCCGAGGAGGGGATGGTGCTTGGTGGCTCCGCTGCCCTCCCGGCCCCCGGTGCCGGGGTAGGGGCTGAGGTGCGAAGGCAGCCGGCGGCCTTGTGGCGAGGGGGTGGGCAGGGGCCTGCGGGGGCTCCTCAGGTGAAGCCGGGGAGGGTGTTGGCTGTGCCAGCGAGGGCAGGCTGCTGGCTGGGGCGCAGGGACGAGCATCCTTCCAGGTGTCACTAAGTGCCTGTGCAGCCGGATGCTAGAAAGCCAGCTGGCTCATCTTGTAGGGTCTTCTGGGGAGGGAGCGTTTTCATTGTGCTATTTTGGGGTGACTCTTTGGTGCTTGGGTGTGAGGTGGGAGGCAGAGAGCTCCTCCTCGTAAGCTTTCACGGGGAGGGAAGAGTTTACTCCTGTGTCCACGTTGTCATGTCTCCTGCAGCTTTCTAGCTTGGGAATCTGCTGCCATTGTGTCTTTATTGCTAGTGGTCCACAAGTTTGCATCGGCGAATGTGACTGTGGTCGTGCTTTGCCTGCATACTGGTAGAAGAGGCATCCAGTAACCTGGGTATGACCCACTGACAACTTTGAAGATGAACACCATGACCTTGAAGTGTGTCTTGTATTTAACGAGCAGCCAGTATGCTGTATGAAGCGCTGGAGTGACACTGCTGCTCCAGCAGTGTTGCTGAACTACGTGCATGCCAAGTTCAAGGCGCCCTGTGGTTTATTTGGGAGCGGGGCTTTCAGTACCTGTTGGTATCATGTTTCTGAGCAGTCCAAACCAGCTGTGTGTTAAAGTCTTTCTTCCGTATCTTAACCTTGCAGGGAAGATTTATATACAATTTGATAGAATGAAATGTTTTCTACTTTTACCATTGTCCATTTATTTCTTTATATTTCTTTTTAGTGTCATTGAAAATGTTACCTTTTAGCAACAAACTACTCAATGAATCACAACAGAGATTTTCAGCCCGAGAGCTTTGTATGAGTGACATTTAACTTTATGTTGTGTGTGAGCTAGGGTGTGCTAATATTCCCTCAACACTAACACAGGTGCTATGCCTGTACAGGGGCTACTGCCTCACTGGTAATTATTGACAACATTTCAGTGTATCAGCTGCTTTTTGAGACCATGTCTGGTCTCAAAAGGATCAGAGGGTCAGCTTAGGAAGTCAGTGTTAATGTTTTGTCTCTTTTTTTGCCTTCGTGTGCCAGTGATCACCCAGCTCATAACAAGCATCCTTGTGCTGTTGTATGTAGGATCAGAAACTTTTGAGGTGCAATGAATGGTGTATGTGGTGTCCACTGCTCTTACTTTTGCCTCCTTTGTGCTTTTGCATGCTTTATAAAAATCCCATTCTTTTGGGAGTGGACAAAGTTCCTCTTCTCTAATTGGCAAAGCAAAACACTGGAATTATCATTCCCTTGTAGGATAATTTTATCAGGATTATTCTTGGGAATACCTGCCTTTTTTTTCTTGGAATAGTTAGCAAGAGGAAACTTGAATCCATATCTCTTGGTCCTCAGAAGGGAGTGTCTCTGGTGTCAGGAAATATATTTTGCTAGCTCCCACTGCTGATGCTTATTAACTGGCACTGTGTTTTGATTTCCTTCCCTTCCCTTTCCATCCCAACCCAACTGTTTGGTGGCGAAGGCAAGTGTATCTCTACACTGCAACAGGCAGCATGGAGCTCTCCTCCAATGGAAGCAGGTGGTAATCCTTGTTTTTGAAAGCAGGAGTTATCAGAGAGAGATCTGTGAAGAACCAAATCCCTCTTCATTTTTAGTGCTGGGATCCCATCATGCTGTTTGTTGGCCTCACTTACAGAAAGATTGCCACATCACTTTGTAGCTTATTAGACCCACTACTCATGTGAGTCTTTCTGTGGGCTCGCCTCTTCAGTTGTGTCCTGTCAGTTTTATGCCTTGGTCTGGTCTTATTTATGTGTGTATCATTGTGCAGGCTCTAGATAAACTGCAGGAATGGCTCCCCCCTCCTGAGAAAGTCCTGGATTAGATTCATTTTGCCAGAGCTCCCTAATGACCTTCCAGTAACATTGGTTCACTTTGAAAAAAGAGCAGAAGACAGAAAACACGTCCTTGGAGTGATATATATCTTTATAATGTCCTCAAGGGCTTTGTAAACTCTTTGCTCATTTTTAGGGGTTTCTTGGTATCTTCTTTGAATACTGCAAGTTACAACCCAGTATTTGCTGGAGTGATTGTGGAAGTACAACTAGTACTTCCCTCCCATTCTTCCATAAAAAATGACCCCCAAAAGTGGGTTTTCCTCTAAAAGATGAAATCTTTTTACATGTTATTGTGAGATGCCCTCCAATTGGAATATATGTTAAGATTGCTTTCAGAGAGAGGAGTAAAGAGGGACAGCTATGAGACCTCGCTCCCTAGGGCAGAGAAAGAACAGGAAAACATGGACTTTTTGAAGCTTTAGGAAGGAGATGTGAGAAGAGAGGGAGATCGTGTGATTTCTACACCATGCATCTGGACCCACACTGAGACTCACTCACCTGGAAGAGTCTCAAACTCTGGGAGACTCACTGAGACTCACTCTCAAACTGGAAGAGCTACGAACGGGGCAGTGGCAGTCCTCTGTGTCATGCAAGACCAACTGCTGGTCTTTTCCACAAGAGTGCCCTGGTACAGGCCCATGGCAATTATCCCACAAAATATGGGAAATGATCTCACAATAGGAATGTCACTTGGAACTCAAAGTATCAGGTGTTTTTTTCACATGAGCTTTTCCATTTTTTGGAGAAGAGCAGATAAATCAATGTATTGGACTTGATGAGGGGGGGAAAAATATTGCCATACTAGCTTTTTTCATCAAACTCGTGATCCCTTTTGGTCTTACCCAGTTCCACACCGTTATCCATTAAATCTTCTGCAGTACTGAGGAGCCATTTACATGGGAAAGTATCTTTTTTGTAGCTGAGAAGGAAGACATTGACAGCATGATGGACTGTACATGTAATCAAATAAGATGTGCTTGGAAACCCTTTCCTTTTGGTGTTAAGCCATGTCATCTTTAATTTGGTGAACAATATGAAAGGAACAAATTGCATGTCCTGGACTGACTCCAGCTGTATCGGTGCAACGGGGATCAGAGAGAGTGCTTGTGGGTGCAGATTTCCTCTCATCTGGAGAAAAAGGGCAGCCTAACCTTAAGAAAGAGATTTAGTGTCAGCCGTGACAGATGGAAGTGGATTCCTTGTTGTTTGTGTGACAGTAAATGTTAGGAAGCTCACCGTCAACCTGGAGGCTGTATGTATAGAAAGCTTTGGGGGCCTGCCTCTCAGATAGGAAAAGACTGCAGAAGGGCTAAGGAGAAATTGATGTCTAGTGAGGAGATTTTTATTACAAGATTATAAATGCCACTGCTCAGGCCAAAACCCCATATTGCTCCATTCTTTTTTCTACCAGTGGCGAGGAGATGATGCTTAAGCAAAGTCTGAGAAGACATGCATAAAATGCTTGCCCTAGTTATACCCTTCATGGTGTGGCAGTCTGCAGTTTTTCAGTCTCTCTGTTAGCCTGAAGAATTTCATATGTACACAAAGTGTCATTGAAAGCATGTCGTAGCACTCTTGTGAAACCTCGCAGTGCATTCCTGTGTGTTTGCCTCTCTTGTAGCTTTAGAGAAGCTTTCATTTTATCCTGGGACGTGTTAATTTTTAAGGCCTTCTACCTGATACCATACCAGAAGCTTTGGACCATCCAGAGACATTGTTATTCGTGACATGGCCCTGTCTGCTTGTTAAGTCTTCCTAAAAGCTCATACCACTACCTATCAGGTCTCTAAATCATTATGTTTCCCCCCTGCCCTCCAGTTAGTTCTATTTTTCATTTTCAGTTTTCTGAACATGTCTGGTGTGGAAGTAAGACTGATCTGATTTTCCAGATCCTCTGCAGAGCCCTTTAAAATAAACAACAACCAAAAAGTCTTGGAATTTTCTTTTGTATCTTTTCTTTATTCAGTTTTTCTACTTCTTGGCTGTCAGTCACTCAGCATACTAGCTGGTTGGCCTCATGTGAGTTAGGTGTGGAAAACACAGTTTTTATTGCTGGAAATTTGCCTCACCTCTTCAAAATAATCAGGAAAAAAATGCCATATTTAATTTGGAAGAACTTGTTCTGTTTTCTTCTGTCATGCACATCTATTTTTGAAAGACTTTTTGTTCATACAATAAGACAATTAGAACTAAAATCAAGCAGTTTGAAGTACCAAGAAGTTGCATTATCCAAATACTTTTTTTTTTCCTTTTTTTTATAAAGGTGATATATTTCTGTTCTTACTGAGCAAACTGTTGAGTTATGAAGTTACTATTCACAATTTCATCATGGCAACATGTCCTGATCTCTATGAGGAAACTGAAGTTCTCCACTGCTGCCCATTTCCCAAAGGCAGTGCCCACACAGTCACCCATGGCAAATCACAGTTGCTAATTTATTCTTGTCTGATGAGGCAGTTCTAGGTTTCAGTTCCATCTAGGCTTGGTGCAACTCATTTATCTGTCTCCTTTGAGTCTATTTTTTTTTTTTTCCTTTAGTATTTAGTACTGTTCCTCCCCTTGAGTGATCTGGACTTTTTCTGTGTACCTTGTTGCTGGAGCACTGGAGAATGCCACCCTCTTAACAGGTTCCTGGGGTACATGCTGCTCCATGTTCTCCCTTGGATACATACATCCTAGCTCTCCACCTTCTGCTCCCTTCTGGGACCTATTTCATCTCTTGTTTTTTTGCATCCCATTTATATATAACACAAGCCTAAAATTGCTCTTTTGGAGGGGAGTGTTTCTTCTAAAATTCTGCCCATTTGTTTCCCTGTCTGCCAATAGAAGCTAAGAACTTGGGGCTTAATCCAGGCTATAATTTTTGGCTTTTATACCACTGAAAGCCATACATTCATGCTTGCCAGCTTCCCTCTGGGGTGATCTAGAAATGGCAGCTCTGGATTAGATCACCCAGCATGTTACCTGTGACTGTGACCAATGCTGAATGCTCAGGAGAGAGCCAGAGGTTGGAACTGGTGGGCAGTGCCAAGGGCTGATCTCTCAGAGCTTGGTTTCTTTCAGTTCAGTGAGTCTGGTCAGAGATTTCTCGTTGTATTCCATTGTCCTCCACTGTTTGTTTTGGGTTGTTTGTGGGGGGTTTTGGCTTTGTTTTTCTTGGTGTTTCTTGTTTGTTTGTCCTGGGTGGGTTTTGGTGGTTTTTTGTTTGGGTTTTGTTAGGGGTTTTTTTGTTTGGGTTTTGTTTGTTTGTTTGTTTTGGGTTTTTTATTACTTTGTCCAGTTCCTTGAGCTCTGTGTAATTGCTAACCTCTACTGTGTCTTGCAGCAGGGTGTTGCAGAGCTCCTCTGTGCTTTGCATTTGTTTCAAGCCTGTCACCTGCTAGAGTTGCCAGCTGCGGTTACTTTAACACAATTGGAAAAGTTGATAACAGTAATTTCTTCTTCACCTTCTCCATGCAGAACTTGGTATGATTTGATCTCAATCATACCAGACCTCAGCTTGTTCTTTGTAAGAATCTGCCTGCCAGCACCTGCTGTGCTGCTCTTGCACCTGACTGGCATGTGGCTCTGCTGTCCTTTCACCTCACAAATTCAGGTGTCTGAGTTGCCTCTGCAGCCTTCCTGTTCCTCTGCCCAGCAGGTTAGGTATTCCTGGTGCAAAAGGATGGGATACCACTACGTGGTTGGCAGGTTTCACCGACAGGATCGTAGCTAGTTGCCCTAAGAACTATTGCCCCAAGGTGTTTTCCTTTCATGGGTAAAATAGTCTGAAGTTCTCTCTCCCCCTTCCTCAAACTTGAGCAGTTCATCCATCCGTAATGTTGGAAAAACAATATATTGCTCCTAATGCATGTGAGGTGTGTGTATGTATGCTAAGAGGTAGTGCTTGCAGTGCTTGAAGCAGGCTATAGCCATCTCACATTTCTGCTGCAATACTACCTGCTTCCCAGTTTCCCCAGTTTTCCCAGTTTTTTGGAGGCAGTGTAGAGCAGTCTGTAGGTAGTTCTGATGCTTCCCTCTTAGTGTAAGGGGGTTTCATTTAACTTCTACAGTTAGAAACCAGGAGCTTCATAGTCTTGACATAAAGCTTAAATTCTTGATATTATGTTCTGCTCACTCAAACAAGGAGATGGTGTAGCTGTCTAATACTTTTACCTCCATATAGGCATTGGCACAGTGCTCCTTTTGAGTGGATACTTCCTTAAGTTGTATTTTGTTTCAAGTTGCTTGTTGCTTGTTTGCTGAAGTACCTCAGTCAAAACACAGAAGTCACCTTGGTGGTGACATTGTGTTAGGAGACTTAAGAGGTTTTTTTTAATTAATTACATCCTGAATTATTTAAGCAGAATCTAGCTGCAATAGACTCTAAAATTTACTTATTTACTTAGGGGTTATGCAAAAGTTACCAAAACTAACTGGTTGTTTTAAATTTTGCTTTTCTTGAAAAAAATCTGGTGGCCTTAGACAGAGTTACTCCACTGCTTTTAAGGAATAGTGGCTGAATCCTGTAATCTTATGGAAGACTGGGGGCTTCCTGCTGTGGGAACAAACGTGGAACACTGCTTGGCTTAAGCTGAAATGGAGCTGAGGTACTGCTCCTCCGTGGTGCTGGCATTTGAGCTTGACAAACTCTACCATGAACTGGCCCAGGGTGGAGTCCTGTGTACAGGAGTTGAGAACTGGCACAAGAGATAGAGGAGCTGTTTCTTACTGTTGCAGGTAGGTTTTTAGATGGGCTAACCAGGAACCTGAAGCTGTGATCTCCAGGATCAACATCTGTTTGTAGGCTTTATGGAAGAGGAAATGTAGGTAATAAACCACTGATTCTCAACTTTTATTCATTAGTGTCTAAGCACCCAAAAATGTGGCATCTGTTTTGTTGGGGTGTTTTTGTCTTTTTTTTTGTAATTTGCAGTAGCTAAAGAATGACTTTTTAAAGCCTGCTTTAAAGCAAGGCTTCATCTGAAAAGAGCAAGAGATCGAGAATCCACCGTCTCCCTTGTTCTAGGTCCTGTCCTTAAGGAAAGCTCCCATGAAAAACTAATTTTCAGTTGTTAGGCTTCAGTTTCTAGCAGATGATGAGCTCGAATAGAAGAACCCTTCAGTTTCTTAAACCTTCATCACAGAAAGTACTTCTTCGCTATATTAATTTTCAGTGTGGCTTTTGCATAAGGTACATGCATTTTAAAGAGTTCAGTTTTCAGTGGTTGGAAGGGATCTTTTCAGCCTTTTTTCAGTGACTGTGAGGCATGGATGCTGTCCCTTTACCAGAGTCCACTGTCTCTGCAGTTGTAGGCAAGGACAGAATATCCTCTCTTGCTTTCTACTTCTCTCTGTAACAATGTGGTGTTCTGTATGCATGACTTGTATAACCTAGAGACATCCAAGCATGAATCTGATTGTATTAAGAAGTATTTTGTGGAAGATGCACTTTTTCTTTCTGCTGTTCTTCATGTCCAGAAGGAATCAGGAGTGGCTGCATACCAAGCAGAGAGGAGGCCTATGGGGCTTTGTCCAATACACTAACTGGAAAAAAAAAAAAAAAAAAAAAAAGAAATCAGGGAAATGGCAGCATTTGGGTTCTAGGACTCTGGTCTCTCTAGTGGCATAGGTCTCTGTAGCCTAATTTTAAGTTTGAAACAGAATAAAAAATAAAAATAACAGAAGCTGTTATTTTTAGTGTGGTGGTTGCTTCTTTTGTGAAACAGATTTTCTTTAACCTTGCTAGCTGTGTCTCTGATTGTGATGTACAGCTTTTCCCCCTGCAAACACCCTAGGCTGGACTTGAACCAGTAATTGTTTTGTCTGTGGATTATCATTACAAGTGTTCACCAGTAGCTAGCTTACTCTGGCAAGTTGAGCACAGAGTGCACAACTGCCCATTTCAGGTTGAGATGAATCTGAAAAGTTATCACCTTTGGCCAGCTTCAATACAAATTTTATTTTTCCATTACTTTACTACATCTATGAATAGAAATAAAATTATTTTTATGTTCAAATCTGACATAAGGTTTATGGTGCTTTTGTATAGAAAAAAAATTCTGACCATCTGTGTTCTATAACAGGAAATTCCTAGGATCCAGTTACCTGGCATAGCACTGGCAAATTGAGGATCAAAGTACAAATATCGTTTATTACAGCAAACCTGCCCTGAGGAGTATTTTGAAGATTATTTTTTTTTTTATTCCTGAGAATAATATTCAAGGGACTGGTGTGAGACGACTGATGTAAGATCTGATAGTAGAACGAGAAGACACACACCTAAGTCGTAAATCTGTTTAACTTGACAGATAGGAAGACTTAAGGGTGGAAAACTGTTGTCCAAAAATTGTGTCTATTTACCTGGTGTGCAATAATCTGATCCACACACAGAGCTGAGGTATTCCTTTTTTTCAGGTCTACATAGAATGGGATGCTAGGTGGTAAATCCAAAAGCCTAATGCACCTTCCCCATAACACAGGATTTCTTTAATGCACCATAATATGCAAAATTACTTTATTTCTAGGTATACCAATATCATTTGCTTACATAATTGATTAACTAGGTCTTTGCTTCTACTTTTACTTTTCACTACATCTGCTCAGAGTGTAGGGGGCTTTTGTGAGTAGGGATCCTTCCAGTGTAAGGGAGGGTAGTGAAGTATGTTTAAAAAGTGAGTTCTCAGGAAGTTTAATTAGTCATTGCTTTCTGGTACCTTTATTGCTTAAGACTAAAGACATCAGTGGTTAGTATCTTCCATTCAACTCTTCTTCACACAGAAATATGCTCAATAAACACCCCCTTCCATTAGTCATGCTGACCTGTCTTTTTTAACATCAAAATGATTATTTGCATGGACTGGGAGAACACAAGCAGGTACTGACAGCTGTGGACTAGATGGCATCATTGACACATGTGGAAATGGCTTATGTAGAAGCAGTCCAAACCAGCTTGTAAAAATTTGTAATCTTAGTAATACCATTTCTTCTTGGAAACTAACAGCAGTGCAGAAGGAAATTAAACATACCATGTTCGTATATGTAAGAGTTTTCATATATCCTTCTGGGATGTTCAGACATAGAGAGAAAGAGGTGCAACCCACAGCCATTATCTGCTTTGCTGTTATTGTTTTCTTTGTTGTTACTATCTTTAGATATTAATTACAAAGGAAACAAATTCCTCTAGAACTGTAGACCCTTCAAATAACAATGGAATTTGTGCTTCCAATCTAAAACCAAGGTTTCCACCTCTGGGGACTCTTAGCTTTGAGAAAAAGCTCAGGCAACTGTTGAATATGGTTGAGAATGCACTGGGATTTCTCAAGAGGCAGAAGAAAAAGTGGGTCAGGCATGAGGACATTACCTTGGGGCTGTCTGCAAACTAAAAAATGGTGAGGCTGCAGATCAGAATTAAATGGTGGATTTGCAAGTGTAAGAGGAAGGTTGAACATTTTCCCCTGAGCATGCTCCAAATAGGGAGGGAGAGTTGTCCTCAAAAATAGGAAAAATGGTTACAGAAGGGTTGTAGAGAGATGATTTAAGGGACTAATAGTTGGCATGATGAAACATTTTTGTCAGTTCCAAGAAATCTCTTCTGTGTAATTACAATCAGAATCTCTGCTGGTGGCCAGTGGTGGGACTGAAAGCTGCATAAATTTTGTCCCACTTACTCCCTTTTAGTCTGTTGTGATGTATCAGTGCAGCATGTGGCAGTTGTCCCACTTACCCTGATTTTTATTAAATTTCAGAAAGTTCTTGGCAGCGTGAAGTCTGTGTGGCAAATCTATACGAGATTTTCCCCTGCAAAATACCCTGCCTTCCAGAACTTGAATCAAAATATCAGATCTCTGATCATGAGCTTACTGTTACGTTCTTAACCTCTTCATATTTTTTATAAGGTTATCTAATCCTTGATAATTATGCTGACTGTGTCTGTCATTAAATTATTTGAATGGGTAAGATGAGCACTGTTTTCCCAGGAATTGAGCTGCAGTTAAATGTTTATTGTAAGCAGACCATAATATTTGGTCTGCTTAATTAGTAGATTACTGCTAAATTACTGCTGAATTAGTAGAGGTGAAGCTGGTTATGAGGGGTTTCATGGGGTGTTGGGTTTAATTTTCTGCTTGGATCAAAAAATTGCAGAAACTCTTATCAGGGAAATTGGTAGAAGGTCCTAGACTTTCCTCTCAAACTTTCCTTCTCCCCGTTCTTTAGCTTTGCTGCTGGATGTATTTGGAGAGTATTAAGGTCACGTAAACTGCCAGTAGTGCAGGCATGCTCACCTGGTGTGTACCTAATGATTTGTTGTCATAATTAACTGTTCTGGTCCTCCCTGAAGATAGATGGCTTTTGCACAGAAATTACTGGTGTGTCTGACTGCTGTGTAATGTAGGTGAATACCATCTCTGGCAGTATAAAATTATGTGTTTGGGGTATTTTTTTGTTTTGTTTACATCCTACGCTGTTACTTGTTAGTCACTGTGCAGGTAATAATACATTAAGTTGGCTGTGCAACCAGGTAGTCATAAAAATACTGTCAAGGTGCATCTGTTATAATATTAAATATATTTATGTGTGCTCTGTTCAATGCAGCCTCACGTTAGCTGAGAATCCAGACCTATCTGTCTTGATTGCAGCGTTTTTTTGAGAGGATTTTTTTTGGTTGGTTGGTTGGTTTGTAGGTTTTTCTGTTTTGTTTTTCCCCATCATAGCTACATCTTTCCTCAGTGGTCATAAACCTTTCAAAGGTGAAAAACAGTCCTGGTATTTTACAACCTCACCTTTATTTGTTTTGGGGTTTTTTTTACAGAAATTAAATGCAGTAAATAGCAAATCTAGAACTTGTAAGGCTGATGCCCTTGCATGCATATGGGAAGAATATGACACAGAGGAGACTTTAAGCCACAGCTGCTGAGAGCTGAGCCTGCTCTTTAAGCAGTGTTTGCTCCAGCTGAAACAGGCAATGAGGGAAGATAAGTGTCTTCAAGGAACAATTTGGAACCTTTTGAGCTCCTGCTGTCAGACCTATCCTAACAGCAATGACTTGTTTTTATTTGCTGTTCAAAGTTCACCTAGGAGGTATCTTGCATTCCAGGGCTGAGAAGCTGTTAGTCCAGTGCACCGTATTTTGGGTTTTTTTTTAATTTACTTGTTTCCTGTACTTTCATACATATTCATATATATTTCATACCCTAAAAAGATAATCAGTGCATGGTTCAACTTGCTATACAAAGATTTGATTTTTGTTTGTTTTAATGTGAGGGGTTTTATTTTTGTAATTAGCATTGTGTTTTGGAAACAAATTAAGTTTGTTAAACAGTGAGGGATGCCGAGTGTGTGCAGTTATTGCTGCCATTAGCTGAGCCTCAGTCCCACTGCTCAGTTGCAATTGAAAACGCTGCTGCTTTCTTTTTTTAGTATTTCTAAGCACTCTCAGTCCAATTTTTTATATTCTCCTCCTTTTCCCCACTCCATCTGTTTCATTTTGGCTTAACGCCTGTTGGTAACAGCAAAGTTAGGCTTAAATTCTATTTCCAGCTTTTGTTTGTTTGTTTCTCCCATGGAAATACTGAACAGGGAGACAGACCGCACTGGACGGGGGTTACTTGGGTTTTCACCTTTGTCTCCCCTAAAAAGCTGTACTTTGCATCAGCTTGCTGAAACACCTTTGTCATCTTCTTTGTAAGCGGATCCCATGTCCATGGTAGGGAATTTGATCACATACAGAGGGTCGTGGGCAACCTCAGTCTAAATAAACTTCAGTTGTTGTAATTGTTTTAATGTGTAGGCTTGCAGAGGTGAGGATGTGTTCTGAAATAAAGGGGGATATTGCAGTTCCTCCACAGTGAGATTAAGATGTTTAAAATAATCCAAGATCTTTAGTCAGATGGCAAGACAGACCTCCATAGTATTTTTTCTGCTGTTGAATAACCACCTTTTGTCTGAGTTTTAAACTTGATGTTTAAACTTGAGTTTGCCTCTATTTTAAGCACTGCTGTCACAGTATATTGAGATTAAAGTAAACTAACATAGGAAAGATCTAATATATACATTAAGAATTTCCATAAGAAATGCTCCGTATTTGTTCATAAATTTAAAATTAAAGAGTGCTCTGATCATGTAAAATTAGGAAATAATTTTTCTAGTAAATCTGTTTAAAATGTTGCTTGCAGGAAAGAGAAGTTGTAAGATAGGTAATTGTGCTGTGTATGTGAGACTTTTTGATTGATTCTTTTATTTTTTTGTCTCCGGCCTCCCTGAAGAAGCAAAGAAGACATCTATATTACATATATGCTACTTCCTCTAAAAGTGCTAAAAACACAAGTTTAGTCGTCCTTGATTTGTATCACAGGTCCATCACGGCCAGTGTCCCATCCTAAGCTGGCCAAGAGTGGATATTTGGAGTAGAGAATAAAAGCAGGCAAAGCATATAAAAAGACTGCAGAATGCTTTGTTACACCTTCAGTGATTCGTGAATTCTGGGCTCCCTAAGCTAAGGGTGGAATATATGGATGTAACTGTTTTAAGGATTTCTTTATTATTATTTTTAGTGAATTTTTCAAGTCACTTTTTGAATCCATGTAAACTCTCAGCATCTGCAGCAAAGGTTTCTTCAGACTGACAATTTGTATGAAGTTACTTTTGCTTGGTCTAGTTTGTCTCCCGATGAACACAAGTGTGAACGAGGTGGATGTGTTTGATCTAAGATTCTGCTACACTGATTGCACCGTGAGGCCTTGCAATACTTTCCTCCCAGGACTGTTGCTCTTGCCTGTCCCAGTTAGGACTCCTCTGTTGGGTCTTGATTTTCATGTCAGCTAAGTAATTGCCTCTGTAGTGCAGATTGTTGTATGAGGAGGGAAATAAGGAGACCATTTGTCTGCGAGTGCTGTTGACTGAGATAGAAGGAACAGCTAGCAGAGCACTGTGTTAGGATATATAGTGAGGCTTATTAGTCTGTTTTAGCATGATTTTTTAAAATTTGTTTGGTTGGGTTTTTTTAAAGCCCAGACTTAATGTATACAATTAAGGTATAAAACTATACAGGTTCTCCAGTATGGACTGAGTAGAGCTAGCAGTATGCAAAAGTTGATCTCACACATCTTCATTCTGAGGTCTGCCAAGAGACAGGATTTGATCCTGTCGTTGTCACCCTTTCTTTCTCACAGCTGCTTTGGTTTCTGCTTCACTTGCTACTTCTAGGAAGCCAGTTTTACAGAATTTGAGGACTGCCCAGCTTTCTTGCCTGTCTTCATGGGAGAGAGGTACAATCCTGTGCATTTCCTACAGGAAAAGACATTCTGAAAGTTCCTATCTTCTCAGTCACTCTCTTCAAAATTATGTGTCTGTACATTTTAAAGCTAAAAGTGGTAAGGATAGATGTTGAAGTTTGTATGCTTGGTCACCCTTTGAATCACGAGGAGCTTTACTGGAGTTCAAGAAGGATATAATCCTTCCATCTCTCTTCCAGTTCCCCTTAGCACCACTTAACATTTAACAGGTGGAAATGATCCTCCGTGCTGTGTGTCGGGGAAGATGTGGTAGCACATTACCACTCCCCCACTGACCATTCTTTGCCACCTCCCTGCTGTAGCTACATTAGTAAATTCAGCTCTAGGAGGGGGCTGGCTGCAGGCTTTGGTGCTAGTCAAATAATATTTACACTATATTTAATTGATTTAGAAGGAATTAGAATAATGTGTCAGCTAAAAGCCTTCTCTTTGTGACTCCTGAAGACCTAGGTTAACAAGTGTCACGTCTTGCCACATGTGTCAGCAGTGCTTCAGTGTTAATCTGATAAACCCTTGGTCCATAGGCCTGAACAGCAGGCAGTATTAGTACTGCCTCAGGAACAAATTTTTGGTGTGTTAACACTGCTCTGTGCTGCTGCTGTGATGTATAGCAGCTTGAAATTTGTCACATTTTGGCTGTACCAAAGCATATCCATAAACTTCATTCTCTAGCTCTGTATTGCCAAATGGCTGCTATTTATGGTAGTGCCCAGAAGGACCTTGTTCCATTTCAAAGCTTCTGAAGATCTATGTGGCTTCTTCAGATTACAAACATGTTATCTTTGTACACCTGTATTGTAACATTGCTAAAGAAAGTGGAGTAGTGCAAGCAGTTCCACCTTGGTTAGCTTCGAGTGCTATTAGATTTTCATGCTCTGACTCCCCTCTAAAATTATTCCTTGGGATCGCTTTCTGCCATCAGTCTCTAGACAGAAATTTTGTTGTGCACCTACCTTGTGAATGCATACATCACAAACCATACTTTTTAGGGGTTTTGCTTCAGTGAAAAATAGTACATCACTGACTTTCTCTGAAAAACTCTTAAACTTCTTTCTATCTGTTGCCACTACTATCCCACGTCCTGATCTCTAGCTGCCTTTGTATCCCCTGCAATCCAAAGACTGCATTGTGCCTTACTTGTCTTCATAAAGTGATGCCAAGAGACTTTCTAGATAGGGAGAGGATAGCTGCCTCTGTATCTGTGTGTTAATGTTTGCTTTTTTAATATTTTTTTTAATGTTGAAGGCTTGGGACAGTCTATAATTCAATTACTTTAATAGAAGAAGAAAAGAGAGTTAAAAAGAGATTTTTGTAGGTATGCTCTCTCCTGTGCAGTCTTGTGGTGATGTGCAGGGAAGAATGGGTGCACGCCATATGCAGAGCTCACTGGTATCTCAGGGATGCTCAGCTCAGATGTTCTGGTGAGCATGAAAGAGCCTGGGAATGGCATTAGCCTCGCTTATTAGGAAAAAGGAAAAATGTTGTGCTGTCAAACACAGTGTCTACTTTCTCACTGGAGAGCTTTCCAGTTCCTTATTTTAATACTTGGTGACTGAAAGGGTTGCTATGCCATACAAATGCAGAACTCTTTCTGTGAGAATTTGGAGTATTTTGCAGCACTTTCCTTATGAACTTCTTTAATATTCAGTTTCTTCGTATTTCTCTTCTATCATTTTGATTGTGCTTTAGGAGATGTTGGATTGTATGAACTTTTCTCAGCAGCGCTCTTACTGCATTAATCTTCTGCTCCTTTTTTCCAGGTGGTTATCGTCTATATCTAGGACACAATCTTTTGTGAAGATCTCTTTGAGTTCTTTTGTTCATGGGTTTTTTTTTTGATCATCCACTATGTCTTGTGCTTTTGACACACCTGGGTCTGCTGCTTCCTTGTGCATAGTACATGCTGGGTCACTTCCTATCCTTACTTCTCAGTTCTTTTATGGCTAGAGAATGAGCTGTTTTCTCTCCATAATTCACTGGTGACATTTTACTTCTTTGATGCCTGAAGAAATGTGATGGTTGAATGACCAGCTTGAGTCCTTTTTTCTGATTTGGTATTTATGTTGTTGATCTTATTTAAGTCTGCAGTGAGAGTGCTACAGTAATGCGCATTTGTACGAAAGAGGAAATTTCATATTTTGGGGGAAGGACAATATGGCTGCTGAGAAAGCTTAATAAAACTTCCATGCTTAATAAAAGCTCTAGCCTACTTCTAAAGCCAGAAAAATATGTTACAGGAAGAGTCAAAATGATGTAGGAAGATCTTTTATTAGTCCTGTTTCAATTAATTTTCTTCCAGAAAAGTGGATTTAATGTCTATCTGAAAGTCTTTTTTTGTAGAAGAATTATAACCAGAAAAATCATAAAACAAAAAATTAATTTCAGCATAGGCTATCTGGAGCTCCTTATAAAAACAGGAAAAAGGAGTAGAATGCAAACACTATAGGAACAAGATACCTCTCTGTATTTTAATTTGGTAATTTTTAGCACTGTGTGTATCCTGTGAGGAGGACAAATTTATACATGGCTGAAGCCCCATCTAACCACCCCCATCTTCTTTGCTTGGCTGTTCATCACAGTGATAGTGTCTGTAATCCTGACTTTGTGAAAGCCCTTCTACTCTATTCAGATGCTTAAAACTTATTGAAAGCAATACCTGGCAAACCTTTCAGATTTGTGTTGGATGTCATCCAATAAAACCCATAAAAACTGCCTATGTAGCAGCTGCTCTGTTAAAGCAAGACCTTTTTGCCTGGTAACAGAAACAGCTCTTGCAGTGTTTGGCATTAGATTCTCTTTGACTTGTTGGCTGTCAGGCCCAGGAACACTGAAATGCTGCATGATATAGCTGGTAATGGTCAGTCTCTTAGTTTGTGCTGCTGACTTGCATCTGCCAAGTTTATGCATGAAGTAAGCTCGGGCACTTGTAAAGTGAGTTTGCCTTCTCTTATCCTAAGAGATGGGTTCTGATTCAGTCATAAGCAAAACCTGTGGAAAGGTAGCGTGTTCTTCTGCCATGACCTGCAGTAATTTTGTCATTCCTTCCCTCTGCCCCTTTTTTCTCCAGATAAATGGCTCATTTAAATTGGGAGCTACTGAAATACTCTCTGGCTGGCAAATGCAGTGCCTAGCAGCAGTCATCAAGGACGAACCAAACATGAGTGGAGGAGGGGAACAGGTCGACATTCTTCCGGCCAATTATGTGGTCAAAGATCGCTGGAAAGTGGTGAGTAGCTCTGACTTTGTGCTTCCTTTGGCTACCCAGCAGGTCTCTTCCTCTTGTGGTAGTATAAAAACTTGAGTAATTGGTCCTCAGCTCTGTCAAGTGGTGGTGGAGTGGTATGGTTTGACATGTTAGTAAGATAGGGCAAGAAGGTGGTTAATATTGCTCTAGTGTTTATTTTAGACTGGTATTTTTAGAACTCTAAATCTACTGATGAATTTTAGGTAGGATTTTAGGCAGGCTGGGTCATCTTTTAATTAGAACCTTAGATTATGAGTTACTGTGTCGAAGAGTACTACAGATCACAGAACCAGCCGGGACAGAAAGGACCTCTGAGATCATTGAGTCCAACTCCTGACCAGCCTGAGGAAGAGGATAGTTGACTCCGGAGTGTTAGCACTGAGATAGACTAACTGATGGATTCCTTGTACCTTGGCAAGAACACCTCCTGGACCTCAAAACACTGTAGTTCAGGAAAGAATTGTCTGCAACAGGGAGACACTACAACAGGGAAGTTGTGGATACCTCCTCTGTCATGGTTTAACCTTGGGCTGGCAAGTAACTGAATGACAGATGCTCTCTACTTATCCCCCTCCCTGATAAAGAAAGGAGAGAGAATAAGGGAGAGAGACTTGTGGGTTGGAAACTAAACTCCACAGCTTTGACAAGACAGTAATGATATAAAAAGGAAAAATAATTAAATATATCAAATATGCAGAAAAATGATACCACGTTCCTCCCCCCTTTCATAGAATCATAGAGTGTCTTGGATTGGAAGGTACCTTGAAGATCATCAAGTTCCAATCCCCTTGTATGGACAGGCCTCATCCAATCTGGCTTTGAACACTTCCAAGGGAGGGGGCAGCCACTACTTCCTTGGGCAACCTGTTCCAGTGTCTCACCACCCTCAAATGGAAGCATTTATTCCTAATGTCTAACATAAATCTCCTTTCTTCAAGTTTGAAACCATCTCCCCTTGTCCTCCCACTACACACCTATGTAAAAAGCCCAACGCCAGCTTTCCTGCATGTAGCCTGGTCAGGTGGTTGGAACTAGATGATCTTTAAGGTCCCTTCCAACTCAAACCAGTATATGATTCTATGATAATATGAAAGGATTGTGATCTTTGTACTTCTTGAAATTCTGTATGTTTTTCCAGAGAGGTTTTTTTTTTTTTTTTTGGCTTTAAAAGCTTTTTTTTTAAAAAGGTGAAAAAAACCATTAAATACCCCATGTGCCATTTTTACCTTGGATTACCAACAGTGCCTGTGTCATTAAACTCCCAGCAGAAGCCTTGCTAGTTTGAAATACAAGTGATTTGTAGAAGCAGCACTAAATCATTAATTTGTGCTAACTAGTTATGGTACAGGTGCCCTGTGAGTTTTGATGTGGACTGTGAAGAGCAGAGGACTAGGGAGACTCAGGACTCTCAACTGGCTTCAGTGGATAGGTTATTTTTAACAGCCCTTTTCAGGCAACATACCCTTTCCTTAGACTTGCCTTATGCTTCTGTCTCTTTGTTGCACTGGGCAGTTCCTGCTTGCTCTGTTCTTGCTGCTCTCCCATTGTTTACCCTCTCTTCGCCGTAGCACTTTGCTCCTGCTTTTTCCAAAGCCTTCACTTTTCTCTCTGGCCTATCCCCAAACAGCCTATTTATATTTAAGTAGTTCAAACTGCTCTTCATTCTCCACGCTTCCTGAGAGCAGATGGGGAATCTCAGTTTTCTCTGTGATGAGATACCAAAATGGAGACACTCCCTATCCCCCTCCCAAAGCTTTCTGGCACTGGTGAAGGAAAGTCTTGCTGTGCTCTTGGAGGTCTGGGCTGGAGCACACAGGGAGCACACATAGTTGTTTTGGCAGGATGCTACCTGTGCAGCTTAACTGACGTACAAGGTTTGAAACATGTTCTGTGCTTATGGACTTCTCAGAAAATACCTCTTGCAGCTTTTGTCTGAGCTTCTCTGCACAAATGGAAATTTCCTCAGAGCCTACAGTTTGGTCAGATTGGTGCATGTTCTTTGCAAAGGTGAATTTAGACACTCTCCTCATGCTAAGCCGTTGCTTCAAGTATATGATTATGTTCTCCTTTGCTCTAGCTAGCTTTGGCTTGTATCAGTCCTCCTGTTCATCAGGAATGGTGAAACTTCCTTAAACGACAGGAGTGTTTTTTTAACACAGTCTAAACTAAGTAACTTTGTTCACGGAAACAGCAGAACTATTACAAGCACCAAAACCTCAAAATCAAGCCTAAAATATGCTGAGTTATGATCATAGGGGAACATTCCTAACTAAATTTGAGTTTGGTAGAGGCAGTAAATGTGGGATTCAGTGACTTCATGCATGTATCTGTGACTGAGGACTACTGGAAGCTCTACCCTACCCACTAACTGCCCTAGGAAATACAGAAATGTGCACCTATATTGTCAACAAAAACTATCTCAAACTAGAGGAATAGTCTTTTATGTTTTATAATGTTGGCTCACAGTAGTCTTCAGTACTGCAGTGAGGTCATTACTCCACTTGAAGATCCTGAGAAGTTACATCACTTGCTAAAGGGTGTAAATAGCAATGACAAATTCCGATTTCCAGCTCCAAGGAGCAGAGATGGGAATGGTTTGTTCTAGCTGAGTTGTGTGTTGGGAGCTTTCATTAAACACTCATTTCTGCACGCCCTTGAGGCAGGCCTTCTGTGCTGTACCCTTGCTGTGCTTGATATTAATGTAGGACCAGTCAGAACTGTGAACTGTATGGGATTCAAAATGATTTGTTTGCTGTGTTGGGCCAAAGAAATGGACAGGATAGGATCGAGTGACAGATGAAAAAGGCAGCGTACCCTGAAGTAGCATACAGCTGTAAAATCAGTAGTACCATTTTTTTTCTTTGTCATAGACATGTCAGAAACTAACCAGTAGCATACAAGCTGGACAGTCCAGGTTTTCTGTGAGCAATGGATCCTGTTCAGACAGGTGTGTGGCATATTTATGTGATGCTGGGGTTCAGCTGCCAGAAGGCTTTTTGTGTAATTTGTCCTCCCATTGTGACTGTCTCTGGCTGGGCATCTGCTTGAACCTTGTAGTTCTTAGTGCTGGCATACTTCCAGCATTGAGCCAATTTCTAATTTTAGATCAGTGCATTGTATTCCTTGAATTCCTTTCCTCCTCTCATCCTGCATGCTGGCTGACAAAGCTTTGACAAATGAAGATATTAGTCCTCTGCAGTTAGCCTCTTGGTAGTTCATTTTCCTGTCATTCCAAGTCAGTAAAGTTTGGCTGTCTGACAGCAATGATATTTTTGTTCTTACTTTTGAAGACAGTCATGGACGGGGAGGGCATATGCTTTTTTATCAAAACTTGTGGACCTGAAGAAGCATTCTTTTGAGTAATTCTTTGCTTGCAGATATTTTTGGTGTTTTGACTGGACGAACTTTGGACAGTACTGGAACCATGTAACTCTTTCTGAGTTACACATCTCACATGATCTGCACATGCTCTGCTGAATGACAAGAGCTGCCTTATTCAGGGGAGGCAACACAGTTTAAACGTAACTTGTACTTTCTTTGAACGAGGTATAGATATTAAGGATGAATGAATGGATCTTTTTATTTCTCCCAAACACTTTATGTTGGGGATTCACAACTGAGACTTATTAGCAAAACAGAGTTGGCAGGTCCTGCACTGAACTTTGAATATAGGTAGTGACTCTAGTTCACATGTATGCTCTTTTGTCAGGTACAATCCATGCTTTATTTTTTTCCAGGCTTCTGAGATTTTTGAACTGAAGTTTTGGTTACACTTGTCCTTCTTCTGTTTACTTTGGAAACCTCCCTGTAAGCCCCACAGATTTTTGTGCGTTCTTACCCTGTCTTGGTCACAAAGGCCAAGAGTCTATGGTTCCAAGAGAGCACTTGGGACAAAGAAGATGCTTTGTTAGTCTTGGGAACTGTTTTGTTCTCATTCTGTGCAGAATTACTTTAAGTGGCGTCTAGCAGGTCTTCAGATGATTTAGAATGTGACTCGTTGACTTGTTCTTGATTGGCTTCTCAGTTCACACCTGTTTTCTCTATATTAGTTTTCCCTTGAGATAAGTATAACTACAGTCCTCTTAAGGAAGCTGAGTGGACTCTGGGAGTTTGGTGAATGTAGGTACACCTGTTGTTAAGTCAGATGAGGCCTGCTGGCCATTCTGTTCAAGTAGTCCATTGGGTTGGGCTGCAGGAGTTGAGGGCTTGACTATACAAGTGCTCTTCAAAGGCAGTCACAGTAGTCCCTATTTGAAGCCTGTTGGAGACAGCCTTTATTCTGGTGAGTTCATCATAAGGTCTCTGGCTCTCAGTTTGGTTCTCTGTTGTGGATTCAGTGTACACATTTCTGACCTTGCCACCAATCCTGAGACTGAACCACTCATGCCTTGGTCCTGGAGGTTTTCCTCGGAAAGTCTAGTGTTTATACATATGCTTGGAAAGCAGGATTTGTTTAGAGCAGCAGTGCCTTATATGCTTGCTGAATAAAAGCTTAAATTTGTAGTTGAAGGCTATTTTTAGTTGAGGGAGGTTTGTTGCCTTGGTGTTTTGAACTGCCCCTCTGTGAGTACTGATTTCTGCTTAGTGGGAAGGCTGTGTGTTTTGTTTTTAGTAGGCTCTTTTCAGGATAAATCTAAAACATTTCAGGATATTTAAAGAGAGCTGTCTGTGTCCTGTGTAACTACTGATATATCCAGGCGGGCTTTTGGGAGTGGATTCTCCCTCATCAGAACATGGCTGGTTTGTAATCCTGAGGGACAGTCCAGTTTGGGGAATTCCTGGAACGCCATAGTTAGAGGTTGCCACATTGAGGGGTCAAGTAGAGTGGGTTTCAGGAACAGTTCACTCCAAGGGCCTAATGTGGCACGAAACCTCATAGAATGTGGAAGAAGCACTGCAATGAGCTGTGTGGTTGTGTAGCCATTAGTGAGATGCTGAAAGGACTGAAATCAAGTCTGAGATGCAGCTTACTTAATTTTCATTTTCTGTGTGCAAATCCAAGTAGGTATGTGTGTTTGATCAGATGAATTGTTCACATGACTCCACAGGCTGTAATGGAAACCTGGACACCCAGCTCATGTCTGCTCTGCATTTAGGCAGTATGAATCTATCTGGTGTTTTCAGCCTGTATCCTAGCCTTAGCAGCAAATGGACTGGTGGAAGGTAGGAAACAGGATGAGAATAGAATAATCCCAGAGCAATGAGGCTTATCATGGGCTGGCGACTCATTAGGTAATTACTGATTAGGTGATTCTTTTTAATATTCCCTTCTCTTTTTTGACTTGTGTTTAACAGTTTAATTATTAGTTTATTTTCTTGAGTGGTGTATGCTCATCTCTCCTTTGTGGCCAGCAGAAAGCTCTGCTGAGTTCACCCTAGTGAACTCCCACAGTACACCCAAGCAGCAGGGAAATGCCTGTGTGGTAAGTAAGCCTGTGACCTCAGCCAAGACCTTTGAGTTGCAAGTTAAAAACTTGCTCTGCAACAAAGAAAAGCAAATGGCTGCTGATGGCCTCTGGATGTTGCTGAAAAATCAAGGAAGGCAGCAGTGCTGGTAATGGTGAATAGGACCATCTGGTGTGCTGGGAAGAGCATAGCAGAGAATAATTTCCATAAGAGGATGCAAAAGGATGTGAGGAAGCAGGGCAGCTTGAGGGCTCTTGGACAACAAGGTGCATCCGTTGGCTAGAATATGTGTATAAAATTGGTTTTCTGAGTCAGCAGAAGCTCTGATCTCACATTTGTTGTTCAACTTACATGGGTCCTCCAACATGGCTGTTTTCCCAGGTGAGCGCTCTCAATATCTGTAACTTTCTTCCTGAACCTGCTTCTCTGATGTGCACATCCCTTGGCTTTTTCTGAAGTAGTAGTCCTAGTCTGTTCTTAGTTTTTCCAGGTTCCTGATAATTGTTTTCATCCTGAAATGATCCACTCCAACTCAGTGAGAGCCTCTAGCAGCCAGGTGATTGATATTGGGTATTGTACATGACTAGACTTTCCTATAGGTCCTTATAGTGCCACTATTCTAATCATATTACTGTTGTTCCTTTTATACTGTAGTAGCTTTGCATTTTCACAGCTGTGTTGGACATGGGAGCTGTCGCTGTTAAGGGCAGTGAATGGAAAAACATAATTGTGTGCATCTGTGCTGGCTCAGCAATATTTCTCCCCATCTCCATTTCTTGAATTTGCAATCCAGCAAGAAGTTTGGGTAGCCTGTGTTTCTTTTCCATCCCAGCTATGTTGTGTTATATTTATTACTGATGACTTTGACTTGTTATGTTACCAGTGAGACTTTCTTGATCTTCCTCCAAGTCTTTCTAGTTCCCACTTTTGTCTTCTACATCTTTTATTATTCCTTTTCCTTCTGTGTCAATACATCAGGCAACAGAAAATCTTGTGTACTGAATCCTGAGGTATTAGCTGGCATGATATTGCTATGCTGAGTGTAGCATTGTTTTGATAGGAAGATTTTTAATAGCCAGCTGGTCGAGTATGTATTTCCAAATAGAAGTAGGGCTGCACTGTAACAATTTATGAATAATATGTGGTGACCTAGTTATTGGGCTGTTTACTGTATGAATATGCCTGTTCATCCCAGTGGAAGCTTGTGAGGAAAAATAACAAGAAATAGGGGAAAAAGAATGGCTCTGGACAATAACTCTCAAGGGTTTATCAAGAAATAGCTTCAGAGGCAATAGCCAGGCTGTTAATGTGTGAAGTACTATCTTCTTCATGCAGAGCTGTTTTTCTTGAGATGGGAGACTGAAAAGCAAATGGTTTATGTTGCCTTCAGAAGAAAAAAGCCTGCTCTTGAGAGTCAGGGCCCTTTGCTCAGCAGACAGGACAGATGCACAGGACAGGCCTTTTGTGGTGCAGAAGACTCTAAAATACCATCTAAGCCTCATTAAACATTATGTAAGAGATACGATTGACTATTTGCCTAATTTAAACTTCTTTTTCTCTTCAAGTGTTATTGCTGGCATTGGGAAGAAACAACACTCAGAGCATCCTAAGCAGTTGTGGACAGAGGGAACAAAAAATGCCAAAGGGAAGGGCTGCAACAAGGTTCAATGAACAATTGCTAAGCAGATCAAAGGAGTCCTGATCTAGCTCTGCTGTAAACCTGAATTTGTTCCTGGGCAGCATAGTATGCTTTAAATATATCTAAGAGAAGCAAATATAAAATTCCTGGCATATAACTTGACACTTGCAACATGGTAAAAGTCTGTCCTGTACATACTTATGTATAACTATATGTGCATATGCTGAGAAGTCTCAGCAGCAGGAGAATCAAGGAATTGCCTTCCAGGAAAGGCAGAGGATCCCAGCTTGCATTGTGAGTGGGTGGCTACTCTAGAACAAGCAGACTATCTATCTCAGTAGGTGCATACCAAATATGCTAAAACTTAGACATCTTTAGCTTTGAATTTATTTCAATTGAAATTGGTTTGATTTCCAAGGAGTGGTATCCTTCTATTGTGAAACAGTCTTTAATTTTGCTCAGAGACACAAAAAGCATCATTTGGTGTGGTTTAAAACTAAAGAGGAATAAAAAAAGAAGAAAGAGAGAAGGAGAAACAATGGAGCTGTACTTGTGGCTTGTTCATAACTGTTTGGAAGCAAATGCAGTTCGCAGTTTTCTGAAATGTGACACTGAAGTAACCTCAATATCAGAGCAGGTCAAGCAGCTTGTAAAATATTCCAGTGGATGTTTTGGTCAGTATTTAAAATCCTGTGATAAGATGTAAACTTTATTAAGCTTGTTTCTTGAAAGCATTCGTTCCAGGTAGCATGGTTGTGTTTTACTGCAGAGTTGTGTCTGTTGAGTGGGAATGATGGTTTTTGTCTACCATGGTCTGGATAGTCATTCACCTTGAAGGGTCTTTCCTTGAATTTTGGCAAGAACATTAGTGAGGTAATAAGTATTATAATTTGCTTTTTGAAATGTATCATGTCATCACTTGCTAGGCTTGTTTTTTATTGTTGCAGCAGAGAATTTATACATAACAGAGTCAAGTGGGAAGCTGGACTTCTGCCTAGCTGTGCAGGGAAGGGTTTCAGGCACAGGACAGACTGGGAGATGAGGTTGTTCTCTCTATGCAGTAAAGGAGCTAGTGCCTGGAGACAATTTGATGTTGTCTCTCTTGTTGCAGCAAACCTCTTTGTACTTTTCTAGTTGAAGAAGATTGGTGGTGGTGGCTTTGGGGAGATCTATGAGGCGATGGATCTGCTGACCCGTGAGAATGTGGCCTTGAAGGTGGAATCAGCCCAGCAGCCCAAGCAAGTTCTCAAGATGGAAGTGGCTGTCTTGAAAAAACTGCAAGGTAAGGCAGAAAACTTTGGGAGTGTTTAAGGTCATTGTGCATTGTTAACAATTAGCATCTGAATTCCAAATGTTTTTTGTAATTTTCTCTGTAGCTTTCATCTGTATGTGTGATGTTAGATTAAGTCATTCAGCCCAGAAAGTTACTAACATTCTGCAAAGTATCCTACTCAAGCGAGTTCCAACTACAGGGACTGTTTTTGTCTGCAAGGCTATGAGAACAATGAGGAGATTTAAACTGAACTATTGGTACACAGGTCTGTGGAATAGTGATACTGATTAGATAATAAGGAATATATCAAGCAATGTTTAACTAAGAAATGAGGTTAGCTGTTTGCCTCCCAGAACCAGGACAAGGTTTGGGACTGTGAGCATGATGGAATCTCCAAGTAAAATGGCTGACTAGTAGATGAGTGCAAAAAGTGGATAACATGAAGCACAGGGACACTTGCAATTAATTAATTTTTCATATACTTTATTATCCTGAAGGTAAAATGTGAAGTGATTTTAGGTGTTTTTAGCTTTGGGAATGGTGGTTTTGAGTTACATTAATTTGAATGATATGCCTATTCTTAATTTTCCCTAACAGCTTTAAATTAGTTTGGATGTGGCAGTCAGCCCTGGCACCATCCATTTCTGTAGCTAAATATGGCAAAGCTTATAAATTGCCTGGGAAGAAGAAAAATGGGATCCTCTCTACTTATGTCCAACCCTGCTTCCACTTAAGAAATTACACTTAAGGAGGACTCACCTTATGCTATGATGCTGTTTTCTGTTTACTCAAATGAATCTATAAATAGAGCCAGAAGTTGGCTCTTCCTGTGCTGACATTTAATTAAGTCAGTCATTTTCAGGAGTGAACTAGTAGAATAGGGTGAAAGAAGCCAGCCAGTGACCCAAAACCTTTTGCAGTGCTGGTGAGATACAGTTAAACAACAAAAGATGCAAAGGAGCTGCAGTTGTTCCTGTCTCAAAAAACAGTGAGAAGGCTTCTACTAAAAATGATTGCTAGGGAAGGATATAACAAGGAATTTCCAAATCTGCCTTTGAGGAACTGCTGTTTGCTAAAGCACATTGCACACGGTTTTCCTTGTGAAGGCAAGGCCTACTGTTGACAGGTATAGTTCACATATTCTAGTATAATATGCCTTCAAAGGGGTGTTCCTTTTTGTAGGATTCCACTTGGGCTGAGGAAAAACTTTCCAATGAAGGAATGAGTAGTTAACTCATTACCAAAACTCATGATTCCAAGACAGTCTTGTAGCCCTTTGTCTGTGCACGTAGCTCTGCCCTTGCACAAAATCTCCAGAGATATGATTGAATTAAAGGGTGAAGCTGTTGCAGGTCCTGTGAAATAAGAATTACTCCATATTTTTGACAGCTTGCCTCTAGGTAATATCAGTAAATTATTTTTGAAGGTCAAATAGTTTTCAACAGTTCAGCTCTTCTAAAAGGAGGACTAGTGAGGTGGTTTTTTGAATACTCTGTATTGTAACATATATAGCTGAGCTGTGTAAAGAGAATTAAAGCAAAGGAGAAAACAGCCCAGGTCATTAGGAAGAGGTCTGCTATTTATCTGTGAAAGTCCTGGATGTATAGAGCTCACAGAGAACAGCAGAGCAGGTGGCTGAGGTTTGAAAGCAACTGAGTGATGGCAAGCAAAGCTGGATTTAGATTTTTGCATTTTGGAACCTGCTCTGAATGGAGTGGGGTCTGACTGTGTAGAATGGCAAATTATTAGTATCAAGAAATAATGACTATCATGCTGGCTGGTGTAAGTACTTCTTACATCCAGGGCAGGGAATGCTTGAAAAACATGACCTGAAGTCATCAAACCAGAACTAGCATCAGATACAGTGCAAGGATTTGACTAATACTTGTGTTTTGCCATCAGTGTTTATTTCTGGAAAATAGTTGAGAATATCAAATGCTTGAAAAAACATCCACACTTGTACAAAGCATGATATTGGTAACTGGGGAGGGAGAGTGGTGATGGGTGGAATTAAGAAAGTCCCTTGGCAAAGAAATTACCAAATATTAAGGGGAAGAAAAGATGGCAGAAGCAGAATTGGCTATGCCTCAGCTGTTCTGCATTTCAGAATGACAAATTGTCTCAGCCATATTTTTACAAATCAAGCTGTTACGTGAAGAATTTAGCTTTTTGGTTTGGTTTGGTTTTTGGATCCAGTTTAATCCCCAAATGCCTTACTGAAATAAATGATAAAGTTACAATAAGAAATAAAATTCATAGAGTTAGGGATCATGTATTGTGTATGTTTTCACTTGGAGCTGTTGCAAAAAGGTAAGAAACATTTAAGAAAGGAAGATGCAGACATTATTCAAACAGTTGGTGGATGGGGGAATATGGTGGTATTACCAGAGGTGACATAGTTGGCTCATGGCTTTACGGGTTAAAAGCAGGGAAACAGTGTTGTCTAAAATTGCTCTGTACTTTTCTGGTAGAACTGAACACTACAGTCCCTCTTAAATAGTACAGATGTAACAGGTTTTTGTTGTTGTTGTTTTTTACTGTTACCTACTTCAAGACCTGATTTGGGTTACAGCTCAAGCTCTCAGTGCTCCTGATCAGTTTGGACTGCAGGCTGTTGTCAACACTTAAGCACTTTCTGGAATAGTTAAGGAATACAGCAGAGTTGAGGTCAGGTCCCCCACAATGTCACTTCTGCACCAGGAGTCCACACAGAGGAACTAGGAAACTAATCAGCTAATGACTCTGCTAGGGAGTCTCTATACCTTTTAATAAACACTGTGTAGTTTTCTACTGTGAGAGTGGTCCCTTTTTTTCCTGTGACAGTGATCAAGCAATGGCATGGGTTGCCTGGAAAGGTTGTGGACTCCCCATTGCTGGAGATAGTCCACTCAACTGGATGAGGCCCTGGGCAACCTGTTCTAGCTGTGGCTGCTTGAACAGGGTGTTGGGTGGTACATGATCTCAAGAGGTCCCTTGCAACATGAATCATTCTGTGATATTTGTACTTGGCTGTATGAGATCACTGCCACTTTGATATCTCTCAGCTGCCCTAGAGAGTGATTCTGTTCTGCTCTTACTTGATTTGATTTTTCTAGCTCTATAGTGATTCTCCTTTATCTGTTTAGATTTTAAGGTCCTTGCCAAAGGCAACATTCTTTCTGACTTTCATTGTTACTTGCAAGGGTTGTAGATCATCTTCTGACAGTCTTTATACTGTTTGGGGGCTGAGAAGAACAAGCTATGGTGCCCTTCTAGGCTTTGGGGTGCAACACGGTTGAGAAGTCAGCTTACAGAGTTTCTTGCTTAAGCAGGTGATGTGCTGAAGCTCTCAGTTGTCCTGTTGTTGCACATTTACCCAAAAAGTTTTCAGCAAAATTTCTGTCTTTTCTTGCATTCCATGGACTGATTTGGTGAAAATCAAAACTTCTTTGTCCCACCAGTTGTTGTAGAGGATTTTCTTGTTCCAACTGAGCTTACAGAGATCAGGATATTCTGTCTGGCACTACTGATTTATCTGGCTACTTATGATCAAAGCACTGCAAGATAGCATATTTTCTCAACCTTTATCGAGGACTGTTTGCCTTTCAGCATCCTATTGCTCTCGTCTTCTGACAGTGTTGAACCAAAATGTCATGGCACTGTTGAACCAAAGCCATTTTCTCAGTGTGTGTTGGGAAGTTTGCTTGGTGAACAGGGAAACTGCATTCTCTTTTTGGCACCACTAGGAATGTTGACCTCGTCACAACGTGTATTACTGTCATTGCTAAGCAAGGAAGCCCAAAATCACAACAGTGTCTGATTTTGCCCATAACATTACTGCAGCATGAGCAGACAGATCAACCATGATGCCAGGCCCCTTCATGAGTCACCATTTGAAAACAAGCCTTTCTTTCCAAATCCTCACCACATTGTTGCATTCAGAAAACCATACCTTGTTGTACCACCTGTGGCCATTGCAAATTACAACCTTGGACCTCTGATAATTGAGATGACATGGTGTTTCACCACTGTCTGCTCTAGGTGAAGTCCTCTGCTGTTTATCAACACCAGACTGAAGAAATGTTTTAGCTTGACTACAGGAGTTTCTCACCTCTTCTTTCTGGCTTGACTATCTCTGGCTTATCTGATCCTTCCATGGGTGAAGGAGTAAACAGGAGTAAGTTTAGCTGGAGGACCAGAGAATTTTCCTTCCTTGAAGAAAGCTGCTGTGCATTGCCCAGCTACTGGGTGTTAATGAGAGTCCAAGGAACCACATCAGAGAGTAGACTTTTGCAGTGATAGATTCTTACATCTTTATCTCTAAAATGTGCAATAAGTAACAAGCAATATGCAAGTTATATAAACAAATTCATAGTGTACAGCAATAAGAAATGTGTGTATGTAGCTGGTAAGTACAGGGATAATAAATCAAAGTAATACTATAAAAAAAAAGTTAAGAAAAGATACATTATAGACAGCTAACAGAGAATTTCACTACTGTAACAAATCCAAAAACTGTTTCAAGAATATTTTGGCACATCTACATAGAGAACTGCTGTATGAATGCAGCCTCTCGAAGAATACTTAGTGCCAAGCCCTCATTTTTTTCCCTTAATCACTACTGTAAAAGTATCTTTAAGTGAGATACTTGTATATGATGGTACCATTTGCACATAATTGTAGATTATTGGGCTTTTTCTGCTTTGTGGCCTAACTGCAATGGCAAGGTACTTCTTGCAGGTACAACTGGTCTCCTGAAGAAAATGTTGCTGGGTTAGGTGTACCTTCAAGTGCTTTGCTGTGTCGAAAAGCCTTTTGATCACATATATTAAAAAAATATTGGAAATAGGATCTGTATGTCTAAGTGAATTAGCAATTTGCTTATCCAGAGAGCAAGAAGGGTCTTTGATTTTTTCTGTGTTTCAGCAATGTCTACATGAGTCAGCAGCATAGTGCCAGCAGATCAGTGGATGATAGGTCTATACATCTCCAGTATATATGGCTTGGGGATTTTATATTATCGCGGGCATGTGTTATCAGGATTTTGCTTTGGGTTAATTTTAGTCTGGTCTCACTGTTGGAGGGGTCAGTTGTTGGTTTGTACTGTCTCCTTTAGGATTTGGGGGCTATTTGGTGTGTACCTGGAATGTAGCTTCTGGGTCTGTTTGCTCAGAAAGGTTTATATAATCCAAAGTTACTCTGTGGACAATACTCACACATGGTAACCAAGATCAGTTAAGGCAGTATGGGAGCTTGCTTTAAAACCTCAGTGCTATTATAAACCAGGACTCCTGTTCTTTGGAATCATGGGGAGAAAAAGTGTGATGGTTTCCTGTCACTGAACACGTGGAAGGAGAGGTCCTGTTACTTTTAGAAAAGCAGATGTTTTTCCTCATCTTCAATGCGTTTCCAACTGTTTGGAATACAGGTAGACAGAAACCTGGCTGCTGTCTCAATGACTTTTTTTTCTCACCCTGGATTTGCTGTGGAGCAACACTCAGGTGGCAAAGGAGCCTCTGTGAAATACTGTCCAGGCTCTGTTTCCCATCTCTAAGGGATCAATGAAAATGCAACAGCTCTGTCAGAACAGCTCTTGCACAGCTTTTGAGGTGGTTGGCTTGGTCTATCTCAGTGCCAGTCTGCCTTTCCAACAGTAGCCTTAGTGCAGAAATAAGAAATATTAAACCAGTATTCAATTAAATCCATTGGATTATTTCCTCTAGCTTTTGGTTTGCTGCAGAAGAGGGTGTGGAAACCATCTTCATGTGCTAAACCAGATGCTCGGGTGGGGCTGTGTGAGGTCCAGCAGCAGATGCTTTAATTCAAAAGTATTCTCTCTGTCCTTACCCACCTCTTGACAGGTCTCTCTGGGAGCACACTGCATGCTTGTGAGACTAGGATGGTGCAGAAGGATCTCTCACGGGGTGTGCAATTCAGATGCCCTCTCGTCCACAGGCTCTCCAAAATATGGATGTGGTCCTGGCATTTGGTTTCCTTTGCTGGGATTCTTCTTGGAGCAGCAGAACAGTCAGATTGTTAAAATGGCCAGATTGTCCTGGTGCTGAACAGTGTTTCCTGTGGTGACAGTTTTGCCCTGGTGTTGTGGCTACAAGGCCCTTGTCTTTGATCTCACACCAGTTATTCATAAACTCTCTTCAGTGTGTCATTTTCTCAGTAAATGCCTTCTTTTTAGTGTAACCAGTCTCATTGCGTAGGACTCTGATTAATTTTACTCTGCAGTGCAGAGATCTTCTGCATATTGAGTAGCTGTGCAAGATGCAGCTTGGTCACAGGCATTGTAGTTTTTGAGTGCCTGATTTTATTACAGCAGATAGTGAAGCTAGTTTGTGTTGCTTGTTCCCCTTACTGCCAGGGGGATAGACAGGTAAGGGTTCCCTAGCAAAATAAGGAAAAAGGGATCTTGCTTGCTTTATTCTTACTTACCAGTTTGAGCTTTTTTTTTTTTTTTGTATGTGAGGTTTTTCCTGTGGTGCCTTACCTCTCTGGGATTCAGTTTCTGTACTGAACCTAACAATCTATAAAGGCTGAAAAGCAGGGTAAATTAACCTTCATAGGTTTTTAGACTATCATAGGGTGACAGATTCAAACACTTAACGTATCTCTAGCCCAGCACTGCATTTTCCATGTGGAAGGGTCCTATGGGTGTTTGAATGAACTGGTATTGGGCCATGTTTTCTGTGTCAGCCATGGTGTCACGGGATATGGGAAGGACATGGAATGGATGAAATAGGATTCAAAACACACTATTTTGGGGCTGTGTTGAATTCTGGCTCCTTTGCTACTCTGCTTTGACCTGTGTGGGATCTGTTATCATCTGGTCATCTTAAAGTTTTTCACGATCTTGGGAAACAAGGAGAGGAAATTACGCATGAAAAGTCAGGCAGTTTAATCTCTTAGTGTCTGGTTAGGTGATGACCAGCTTTTTCTTTTATGTCTATTAGTTCATTTGTTTATTACAGAAGAACAATCCTAGTTGATTACTCCTGGATAGTGTTGTTATTTAAGCCTTATTTCAAATATAGAATTTGTTTTCTTTCAGGTTCAAAACTCCTTGTGTCCAGCGAATTCGACAAGGCCCCTTGTCTAGCCAGAGATGAAACTTGCTAGGAAAGAAAACTGTATGCTAGTCAGCTTTGCCAAGCTACAGCCACCATTTGCAAGTAAAGTCAGAAGATAATGAAATAACTCTCCTTTCATTTTCTAGTCCTGGTAGACCCTCCATTCCATTAGAATATTTGTACAGAAGTTAACTCAGTATTCCCCCAGTACAAAATCTGTGATAAGCTGATAAACCTGATACTGATGCTGACAGGTAAATAAAAAAGAGGATAGCTGTGAAATATATATTACATCTAAAATATGGAGCTTGAGAAACAGCTGTGGCTTTCCAGATGCCACTACTGTGCTTGTAATAGAGACCCTGAAATGCTCAATCAAGCATGTTATGTCACCAAGCACTTGGTCTTCTCCTGTGCAGTTCTCTTGAGGATTTAGCTGCAGGCCAGCAGTATAGCATGGCTTTTTATACTTCAGGTTATTACCTGAATAAAAAGAAACTTGACCAGTGATTCTGGAACTAAGCTGAGTTAGTGATTAGAGAGGTCATTGCTGACACAGGAGGCAAGGCCTCAGAGAAGAAATAGTGTTTGACACTGATACATCTAGAGGATAATTTAGGCTGGCAAGGGGGCACCTCTGTAGGTCTCTATTACAGCTTCCTGATCCAAGCAGAAAGAAATAGACCTGGATGCTCTGGGATTTTTCCAGTGAAGCTTTGAATGATCTCTGAAGAGGAAGATTGCACAGCCTTTCTGGTTGACCACTGGTGGTAAAAAAGAAATGGCACCTAATGGGTATTTCTCATGTTGCAGCTGTGTCCACTGCCTCTCTGTATTTCTAAGAAAAGTCAGGCTCCATCTTCTTGGCACCCAGGACTTGTGCTGTTATGTCAGTGTTGGTCTTGTGCTGCCAAGGAAATAAGAGAATTGGTAAGGTAACAGTTATAAGAGTAACAGTAATTGCCATGAGAGTTATGGTGATCATCTATGCAGTAAAAGTTTCTTCAGTGTTTAGAGTGGACTGTAGACATCTCATCTATGGAACTGAATCACAAAATGATTTCAGCATAAATATAAAAGATTAAATTCTTTAAGTCCCTTCAGGAGATGGGAGGTTATTTGTTTCCTGTAGGTGAAAATGCAGGAGTCTTATTAAAAAAAAAAAAAAAAAGGCACTTAATTTATGTGGAAAAATAAATTAAAAAAAGAATCATAAATTAAGTTTTTATGTGCTGTGCAAGGTAAATTTTTAATGTAATAGGAGTTTTTAGGTATTAGCATGGGATTTTTAAACATATCTTTATAAGGATCTAAGTTGAAGAGTTTTCCAGATATTTGAAATTATTTTTATATGTGAAGAGGTCATTACTGACTGTAATTTTAAAGTTCCTTCAGAACAGGGATGGTGAAGACCATTTCAGTAACAGAAATATTTGTATTTCTTACCCAATATTACATGGGAGATTTTTATCTTCATTTTAGCAGTAGAAAGTGAATTTTTCTGTGCATGAACATTAAAGGCAACTAAAACATTGCTTTAACTGAATGCTTCAAAAATGAATGCATGTGAAACAAAATAAAACACCTATTCTCTGAAATTTTTGGTAGGTCAGTGTTTATGAACATCAGACTGACATATTCCTCCAACCTATGTCAGTTAGTTAACAGGGCAAAACTTTATAATCTCTCTGTTCCTCTACTTTGTTGAAAGGCAACTGCTTTATTTTAGCACTAAACCAATAAGAGGTGTAGGACTTACAAGCTTGTGATCTTCTGTAATATTAGAGTGGCTGTTAATTGGAGAAGTTGTGAGGCTCCCCATAATAAGTACACCTTGAAAAAACTTTTTCTCCCCCTTTTCTTATTTTCGGGGTTTAACTATGCTTTGCTGCTCTCTGTGCCATGATCTTTGTGCTTGAGGAGGGTCAGTGTAAGGGAAGAGGGCTATTTCCTTCAGCTGTAAAGAAAAATACAGCAGTCCCATCAACCTGGGCCATACAGGAGGTTATTAACATGAGTGTTCTTGTGGGGTTTGTAATTCTAATCAGCCTCAGGACTGATCTGCAGGAATGCTGAAGTCATGCCTGATTGTCAGCTTCCATCTGCTACTTCAGCATGTCTTGAACTCCTTCAAGAGAGCAAACTGTTGTTAACATGGTGACTCCTTTAGTTGAAAAATGAGTAAAAGCCTCAGAAACCCAGAGAGGATGCTGCTGCAAGCTTCTACCCCATATATATAATCTGCTGGCTGTACATATACCACCTCTAAACGTGGCCTGCTTTTTCTACAGTTGTATTCCTTCTGTTTCATGCAGGAATTGGCACAATCTTTCCTTCCCCCTTTTCTTCATTTCCTGGAGTTGCTTGTGTTGCAGAGTAGTGCATGCAAGAGCTGTTTCAGGAAGAATTTAAGTTCCCAGTACCAAAAGGTCAGGTAGGAGCCTATTTTAGGCTGGAATTTAATATGAAGTCAAGTCAGTTTGGGGATCTGGGTCATCAAGAGCTGTCAGTCAGTTCATTGTTTTCAAAAATTATAGTTAGCAGGAACATGTCACCCTAAATGTGCATACATTTTGAAATGATAGTAAAGATTTAAATGCTATTTCTTTCTGTAAAATTTTGTGATACAGAATAATAATAATATGACAAAACTGATGAAAAAAACATAATTTTGGAACTATACTCAAAATCTAAAGAGGCAGTACCGAATTAGAAGGAATGTGTCTTAAGTCACCATGAAGTGTATTGGGCACTACCACTCCTGTTTTGCTATAATGATTAATTTAGGTAGCTGGGTTCTTCCTGTCAGAGAATTGTTTTTTAATGCTCCTGTCTGTAGTTTTATGGCAATAAAAAGCACATGGCATCCTGCACATCATTTTTTGGCCACTGTTTAAAAAAAAAAAAAAAAAAAGGCAAGTAAATATTGGAGTCATTTACCCTTTTTACTTACATAGTAGCTGTCGTTGCCAGTAGAAAAAGTAATTGTTTTGGCTGTTGCCTCAACATTCATCTCCTGCTGCTCTGAAAGGCAAAACAAAGCAAAATGAGACTCACATTGTGTCTGTAAGTAAGCCACGCTGGTGTGTGTGTGAATCTGTATGGACTTAAAAGAGTCAGGTCAGGGATAAATGTGGACCTGGCCTGGCTCATCATCCTGTCAGATACCCATGTAGATTGCCAGTTTGCTGAAGCACACAGGTATCTCCTAACTCCTATACAGGAGCTCCTAAACAAACATACGTAGTTCTTTCTGAGGTTATTCAGGTTTGTTGAATTTTTTGCCACAGTTGTGGCTTTGAGGCTGCTTTCACGTTGGCAGACAGCATAGCCTGGCATATTGAGACCCATGGCAGGTGTGTAGGACAATTGAGGCATGCTGCTGGTTCCTTCTTGATAATGCCCAAGCCAAAACATACACTACATCCAGTCAGTGCCTCAAGGAGCTCCCTCAGAAAACTGAAAACCTGTATGCCAAAATCAAACCTGAAACTGAAATTAATTTGCAGATAACAGGAAAACAGTGGCACCCAGTACTCACAGTTACATGCAGGACAGGGGCTTGGTATGTGAGAAAAGGATCAAGGAAGTGAATGCAGGCTCTCCAGATGTGTACTGAAGAGGGTACTTTTCCTGACCTCTGAATGTCTTTTCATGACATATGATGCTTTGTGACATGCCTGGATGGTTTGTTTCAGCAGGATCTTACACACTCAGTCGTGAAATTGGACAATGTCCTTAAGTCTGTGCCAGACTTGAAGGAACTGCAGCCACATAACATTCCTGCTTATCTAACCAGATGTAGGTGGATACTAGTATTGGTTGACTGCTTTGTTTTAAGCCTATTCTTCCAAAGGGAGTAAGGGGTAGTCAAGGCCTCTGTCCCTCCAGTTCTGGGTACCAGCAGTTCTGTTATCTCCTTGTGGTAAGAAAGAGAGTGGGGGTGTTTTGCTGAGGGATGTTCCTGGGCCCTGGAGGGCAGGTTTTTTATACTCTTACCAAGAGTCCTGGCATGGAACTCCATATTCCACTGCTGTATGAGTTGCTCTGGTGAAAACTCTGGTTCTTCAGAGAGAAAGCTGCTTCTTTGTCTCCTGCTATCATCCAAGTCCCTAGTCTCTCACATCTTGCTGTCCACAACAGTTTTTCATGCCCCAAGTCTATGGTGCACAGAATGAGAGCAATAGTAGGGTCCCAAGGGTGTTACAGGCAGTGCAGTCATTGATTACTGTCCGTGTTCTTCCTTTTTGATTTAAAACCAGTAAGTTGTGGTTCAAGAACTAATTAAAATCACCATTGATCAAGTGCTACAAAGAAATACATGGAAAAACTATGCGATGGTAATTTTTTTTTTCTTATTTAAGATAGGTCCTGCCTAGTACCACACAATGAAATGTAGATGTTGCAGCAGCACTTTTGTGCCACAGAGAATGAACTTAGAGGACTAGCTGAGTGTTACAGGGCGGCTGGTTGCTTTTGATTTTGCCAGAATAGATGTAGTTTATGCTTCTAACACTGTGCCAAAACTTGGCATGAAATTGCTTGCGTTTATTTCCTTCTTTTATTATGAAATTGCCTCAGTGTTTCAGTTGAGTTTTTCAATAATCATCTTTCTTTTCCAGATGTTTGACTATTAAAATCGGGATTTGTCCCTGTTAAAGTAGTATTAGTTTAGCTATTCTAGTGTAAGCAATGCTAATCACAGAATGGTCTGGCTTGGAAGGGACCTTAAAGATATCTAGTTTAAACCCCCTGCATATGGACAGAGACACCTCCCAGTAGACCAGGTTGCTCAAAGTCCCACCCAGATTCTCCTTGAACAGCTTCTCTGGGCAACCTGTGCCAGCATCTCACCACGCTCATCATAAAGAATTTCTTCATAATATCTAACTTAAATCTACTCTCCCAGTTTAAAAACATTCTCCCTCATCATATCACTACATGCCTGTACAAAAAGTCCCTGTCCAGCTTTCTCATAGTCCCTTTTCAGCCTGGAAGGCTGTTATAAGGCCTTCTTGGAGCCTTTTTTTCTTCAGCCTTCTTCTTCTTCAGGCTGAACAACATGAATTCTCTCAGCCTGACTTCACAGGAGAGGTGAAGTCCTCAGATCATCTTCATGGCCCTCCTCTGGACTTGCTCAAAAAACATGTCCTTCCTGTGCTGGAGGCTCCAGAACTGGACACAGTACTCCAGTTGGGAGTCTCATAAGCTGCTTGGACAACTTCTTTGTACTTATCCCAGGCTACCTACCCTTGCTCCCACCCTCTGGAGACTCTGTTTTACATCAGTGTCTAGGAGTCCCTTTTTCATCCATGCAGGTCTCCTGCATTCTACGCCTTCCTTTTTGTTGCAGCCCAGAAAGCCAGCCACATCCTGGGGTGCATCAAAAGAAGGGTTCAAGAGTCCTGAAAAAAGACATAGCCATTCATAAGAGCACTTCACTCATATGAGCTGTCCCACCTTATCTCCATCATTGCCATCAAATAGTAGCCCTTTGACCACACACAGATCTCTAATTCCTCCTGTTTATTCCCCATGCTGCAAGTACTGATGTGCAGGCATTAGTAGCCAAGTGTAGTGAGTACTGCTGTATAAAAGTCAGTGTTTACTGAGTAAAGTTGGTGCTGCTTAAGTGTGCCTCTAGTGAACCCACAAAACCGTGTGGTTGTGTGTGCTACCCATGGCTTGTTCAGGGGTGATGGTGGCTATGGTGGTGTTGCATGCACACAGTGGTGGCATAAACTGCAGTCTGTCACATTTTGACTTGTGCCCTGTGTCAGTTTGAGGATTCAAGGACCTGTGACATTGATTTCTACTCATGGCTGTTTCACAGGCGGTTTTCTTACTGAATGTCAGAATTCTCCTGAGCTATGGGTTTGAGAAGCAGAAACAAAATCAGTCTGTTCTGCCTAACTCCCTGCCTGATGCCACTTACAGCTACAAGCCCTCAATCAGAAACCATTTGTCTAAAAATCTTGATCACAGGGTTGTTATCTTATGTTCCATGCTCTATGTTTCTGTTTCTTTTCAGGGAAGGATCATGTTTGCAGATTTATTGGCTGTGGAAGGAATGAAAAATTTAATTATGTGGTTATGCAACTTCAGGTGAGTTCTGTGCTTCCCCTTTCCCCACTGTCCTATGGAGATGGCATCACAGGGATGGATTTACAATGAGAGAGAAAGGCCAAGCACTGGTGTAGAGACTTTATTGTACATAGAAAGTGGGAGGAATGGGAGACAGTGAGAAGGGGCAGCGTTGCTGTGATATCCCTTGGGATAGCTCCAGTTATCAGGATGCACTAAGACGTTTCATAGGTCTGCTTCTCTGTTTAGGATAGCTTTCTGTCAATTTTCTGGGGAAAACACTCAATTCAGATTTCTTCCAGGAGCTATCCACAATATCATGCAGCAGTCATGGCTGTTTGAAATGTCTTCTGCTGAGCTCTGTGATGCAGCACTCAAAATATGTCTTCAATCAGAGCTGAGAGTGCAGTGGGAACCAGTGTTCTCATAGCAGCAGCACAGTCTTCTCGATGAAAGAGAAGGATCTCTGGCTCCCCTGTCTCTACTAACCTCAGCAGCAGCTAGACTTCTGCTTTTAAAGTGTTTTTTCCTGTTTCAGCACTGCTGATAGTAAGTCAATATGGGTAAATACTTGGGTAGTTAGCACATGGTGGCTGTACTGCAAGACAGCTAGTTACTCCTATCAGAGCTAGATAGCTGAAGTCTTACATGGATGTCTTACAAAAGCCACAGTAACAACAGGAGCTGAATGGACCTCTGCATGCTTCAGCATGAAACTTGACCAAGAAAACATTCATAGTTAGATCTTCAGACAACCAAATATGGGGGCACTGTCATGAGAACTGCTTTCTTTCTCACAAAGCAGCTTTATTCTACAGCATTCAGTCACAGGAGAAAGAGTTGGAGGGAAACAAGTGGGAAGAGATCACTGAGTCAAAAACACATGAAAGACAGACTGTTAAGGAGAAGGAGATTTTCAAGGGGAGTAATTTAAACCTAGAGGTGCTTCTTTCTGACACAGTTACCTTGGAAGCTGGCCTGCTTCAGCACCTGACTTAAGAGTTTACAGGGAGCTTGTCTTACCTTTCTTGCTGCATGTCTATAAAACAATACAAGATCTTACAGCCTATGTCATGTTTCTTTATGTATAATTTGGATGATAGAACATGCTGTAGGAAAGTGAGAAAGTTGCAGCACTAAGTAATGAGAAGTGAACTGCTGCATAAACTGGAAGTTGTTTTTTTTTTAATTAATGTATGGTGCCTGAAATAAAAATGACACAAGCAGACACCAGCACTTCTTTAAAATGAACTACCTATTCTTTTGAAGTATAGTTCTATTTTGCAGGGCCGATGTATAAACTATTAAATTTGTGGTGCTTGGGTCTGCCTTTTACACATTGTTGACAGCCCAGCTGCTGTTACAGATATAAAAAACCTTTTGCTATTTAATGAGCTCTGGCTATTGCTTTTACTACAGTGTCAGTGTGGATATGATTCTTGAAAGGGCTAATCTGGAGCTCATGGAGCAAGGCTTCTACCCCTCAGAACCTGTCCTTAACAAAAAACTCTGCTGGACAGAATCATGTGCTTTCTAACCTGTACTTGACTATGTAGCTGAGCTCATAGAGTAGGCAGGGCAAAAAAGAATTTAATTATTTGCAAATTAATATTTTCATCCTTAAAGCATTAGTTAGTTTTGCACCATCAGTCTTCAGGCTAAAATTCTCCTTCAACATCAAGGTTTGCTGAGACATGGCTTATTGTGTGTCCTGCTGACTGCTGGGTACTGGAAATCTCCCTTTCTCTTCAGTCTCTTGGACTGAGGCTTCCACTCTAAGCTTTGCAGCTCGTTGCCTCTGCTCTGTTTCTTAGCTAGGCTAGCCTGATAGCTTCTATTTGGGAAATAATGCTCATTTTCTGTCTTTTCCTGGGGGCAGTATTGGACGTTGATACACTCTGGGTTGTTTCAGTAGAGCAGGTGCCTGAGATTGTCTCCCAGACTAGCTGGGGAAAATTGTGGCACATTTTAGTGTGTGGCTTTGGAAAAAATCTGCCTTTTCCTATTGCCCTTGGGTAAGAGTTAGTCCAAGGAACAACTTATAATGGAAAAGAGCATCTGCTGTCAGTTCAGTAACTCAGGTCTTTCAGGATAGTGATGGAAAATCAGTCCTGCCTCTATAGGAAACTGTCACTTAAATTTAAAAAGATAAGCATTAGAGAAGTAGCTTAGTCTTACTTGCTGAGGAGCAAACCTGAGCCAGTCACTGTGGTTTTGCTTTATCTGTGTTAGATGACCTTTATCAGTGTGGTTGTTCAAGGGACCAGACCCCTGAAGTGAAACATGGGTTAAACCAACCTGGGATACTAGCTACTCACTTAAAAGAGCCAGTTGCACTTGGCCATTTAATGTCTTTAATTTACTTGAGAACTGGAATTGGGCAGATGAACACATGGCATTTCACCAGTTTGGAGAGCAATCTGTGTTGTCACATCAAATGTTTGGTATCTTGTATATGTCATCGGTTGTGAATTTTATTTGACTACATCTGGAATTGTATTAGAAGCATGTATGTAGAAGCAGAATCAAGAGATCCTATAGTGGCGATCAGCATGTATAACTTTTGATCTTGGTGCATGTTCTCTGAAGCAGTAGACTTTTACTCCTTATGTTTTTGATCTATACATTAATTCTAAAGATTAAATGGATATTTTGCCATAGAATAGACTCATTGTAATACCTTTCTCTTTACATGTTAAGATTTGTAGATTTGTATAGACAAAACTGAGATGGCAGAGCTCAAAAACCTCTCCCCACATCTTGGGCCCAATTCCTTGATAAACATCTTTCCCAGCTGTAGCATTGGCACAATGCAGACTTGAGCTTGGGCCAAACAGTTGTGGAAGTGTTTCTGATGGAACCACTTCTGTAAGATGTAGTAGATGGGGGTGTCATGACCTGCATATCATATTTGTGCTGCTTTAATCTTTAGATGGCTCTGAGAACAGTCCAAGGTTGTTCTTAAATCAGCTTCTGTGTAGTCTGGGTTTAACAGGAAGGAGATGCTGGGCTCATACAGTCTCAGGCATTGCTGTCCATGCTGTGCCTGTTTCCCAAATAGTATTTCAGGAGACTTCTTAAGATAATGGTCTGGTATCTTCTTATTGTAAATACATCACTTAAATGTTAAAATTAAGTACTGGAAGATCATATTCAAAAAATAAACCAGACATAAGGCAAGCACCTGTCTGATTAGCATTTCTGCTTTTTTGGGGGATGCATTTTAGAACTTACATCTGTGACATACCATGCTTTAGTGTGATGGTTTAAGTGTTTTATTGATTGTTTCAGGGCCGCAATCTTGCAGATCTCAGAAGGAGTCAGCCTCGAGGGACATTCACGCTGAGCACAACGCTGCGATTAGGCAAACAGATTCTGGAATCAATAGAAGCCATTCACTCTGTGGGATTCCTACATCGTGATATCAAGCCTGTATGTTGTTTTGCAAACCTATTTTCTGCAAGTACAGAATAGTAATATAGAATTATTCCTTTAACTGCATAGCAAACTAGTTTTTATCAGCAGAGGCTGCTCCATGGTGGGTTAATAGCTGTGAGTCGTACCAGTCAAGGTCATATGATGAAGGAATCTAATTTAGAACAATCATTTGGAGTCCAACCAATTATTAATATAAAAGGGGTTCAGAAAGAATGTCTTGCTCCATGACCTATTACTTGAGTGAATGCTATTCCATGTACTGGGCTTAGCTAAATAATCCTCTTTAATCTATTCTGAGCAATTGCAAATAAAATTGGAGCACAGTTTCCAGTGTTACAAACACAGCCCTGGTGTTGGTCATCTGCCTAGGAAAGGCACAATAATTCCAAGTCTCACTGTAGGAACCAATCTTTTCCCTGCAGCTCCTCACCGCTTGATCTCAACACTTGTTGCTACACCAACTTCCTTCCATAATAATAATTTGCTGCTTTTAAAATCAGCTGGCTTTTGCTGATTGAATTCAGCTGAAAATCAGTCACTGATGTGACTGCCCACAAACCCTTTAGTAGCCATCCATTATGGTAAAGGATATTACTTTAAGATTGGCATTAAATGAGAGTTGCTCCATTTGCTTGTTGTCGGTTTATTTACTAAGAACCAAACTGAGTAGCTTTTTAGATATCTGAATGTTCAGATTAATTTGGGTAATGCAATACAGTGTGTGGAGATTCTGGGAGTTAGGACAGAATGCATGACAGCAGCTGAACCATGAACAGAAGCATTTGTCTAAAATAACTCCATGCAAGTGATAGAGCTCTCACTGTAGAGCTAGTGATGTTAAGTGTTTCTCTTTCTCATAGCATCGGAAATATAGCTAAGCTAATGTGAATTTTAGTTATTTAGAGACTTCATAGTCACTCATCCGCAGAGCAAACTGCTTAACGTGGCCATGATTCTCTAATCATGATGTTTAAAGACGCATCTTGAAATTCTTCTCTTTGACATGTTTCCACCAGAGGCACGTGGGGCTATATGACAGAGTTTTGTTAATAAATGGCCACTCTTAACCAAGTTGCTAGTATCAAATTGATTTTTTTTTTCCTTTATTTCTCTGACTAGTCCAATTTTGCCATGGGTCGCTTACCTTCAACATACAGGAAGTGCTACATGTTAGACTTTGGTCTGGCCCGTCAGTATACCAACACTACTGGTGAAGTCCGGCCAGTAAGTAATTTTAAGTAATTTTTTTCCAATTCTGCAACTGCCTAGGCATGAACAGATTTCATTGTTTTGTTTAGTTTGTGGTTGTTACAGTTGGTCATTATATTTGGCTGCATTTTCTGCAAGGTGAGAACCAGCAGGTGATTTCAGCTGAGCTGGGATTCTAAGAAGGAACGTAAGGTGTGGGTGTTTTTTTTATTTTTATTTTTCCTTTAGAATAACAATGTTTTCCACAGGCTTAGAATACATACTGAGTACGTTATGGCCAAGTAGAGAGGGTGTGCCCAATGCTGGCCATGTCATTTCTCTTGTCCCAGGGACTAGTCTAGTTCAGTTCTGTGCAACCTGAGGAGCCACACTGGTACATTCTTAAAGCTTTTTATTTAAAAAATTCTAGAATTTCAGAGGCTGACCCGATCTCTGAGACTGAGCTTACTGTGAACTGCAACCTATAATGTTGTTCTCTCCCTTGCCTGGCTTTGGTTTTGTGTACATTGCCCCCTGACCAGATTTCTTAGCAGGAGTATTTCAGTGTGCCTGTTTGGAGAGGGGAGGTAAGGGCAAGGAGCCTAACTTGCACTAGGCAACATATTTTGTCTTTGTCCTTTTACCAGCACTGTGTTATCTGCTGTCACTCATAAGGATGTGTTGAGCTTCAGATGCTCTGAGTATCAATAAGAGCATTCCTAGATTTATTTCAGAACATAGCACAAGCAAAGAGGGCTCAGATGATCACTGTTTATCACCTTTTGATCTGCACATCTTTTCCATCTACAAGATAACTGTTTTTTTGAAAAATGTTGACAATGTGAAAGCTAAATTCAGACACTTTGCAGGATGTGGTTTGGGAGTGGGAAGAAAGCAAGGATCAGTGAGCAGATTTTGTGTCTTTAGCAGATGAACACATGTGGAGAATTTTTTTCTATTTTGTTCTTTTTTTATAAGCCTTTTCAGTTGGACATTGCAAGCCTTTTCTTTTTATCTGAAGATGCTCCAAGTGTTATGTTTGCATCCTACTCTTAAGAAAACACACACTACATATAGCTGCTCTGGTCAATGATGCTTAGCCAGGGGATAACCCTTCTCCATATTGTATCTTCCAAAACGCAGCCCCGCTCTTCCTCTTTCTGTAGTCAGAATTCAAGCTCATTGTTGACTCAAAATGGCATTTGGTTTTCTGTAAAATTTCTTCATTGCTTCCGTGAGTTTATAATTACTTTCCTTTTATTTTCCCCCATCTTTAAAGAATACTCCCAGGCTTTATTTTATGGAAACAGTACTACATCCAGCCTTGACATTTTTCAGAGCAAAGCTTTCTTCAGCTGGGTCCTGCTTGGGTTCATGTGGCTTAGGTGGGCTTTGTTAGGACACAGGACTCTGAGAAGGTTGATCTTAATTCTGGTCATCCTCAAAGCAGGATTATTGATACATAATTGCTTCCTGAAAAAAGACACAGTGATACCCCTCCATCCCAAGAGGGGTGGGAGTATCCTCTGCTGAAATTGGTAGAAAGTCTCCTTTTTTTATTTGGAATGTGGGAGGATCATATGGGGTAAAGTTTCATAGAATCATAGAATTAGCCGGGTTGGAAGGGACCTCAGAGATCATCTAGTCCAACCCTTGACCCACCGGAGCAGTTGCTAGACCATGGCACTGAGTGCCACATCCAGTCTTTTTTTAAATGTCTCCAGGGACGGAGAATCCACCACCTCACCGGGCAGTCCATTCCATAGCCTAATCACCCTCTCCGTGAAGAAATTCTTTCTAATATCTAACCTAAACCTCCCCTGGCACAACTTAAGACTGTGTCCTCTTGTCTTGTTGAAGGTCGTCTGTGAAAAGAGTCCAGCTCCCACCTCGCTACAGCCTCCTTTCAGGTAGTTGTAGAGAGTGATGAGGTCTCCCCTGAGCTTCCTCTTCTTCAGGCTGAACAGTCCCAGCTCTCTCAGCCTCTCCTCATAGGGCCTGTGCTCGAGTCCCTTCACCAGCCTGGTTGCCCTCCTCTGGACCTGTTCCAGGACCTCTANTCTCTAGTCTGTCCAGGTCCCTCTGCAGAGCCCTCCTGCCTCCGAGTTGGTCCACACTTCCTCCCAGCTTGGTGTCATCAGCGAATTTGCTGATTTTCATATCCCTAATGTACTGTTGCTGTTCAGTCCCAGCCAGCAGCCAATCACCACGTGTCTGCTCACTCCCCTCTCTCCCCACCATGGGATGGGGAGAAGAAAATCCAAATAAAAACTTGCAAATCAAGACAAGGCCAGGGAAGATTCACTCACCAGTTATGGTCATGGGCAGAACAGACTGCTTGGAAAGAAAAAGTAATTTAATTTATCACTTGCCAAATCAAAGCAGGACATAGATAAAATAACAAATAGAGCTTATACACCTTACCCCACCCCTTCCTTCCCATGCCCAAATTCCATTGTTCCCTATTTCTGTACCTTCTCCCCTCCAGTGGCACAGTAGGATGGGGAATGAGGTTTATGGTCAGTTTATCACACGTTTTCTGCTGCTCTTTCCTCCTCAGGCCTCACAGCCTTCCCATGTTCCAACATGGGGTCCCTCTCATGGGAGAGCATCCTTCACGAACCCCTCTGACATGAGTCCTTCCCAGCAGGTGCAGTCCCTCAGGAACAGACTGCTCCATCCTGGGCTGCCCACAGAATCATGGCCTGCTTCAGGAACAGTCACCTCCCCTGGTGCAGGGTCCTCCATGGCTGCAGGTCCATATCTTCTCCACTGTGGTCATTCATGGGTTGATCCTCCATGGGCTGCATGGAGCAGCTATTGTCTCACCATGGGCTGATGGGGAACCTCTGCCTGTGCACCTCTTCCCCCCCCAGCTTCCAAACCAACTTTGGTATTTCTACTCCAGTACTGCTCTTGCCTCCCCTTCTCCTCTGCCCTGCAGGTCTTACAGCAGTTTCATTTTTTCCTTCTTGAATATGTTACTCACAGAGATGTGCCTCTGCACTGATGGGCTTCACCTTGGCCAGAGGTGGGGCTGGATTTTGGAGCCGGAGGAGGTTCCTGTAGCTTTCCACAGGAGCCACACCTCTGACACCCTGCTACCAAAAAAATACCACATCAGCCCTACCCATGTACCTATTCTTCCATGCCACGCTTCAGGTGATGAGGCTTTTTGAAAAAAATTATACAGTAAGAAATACATAAATATTTACTTCAATCCCTTCTAGCATTATGTTAGTCACCAGGCTGTTGATCCTTCTTTGTCCCTGCTGCCTGATAATATTGTTGAATCCCATGTACTGAGACATTTGCCCAGGGGTAAGCATGATATGATTGCTGCCCAAATAATGCACTAAAGATCAGGGAAAAGATGAGAATGAAGGACAGTATGAAGTATAAGCATTGTCATACTTCATAAACAATATCACTACAAGCATTTGCTGTTTTCACATCATCTGAAATTCATAACCTCAGTCTTGTCAGCTTTTCAGAAGGACTCTGAATGACTTGCTACTATTACAGGTAATGGGCCTGGCCTTTAGGATGCTGTGGTTTTGTTTTGGTTTTTAACTTAACTTGTGCCTTCTTGTTTTGGTCACTTTTTTGTTTCTAAAGGACCTTTAAATTTGCAAAAGGGAAAAGCCAGTGATTCTGTTGAGCAAAATCCTGTGTTGGCATTGATTTTATGTATTGTTGGCTTTATGTGCAATTCACTGATGCCAAACAGTATGATTTTTTAAAAAATATGTATCAAAAGGCAAGAAGCTCCTTAGTAGGCAGACAGCATAGGATGTCACTAAAAGGGTCTAATTCTGATTTTTTTAGTGATTGATTAAGCTTTGAGATGGGATCATTTCTGCTCTCCATGATCTTCACGGAGCATTAGTTCCTCCTCTGTTGCCTCTGTTGTTAGCATAGGCTTTGCAGACCCCTTTTCAGGAACTACCACAGTAGACTTTACCTTGGAGGCTGTTACTCTGCTAAGCTTCTGATGAGCGCTGTTATTTGGTTTGTATTTTTTTTACTGAGGGTAGCTACTTCATAGTTCAATTTGATCGTTCAGCATTTGTAAAGTTATGGCCACTTGGCTTAACTAAAATCCAAATTTACTCTGAATCAGAATTTATTCTGTGCTTTTAGGTAAAAGAAAAATGATCTACCTTATGTGGGATGCTAATATTAGCACAAACAGCTTTGGAGAAAAGCTGTTGCACAGATTTGCTTTCATGGGAACAGTCTCACCCCTCTACCATTTGCCCCTTGACAGATGTTATAGAATCTCCTGGATAATAGTCTGTTGGAACTCATATTGCACTATAAAGGCAGAAGGTGGTTGGAGCTAGAAGGTGTGTAAGGAAGCATCAGCAACATTTTTTTCCAGTCAGGGGAACTCAGCTGTTCTCAACAGTGCCATTACTTGATATTTCTAGGGGTTGTAGAAATCAGTCTTCAGTAGTTACTGCTTTTGTCAGGTAGAGCAGGTATGCACCAGTCATGTAGCCATTGGGGTATCCATTGTGTGCTTAGAACTGAGACCTAGCTGAAGGCTGTTGCTTTGGTTACCATCAGCATTTCTGGCATTTGGATCAGAGTCAACATCCTTGCTAGCAAGAGGGACTCTGGTTTTTATGATAAGCAGGATAGACTGCTAGTGTGGAAAAACCTCCTTTTCAGAGGCTTTGTTTTCAAACAGTTTTGAGGACAGGGAAATGCTAGAAAAGACAGGCTGCCTGACAAAACTGCTAGAGGCTGATTACTCCTCTTCCCTGTCCCTCCAAGCCCCACTCTTTCCTACTTCAACACTGGCAAAGACTGTTTCAGGTCTGTCATCTGTGTTCAGTGGGGTATATTTCACCTAAGATTTCCCATTTCTCAAGAGACCACTGCCAGTGATAATTCTCTAAGTATTTTGGTCCCTTAGTAAAATCTTTCTGGTGCTCAATGCTTACATATTTACTGAAACAGAGAGTGGAAAAAATATTTAGTCACTGTAAACAGGGCCATCTCCATGTCTATGAGACTCCTGAGATCACTTTTATATGGCATATGTCTTAATTTTGTGCAAAACTGTAAAGCTTCAGTGAAAAGGAATCGCAATACACCCATTCCCATTCTGCCTCTGGCTTAAATACGCTGTGTCTGTGGTACTCTGTCAGTTGAGAATAGAGAAATTAGGCGGTTATTGAACCTGAGACTTCCAAAATTTGGGTGAATGATCTAATGCTGGAGAGAAGAAACTGTGCTGCTGTTCAGTGTTGTCCTTTTTTGTGACTCGAAACCTTCATTTCTTGTTGTTTTGGTTATGAGCAGCGGTCACCAGAAAACTCCTGTATTGCTTCACTCTGCCATGTTGCCTCTCCAAGCAAGAGTTAATCAAGCTCCCTTGATTTTTTAATAAAAAAATTTTAAATCAAAAAGTTAATCAAACCAAAGCATACAAATACAAGGCTTCCATCAATTATCTGCAAGAAGGCTTCATCTACTTTTTCTTCTTGATCCAGCAGTCAGTAGCATATGCTTATGGTTATGTTACCTTCAGTAGTGTCTGTCTCATAATCTGCTCCAGGGAGAAGTTCATACATTCAAGCATTCAAGCCACCCCTGTGCTAACACACCTCCTTGCCTTCCCAGTCCTTTCCATTCATTGCAGCATTCAAGCCATGTGAGCTGTAGTCCCAGTGAGACAGTAGTTTTGCAATGCTATGTGGACCACTATCTTCTGTTCATTTCACAGGCGTAGGTGTTTGTGGATAGGTACGTGATGGATGTGGGTCACCAGTTGTGCTACTTTCTCAGGGGAAGCATGAGAGCTTCTGCCATCCTTCCTCTGGGACATCCTTCTCACAGCCTCCATTCGTCCACTGCTCTTATGAATTCTTTCTCATTTTACCTGCTTTAAGGCACAAGCCTGAATGCAAAGCCTTCACAAAGATGCTTTTGCCACCCTGTCAGATGAGTTGCTTCTTTCACCATCAGTCCTTTTTTCTCAAAGAAGGACCTAAGGTCATAGAAGCCAAAGCCCTGTCTTTATAGCTAGGTGTTGATGTCCAGATGCATCCACTTCTCCTTAAGTCTTTCTCAGTCATTGGCAGGATTTAGGAGGATAGGACCCAGGCCCTCATGCTCCCAGATCTGTAATCAGTATACTCATGGTCACACCTTGAAAACCAGGTGCTTTTGGTGTTTTCCATGAAAGAGCAGCAAGGGTTAATAGTCAGGGGGCCACACAAACCTTGGACATCTGTCCTTGTCATCCCATATGCAACAAGACACAAAACTCTTGAGACACCAAATCAGGCCAAGTACCTGGGGCTTCCATTTCCTGCAGGAAGGAATCTTCAGTGACCATCACTCTTGTTTGCTTCCTGGGATGGACATTTGGTTCAGGCTCAGCTGTCTAACATGAGAGGTCTTGTTCCTCCTCCCCAGTTTCCAGATTGCTGAATATGTTCTGCAACTGTACATCTGCATGTGGAGCAAGAGTCTCCTTCCTGCTGCTAGCTATCCTGCTTTTGAGAGTCTCCATCTGTTGCTCCTTTGAGCATAACTGCTAAGATGTCCCTTTTTCCTTTCATTGCATGGTTTGTGATCTTCACTTTCATTTTCAAATGAGGTGTGACTAAAGCTCTACAATTTCAGAGGCTCTGTGAAGATTCCATTGATCTCTTGTTTACCCTCTCTGCTGCTACACAATCTGCTCACCTCCTTTCCCACCTCAAAACAGCAACTTCACTGAGCAATTCTGCACCTCAACCAGACTACTTCTCTTAGTAAAGAGTCCACTGAAAAGGCTCCAGGTGCTCTCTGCAGCCCAGTGTGGATTACCACATCCTTCCATTGGGGATTTTTCTGCAGTTCTCCAGCTTGCTCAAGGTAGTTGCATCAGCCCATGCTGGCGAGAATTTGTCACCCATTACCACCATCATTGCAGCCTCAGTCAGGTTTGCTTTGTCCTGAGCAAAGCTACAAAACTTTTTTTAGTGCTTTTATACAAATCCAGATGAGATAACTGTTGATGATGCATAAGATACCATCCATCCAGGTTATAAGTGTATATTTAAGACGTAAACAGTATTCAGAACACAGTAATGACAAACTCGTGATGAGGGATTAAAAAGATTGTGTTTGTAATGAGCAAGAAGGTTAATTTTAGGATTTTATAAAGGTCTACCAAATACTGTAAAGTCTTGAGAAGCAAATGAGAGAGCCTCTGTTCTCTTTGGTTACACAGCAACACAATATTCTGTGAAGTAGACCATAAATTTAAACTAATAAAGGGATGCATTTATTCAGGAGGCATCACTTGCTGCCCCAGGTAGTGAGCATGCATTGGAAAGAGTAATGCAGATCATGCAGGTCAGAGACTGGTCTAAATAGCAGCTATAGGACAGAGTGTGCTGCAATAAAAGTAAGGGCCAGCTACAAGAAAACAGAATTGAGCTATAAATTGGAAAGTTAAATTCTGTGTAGATATAAGGTGAAGTTATGGAATAGCTTCATGAAAAAAAGGGGTTTGATATTCAACAGCTTTCAAGATGGTGCTCAAACAGAAGTCATCAGGAAAGGAATGCATGACAAATCAGAGAATGCTGTTGTGACCCTTGATGAGATGGGGTGGCTTTTCAGAATTCTAGTAGCATACCTGAGAGAAAACTTCAGTCTGATCTGAGATGTTCTGAGTATCTATTGGCCTCATTCTTGCTCACTTGCTGTTGTTGGTAGTGTGATGCTAGCAGAGGTTGTGGGTATAGGCCATCTCTGCCATCTACTATTACAAGATCTTGATTTAGAATGCTTTACTTTTTAACCCTTCTCTGAGGTTTTTGCAGTCACTTCACTTTTGCATGTAGTCAGACTAGTACAGCAGCAGGAAAATGGATTATATAAAATATAGATATGAATATAAAACATGTTAGAAACATCAAAGAAATGGAGGTAAAAGCAAGAGCTGGTGGTCTTTTCTATCAGTAGTCTTCCTCAAGAACATTTGCACCACATTTTTACCTTGCTGGAGAAGAAAACTGAGAAATACAAGTAGATGGGGGGCAATGTTGTCTTGGACCAATCTGAGCGTTGTCCAGACTACTGGTAAATCAGAAGCAGTTTTTTCTTCCCTTAATCCCTAAAGCAATCCTATTGTCTCTTCCAAGGCTGCTGTCCTTGTTTTTCAAGCTGATGTTCTGCACTCTCCCACACCCCACAGTGTCTTTTTCTCCATGGGATGTTCTCAGGATTTGTGCTATTGTATAATTTTAGTGGCAAGGAGGAATAGGGTTTTTTTAAAATATGGTTGTGCTGATTTGTTGTATACTTTGTTATCAACACAAGGGTTTCCATCCAAGTAGACTTGTAGTGAGAAGTGGTTCAAGCCATGTGTTTCATTCATGGAAGGCTTGGAGATCTCCTTAAGAAGAGATGACTTCTGGAGAGTATCTGTTAATTAATCTGTAATTAATAAATACCTTCAATATAGGGGGTACTCTTCTGAGAAACAAGTCTAGTTTTCTCTTTGTGATTTTTTTTTTTAATTTATTTTCCCCTCCTATAAAAAAAGTCCATTTTGGGGTGAATCCCAAGACTTCTGTAACAAATTAGGTATTACAGGATGCAGAGAGCTTTTCTAGGGATTTAACTATTATTTCTTCTAGATGCATCCTTCTGCTATTCTTCCTCACTGCAATGTCCTGCTTGTACAACCCACCTTTGCCATGCAGCAGTACAAGCTGTTGGTGCTGATGCACATCTTAGGACAACAGAACTAAGCAACTGGGGAATGGATTGAAAAGTTGTTTGTTGTTGTTGTTTTTTTTAACTTGTGAAAGTATCTTCTATAGAAAGCACACGAATCGAAAAGTTAATCTTCCATAATTTTTTATAGCTTAGCGCTGGAGTGGCAGAATGTGTTTCATATGGAGAACTAAGGCTGAGAAGAAATTTTGAACTTGAAGGGCAAATTAGACATAAATGTTGTTATACAGATAATATTAATAACATGCTTGTATAGTGGAGATGTTCTGAGTCATGGAGGTCTTCTGTGCTAATGTGGGGTTTGGACAATAACTCCTTCATCGATTGGTCTTTGTTCAGATCTGCTAGTGTACTGACCAGTGCAGTACAGAAAGCATTATCCTTTTCCTGTGCCTTCAGAAACATATTCCCTGTTGCTCCACAAATGTTAATTGAAAGTGGTTGAGGGTTTAGCAGCTTGGTCCAAAGTATTTATTTGAGAACAGAGGAGAGGCTGTGTTTTTCCCGGAGCCTCTCTCCCGTTGCAGGATCTGACACTGGGCTGCTAAGCTCAGCAAGCATTATTTTAGCTTAGTCAGCTGCAGTCCATTGATGAGATCTCTGTCTCCTCGTGGCTCAGACTGCACTGCAGTAGTTTGCAGTGCCTTGCTGAAGATAACTGCATGTGTTTGAGGGTCGCTCTGTGTGTCTGTGGGCAGAAAGAAGATGTTGTAGGCAGGACAGTACGTAGCCTGTTCAGACAAGCGTGATGAAGGCTGCAATAATGTGTCAGCTAAGGGAGAAAAAGATATTTATTTTCTGAATCTTTGTGCGTAGTTTTAAAAAGGCTGCAGTGAACAAGGTATTAGAAGAGTGGAGCATGGTACATTTTTCAGCTAAACAGTTTCCCCCCACTGGAAAATGAGCAATAAAACAACACAAAGGATGTTAACTCCTACAACCTAAGACCCCAAATATCAAACATAGAAGCCCAGTTGCCTTTGTACTTACTTTGAGCCTGAAATATAGGTAAAACTTCCGTGTTATGTAGAAGATAAACATTCTGCAGTAAAATAAAAAAGTTTGTAGAGCTGTAGCACCCAGTGCACTTGGATATAATTTTTGTCTCAAACTTTGTATTGTAAAAAAGGTATTCAGAGAAGGTGGAAATCAGAGCATGCGCACAGTGGCTTGCACAGATGTGGAGAAGAGGACAAAATTGTACCTATGTCTTTAAAAATATTACACATTTAATATATTATAGAAATTCCATTTCTGATGGAATGGGTTGTTATAAAACAGATCATCATGAAAATTATATAAGGCTTCTCATTGCGTGCTTCCATTGTTGGAGTAGCAAATTTAGACTTGACAAGGGAGTTCATGTTCTGATTTAAAACCTTACAACTACAGAAAGCCAGTGCAGTTGAAATTAAAAAGCAGACTAGCTGATAAATTTGAAAATCTATTAGCAAGCAGGGACACTTTTATTTTGTTATAACTAGCTGTTTCTCTGCTTTTCTACCCTGGAAACCATGGTTCAGTGAGGGTGACCATAGATCATCTGTATCAGGTTGTTGGTGTCTTTACTTTATGTAGCACCTCTCTGGTTAGAGCTTTTGTGCTAGAGCTGATACAGTACCTCTGAATATGTGTTTCCTTCTGGTCGATGCTGTTCCTCTTGAAGCTCTGGTACTTCTTCCCACTGGACTACAGAGAGAGGAACAAAAATTATTACTGTGTCTGGTGGTGAAGGAAAAGGGGCTTCACTCCCAGGCCAAGTGACAGTTCAGTTGGATTGCAGATCATGTCTCCATCAGGTAAGTGTATTTGATGCCAGGTTACAGAGCACCTGTAATACACTCTCTCTCTTAGTAATAAATACTGAATTATTCTGAGCATGTTTTATCCCTCCCAACATGGATGTTCTTAGACATGTATTTCAGAGCATCCTGTGGCTTACGGATGTATTCTGGAAAGAGGGAGTTGTGGTTTTCATGTCTGTCCAAGGAGTGGAGAAATTTGAACATAGTTAGTTCTTCTGCATCTCAGTGACTACCACAACTGTCTCTTGTCTTCTTTCTTTTGGTAGAAAAGGACCAGCTTCTCCATCTCACTCCAGGAAAGCATTATAAGCTGGAAATCCCAAATGAGATGTGGCTAACACTCTACAACACTCATCAAAGCGTTTCAGTTTCAGTGGTTCCCCTGTTCTGTGTTACAGTACATGAAAAACTTACCTTTCTTACTTAGCACTGCACATTCTTTCCATGGGGATTTTCTGTGGTACTTTTTCCCCTGTGGGACCATACCTGTAAGAAACAAGTGAAGCTCTGACGCCAAAATTCTCATGTTAAAAATTGAATGACAGTTGAATAATAGGATTACAGCTGGAATAATCTTTTGGTTAAAAAAATGCTCGTTCTTGCCCTGTTTGTAATGTGAGAAAGGCATCCTCATCTCCAGCACAACTTCTGGCACAGGAATCACATGATGAGAGGGTTGGCATTTGCTAGTCAGAAAGACAAAGTTACTACCTTGTTTCTTTCTGATGTTAAGATCCATTCAAAATTTTGAATTCTGAAGTAAAGATAGATAGCATTTTAACCAATATCCATTGGGTCTTTTGCTTTAGAGAGAACAGTAGTAGACTATTGAGGAACAGTTTCAAAAATAAGCTTCATACAAAATCTACAGAATTCTTAGAACTTTCACATTTTTAGGGAGGAGGAATACTGAAACTTAAGAAATCCATTGGGTTGATTGCATTTGATTAGTGGATTTCTTTTGGAAGTACTATCTCTTGACTGAGGTCTTCCTCAGTTTACTGAATTGAGTTTTAAGGTTATGTAATGAATTACAAATACTAGCTCTTCCCTCTGGTCATAACAGGGTGGCTGTTATGTTTCTGTACTGTGCAATTCACATTTTAAGATACAGTGACTGCTTACATGGTCTACAAGCAGCACTGACTTTCATTCTGCTCTCTTGCAAACCACCATGCTGCGTCCCACCACAGACAGTGGAGGCCCCACTATTTCTAGGTGAAGCACTGCAACAGTCATCAGGGAGGGGGGAGATGCCTGAAGTTGGCAGATGTGAAGGCTGTAAAGTTGACAGACCAGTGACTATATGGATGTTGCTGGTGAAAAAGAAAAGTGGTGGTTGCAGAAATTCCAACTATCTTGAATGGGAATTCAGATGGGGAGAGGGACATCTCTGTTGTTAGAAGCTGGCACACTAACTTCTGAACTTGCTGTGGGTGAAAATAGCAAGAGACAAAAAAGAGCAAATATCCTTGCAAATTATTAGATCAGTATGATTGCATAGGATCTAGTTATCAGATAATTTTAGGTAGGAACATTAGTGCAGAACCATACAGCTGACCTATGATTAGTCTGTATACATCTCTGTTCTCCACTTCGGTTTTTGTACTGTTAGATGTGATACGTGAGCAGGGGGAAGCTGGTCTCTAGAGGGACCCCTCTCATTCCTTTACAGAGAACTCACAAACCACACAGGCTAATTCATGCTTTGTGTCTAACTGAAACTAACTACAAATGGGCCAACAGCCTTGAAAAGGGTGCTGGGAGATGGAAAGAACTGAACAAGAGACCCAGGTTTCTGGAAGGATACGATATTGTATTGTTTTTTAATTCATTTCTGTTTAATTTTTTTCTCATTTTGTTGTTTTTTTATCATGTTTTTCTTTGGGTTTCTCTCTGTTTTACAGTTCTTTTGGGCTCTTCTTTTGAGGCTGTGTTTGATGCGTTGGCTTCCCATCCGCTGCTCGTAACCATCTCTGCTATGAGTTGTGAGTGAGCCATCACCATGATTCTGGGTTTTCATTTTGTTTTGTGCTTTTGTTATATATGGAAGTCCAAATTACACCTGATTTTCTTTTTCCCTCATGATATCTTTGTTTTCCAGCAGGACCATGACAGCAGAGGCCTAGAACACTTGGGATTCTGCCTGAGGGGCTGGCAGACACTTGGGTGGTGCCAGAGACAGTGATTTTGTCACTTCTGTGGTTTCAGAAGCAAGGGGAGGGCAGTCCTCTCACCTTACATTTTTTGCTTCAGTCATAATTCTGTACATTTCTGAGTCCTCATTGAGATAAAATAGGCTGCTTTCATTAATGATTCTACAAATTGCTGCTGTTTAAATTATCAAGTTGATGCACATACAAGAGGTGCAGAAATTGTTTCCCCAGAAGAGGTGGAGATGTATATCCTTGCTTCTCCCCTAGGAGCCTATCTGATGGAAGCAAGAGATTCCTAGAAGTTGCAGAGATACTTCCTTATTTTCAGCTAAAGCTTCCTTTCCCTTCTCCTCCTTATCATAACTTTTCCAACAAGTAATTTCAATCCAAGATACATCTCCAAGTGCTTCTCATGATCTGTGGCATTTCCTCTCTCCTCTCTTCCACCTTCTCTTCAATCTGTGCTAACTTTCTTTTCATTTTCTTACTGCTGGAAATACTTTTTCTGTTCCCAGAAGAGATGGGGAATGATCCTAGGTAACAGCAGGCCTGCCATGGGAAAAGTTGTTGAATCTGCTGAGGTGTTTGCACAGGCTTCCAAAAAGTTGGAGAGAAACCAGCAATCATGTTCTATTAGAGGACCACAGGCATAAAAAGCATCAGGAGGGAAGGACTGGCATCCAAATATAAGTTTTAAGGAAGGTAGCTGGAAACCCGGACATTCAAAGTATCGATCTAGAAACCAGTGGTGCAAGATAAATGTTAATCTCTACTTATGAACATAATGTAGGGAGAAGGGATTCAAATTAGTGAGGAAATACAACAATTCCTAAAATAAAGGGTGTGTATACACGAAAGACTTCATGTGTATCATAAGGGAGACACTGTTAACACTTAAAATATAAGTGATCATGATTGTTTAAACTGGGGAGTGATGAAAGACTGATGGCTGCAAAAGAGAAGAGTTTTTAATAAAGCATCCACTTTGTACAGGATTTTGTTACCTGATTTTGCCTTTGTGAAGTAGTGTACATTGCTAATATATTGAAGGGAACATAGAATATAATTTTTGCTCTGTGGCAGTGATCTAACACATTTTCCCCAGCTAAAACTCATTTTAAACAGAGCTTCAAACACGATGCAATGTATTTCATATATCTGTCATCTCCCTGACAGCTCTGTGTAGTAATCTACTTAAGCTTTGTGCTTGACACAATATGAATGCAGGAAAAGATATACTTCACCCTGAGAAGCATTTTTGATAGTAATGCTAGTGTGGAAAAATTAACAATAGATTATGTATGGTTTAAAATGGTATTTCAGCTTGCTAGCTTATTATTTTCTTAAAGTTTTGGGGATTCAAATCAGTTGGGTTATACATGATTATATAGTCTGAAGGTCCTAACTGTTAAGATTTCAGTTCTGTGTCAAATATGGACTGGTCTGAATGGCAAGAATGCTTTATCCAGGCTCTTCCACTGCTGAGCAATGGAGTGATGAGGTGAAATTTATTAACTGGAAGAAATAAAGTGTGTAAAGAAATCCTCTGAAAAATGAATGTTGATGAATTCAAAAGAAAAGTCAATAACAGCTGGTTAAACAGCATGTGCTACAATAAATACTCAGGCAGGAACTGTTTGGATGAAAAATAAGGTATCTCCACAGCCATGGAAATATTTGATCACAGTGATTAGTGACAAAGTCAAAAGGCATGACTAATTTCCTTCTGACCAGCAGGGCAGTCAAATATGGTTAAAAGAGGTAAAACCTTTATGAGAAAAATATGCTGTTAACGGTTAGCATCTGCCTCTTTTGCTCAAATGTCCTGTCAAAACAAGTGCTCAGTTGCAGTGCTTTCTCTGCTGAGGTGCCACATGAGAGAAGACTTGGAGACAGAGAGACCTTTAGGTTCAGCTGCACGGCTGGCTCGGTGAACTGTTCGATGTCGGCTGTGGGACAGATGCACAGTTAAAAGATGACTTGGCTTTTTGGTTCTGACAGAGAAGGGGAATACATTTGCAAACTGCCTAGAGTTGGATTCAGACTAGATCTAATTAAAGACTGCAGAGATAGCCTGTCTGCCAGAAATAGTAAGTATTGATCTAAAAAGGTTCTCAGAGACATTGCCAACCATACTGGAACCAGCACGTGATACTTGGTTCAGTACATACGCAGTTGATGACTGAAGACACTGAAGTAGGGAAAGAATATGAAAGACAGACTCTCATGGACTGCAAACACTGAACAATATTGTTCTGAAAACATTACAAGCTAGAATTGTTCATAATACCCTCCTATTTTATTGCTCATTAGAGGTATCCAAACACACTCATAATTGAAAAGAGAAATGTCCTCTTGCTTTTGAATATGTAGAGGATGTTTATGGTGATGCCTGATTCCAAAAGGTGTATTGCAGTGGCCAGTATTCTGCTTTTCAGGAACTCACATCAGTAAATTCACTGGAATTCTGAAAAACATTTTGCAGTCATTTGTCAGTGGGTATCCTAATTTTATGCTCTGGGAGAAATGAGGTACATGATCATGAATATAATACCTTTACTGTTACCTGCTGCTAAATGACTAGCTTATAGTTCAAGCTTGTGTACTGCAAGATCAAATGTTGCATCAAGTGCATGATATATGCACATGGGTTCTCCTTGTGAAATATTTGATTAGTGTAAAGGAGTTGTAAGATACACTTGTAGGTTTTTTGCTTGGCGTTGCAGTAACTTAAAAGCTGCATTATACACAGCATTCAAGTGTGTTTTAGTGTCACAGTGTTGGTGAAGTTGTGTATAAGATACTTGAAATTTTACTCTTTCTGAGAGCACAGAAACTCAGAGCATCTTCCCTGTTGCCAAAAGGAAGCAACTGAATTGTATGTATTTAAACTGATAGAAGGGTGCCCTAGGATGAAGGTACAGAGTCTTAGGCTTAGTTATGAAAGTGTAGGCACAGCTGAGAGAACAAGCATGAGTCAGCTGACCTAAGTGGGACAAGTTACCCTATTAGAGTTGCCATTAATGTGCTCAAATTTCTGCAAGAATAGGATCCTCATTATGAGTGTGTTTAGTTCTTTGCCCAAGATTTATGATGGAAGATGTCTGGGCTTGAACCTGGGTTTGCCTCATGAGTTTTGAAAGCACTGATGTTAACTGTGGTGCTTCTAGTTAGTTGAAAGGATTCTTCACTATGAAAGTGGTGAAAAGACACTGGCACAGGTTGTCCATAGAGGCTGTGGATGCCCATTCACTGGAGGTGTTCAAGGCCAGGTTTGATGTGGCTTTCATCAACCTGGTCTAGTGGGAGGTGTCCCTGCCCACACAGGAGGGCTGAAACTATATAATCTTTAAGATCCTTTCCCAGGCAAACTATCCTATGATTTGGTGAATGGCATTATTTAAATGCAATTTTTTTCAGAACTTCAGAACTCATATGGTGTGATGTTCTTGTGGAGGCAGCAGTGGAAAGAGTTGGAAATGTTGCTTATCCCCAGAACAGAGAAAGCCTCCAGCTGGGAGGAATAGTTGCAGGAGGATTACCTTCTTCCCAAGGCCACTGTATCAAGCCTTCACTTACCAAGGACACGAGAACACGAGAAGCAGAGAAAGAGAAAATAAATATACATGGTTTAAGATACACTGGGAAGAATATGGAAAAAAGAGAACTATGAAAGTCAGTGCTTATAGAGGATGTTGTCAAGCAATGTCAGGAAGCATCTTCCCCATGTCAGAGTAGGGGATCCCAGCTCTTGTTCTGACCAGGCTGTCCTCAGGTTCATGCTATTCCTGACTCAGATTTGCCCTGGTACTTCTTTACTAGCTTCTCCCTTGACCTGGAATTTTAAAGGAAAATATGTTCTTATCTCTATGCCTAGACTATTACTATTCTAACCTATCACTGTAACCACCTTGCCTCTCTGTAAAATAAGCTTTTCTAGAAATGCAGAATTTGAGAATGCTGGCTGTTTAGCTGGCTGCTAGAGCAGATGAAGGCATTAAGAGCTTTGTATCCCCTGCATACATATGAAATAACAGTACAAATAAGAAGTCCTTGGGAACTAGCTGCAGAGGGGATTTAGTGATCTGCTCTGCCTCTGAGATTTCTGTTTTCTCCTTTCAGCCTCGCAATGTTGCTGGTTTTCGAGGAACAGTCCGCTACGCTTCAGTGAATGCACACAAAAACAGAGTGAGTATTTTGGGGTTATAATGGGTAGACAGCAAGGTTAGTTGTCCTCAGAAACCTGTTTTCAGGAGCAGAGGAATAAGAGGTACGAGTTCTGGTTTGTTACCTACAGAGGTTAGTATATCAGATGAATTCCATTAGGTGGTCAAGGCTGACTGTACATTTATGACTCAGTTACTGGATCCTGTCTAGTTGGAAGGCTTAATAATAGCAATTATTGCATTATCAGACACTTCTTAAGGGCAAAAAACCCACCACACTTCAAGTGGAATTCAGGTGAAGTGCCAGGCTGCTTACTGCTGATTTTTAACAGAACCAGGCTGTGAATTACCGATCGCCAGGTCTCCAAATCCATTTTCCATCTGAAATTTTTAATATTAACATTGTGCTCTCAGGTGAAGTATCTCCTAGTGAAAAAATAAACTTATTTTTCCATTAAAAGATCCATTTTTTACATAGTGTCTGGCCCATTTCATTCTGAGACTTTAAGAAGTCTCATCCAACATTATTCTTAAAACACGTGTTTGCCCTGTTTTAGTAATGCTCCTGTGTAGACAGTAAACCACAAGTCCTCCGGCTCTGCTGCAAAGTGCTTGCCAGATACAAGATTTCAGCTCTCCTACATTACCTCCAGCTTTCTGGCCTTATTTGGTTTAAATCTGTAGGGTGACCTGACTTATGAGGAAGTTTCAATGTTTTTAGGGAAAGAATTACTGCCTGCAGAGGGCAGAAAAACATAATAGGGGGAGGGCAGTTGAATGCCAGCATGAATTAATTCTGTTTCCTGGAAACTGAGAAACCTGAAGTATAATTTTTAATGAGCTGGATAGTGCCAGCTGTAGCTGGCATCAGCTAAAGGCATATTTAGATGCAAAAATTGCTGTATAATGCATGCTATTCTGAGAAGTCATATTCTAGACATTGGATCTTGAGCATCAAAAATCACTCGATATGTTTTGTTAATTTCATCCTTAACCCCCATGTTTCGGTTTCCCATTTGCTAGACCAGTAGGAGAGTAGTATGTGGAAATGTTATAAATCTGTAAATTGTTGTGATGCTTGAATGATGAGTGTTTAGCAAAAGCTCTTGAGTAAATGCTGGTTTATGAGAAGAGTCTGAATGATATTTAGCTTAAAAATAATAATGAAAAAGATTTTCTGCTCACTTTTTTTTCTTAATCTAGGTTATTCCACATCTCACTAATAAATATTCCGCTTCTGTATACTGACCGAGGGACAGTCTTATGGAAAAGTTGTGCTTTGTTGTATGGATAATAAACTCTCTCCTAATGTATACACAAAAAGTAAACAGATGTGACAGTATTGACACTGCCAAATTTAATAAATGCTTGATTTTGCATCTTTAGTCTTTAATCTGGCTTCTTTAATCACTGAATGGGAAGAATGACTTCCCTTCCTGTTTTTTTAAAATGAGGTAGCTCCTCTGGAGGTCAAACCTGAACTACTGAACAACATGGAACTTTGCTCCTCAGTCTTCATCTCTCTTTTCTCCAGGAGATGGGTAGACATGATGATCTGTGGTCCCTCTTTTACATGTTGGTGGAGTTTGCAGTTGGTCAGCTTCCATGGCGAAAGATCAAAGATAAGGTAGGATACCTAGCGTCTGTGCTTAGAGTAGGGAGCTACAGCTTTTTATGATGATGATGATTCTTATTATTCATCCTACAGTGCAGCTGTTTGCTGAAGTAAAGCCAGAGTCTGCTTTTCATCATATCTTGCTGCGAGATGCTAACCTGCTTTTGTGCACTCTGACACATAGTGTGGAGCTTGTCTTATTTGGAGTAGCTACACATTTTCTTATGCATGATGTTAATCATATTTGATCAAGTGACTTTGACTTTGTTCTTGCAAAGCAAACAATAGAAGTGGAAAGGCTAATCTGTTCTTTTGGGGGGAAAAAAAAAAAAAAAATTGCCAGAAAGGCAGGAGGATAATGTTTTGCCATGGCAAGCAAGCCAGATGGGAATTGCAACTGGAAAGCTAGAATAAGGCTAACTATTGTCTTGGAAATACTTTTTGCTAGAGAATAAAATCCCTGCAAAGAAACAGGTCACCTGTGCAGAAGGCTCTGCTACAGGAACAGCTTCTGAAGAGTAAAGGCACTGTGAAGAGTGCTTCTGACTCAGGGCTCCCCTTTGAGCTTTGCCTGCCATGATCAACCTTGTTTTGCTCACAAAACCAAACAGAAGTGTGTAGACATAGTGCTGGATCCAAGAAGCCATGTTCCAGGAACAATAAGACTAAGTGGTATTCCAGGAATGATAAGACTATGTGAATATGAAGCAATAGAAGAGATTCTTCACTTTGAGATATTTTCTTATTTCCAGGAGCAGGTTGGAATGATAAAAGAAAAATACGAACACCGAATGCTGCTAAAACACATGCCTTCAGAGTTCCACCTTTTTCTGGATCATATTGCAAGCCTAGACTACTTCACCAAGCCAGACTATCAGGTAGGACCCTTTATTTGCTACTAATCTGGTGCATGGCACTTTGGTTAGGCATCTGGATTTTCTGACATTCCCATGCATGTGTTCATATCTGGCTGAGGTATACTTAGAACTAAGAGGAAAATGTTGGACTGTACAGTTCTTCAACACCTCAAAAGATTTTTCTTCTCTTTCCACCACCTTATCTAAAATAATCTTGTACTCCAGACCATAGGGCTCTTCCCAAGCAACAGATTACTTTTGGCTTTCATTAAAACACGAAAGTTTTAAGATATTCCAAATGTTAACAGAATTTCAGCACAGCTTGCCAAAGCCTGCAGAGAGCCTATGCCAACAGCTCAATGGTGCATACCAGCCCCATTGTTTTCCTGAAGATTCACATGGTCCTTAGGTATTATTGTCTTTATATTAATCATAATGGGTTTTTTCTCCCATTCTCTGTTTTCTGTCAGTATATATTTGATCAGTTACAGTAGCTCAGCTAACACAAGGTAACTGAGGCAACTTGATTCTGTGATTCTTTTTTATCGTACAGTTTTTTTCTGTACATTAAAGCCAAAGTAATGAAAACAACATATTATCAGCAGATCTGTGCAGTCTTACATTAATGCCTCCTCCTTTTGATAGTGCATCAGATGAGTGGGACAACTGTAGAAGGATGCTCCAGCAAACTCTCTCCAACAGTGCTTTTGTATTTTAGCCACATACATGTTGCAACCACAACTTTTTTTTTTTTTTTTAAAGGCAAATATTTGCATTGTAGCACATCAGAAAAAATACATTTGCCATTAAGATGGGCAGCTACAAAGAGATGGAGGTGGACTGAGGACATGCTGAGGCAGCTGGATTTGTACAGCCTGGAGAAATAAAGAGGGGATCTGATTGCTGTCTTCCAGTGCTTCGAGGATGGTTGTGGGGAGGATACGGGCAGACTTTTCTCAAAGGCAGCAAGGGAAATTATAGCAACCTTCCAGTACATGAAGGAGGCCTACAGGAAAGTGGGGTGGGGCTTTTCAACAGAGGGGATAGTGACAGAACAACAGGAAATGGTTTTAAACTGAAAGAGGGTAGATTTGGGTTAGAAATAGGAAAAAAATTCTTCACCATGAGGGTAGTAAGACACTGGAATAGGTTGCATGGGGGGGTTGTTGATACCCTGTCCCTGGAAGTGTTTAAAGCCAGGCTGGATGAAGCCTTGTGCAGCCTGGTCTAGTAGGAAGTGTCCCTGCCCATGGAGGGGGGTTGAATCTTGATCTTTAAAGTCCCTTGCAACCCTAACCATTCTATGATTCTGTGAAATTATGACTAAACTGGGGGGAGGGGGATGAATGAGAATTCTTATGTAAGGAAACAGACACCTAGAGAAACTGGAATTTCCATCCTTGGGGTCTTCCAAAAGTTTACTGGATGAGGAATCTGATCTGACATTGCAATTAGCCCTAGCTTAAGTAGATGGTTTGATTAGAGATCTCCAAAGCTCTTTTTGAACCTACATTCTCCTATATTCTATTTCATTTTAAAATAGTTGAGTCCTAATGATACTGAAAAACCATCCTGGAGATTAAAATAGGAGGGTTTTTCCAGACAATTTTGCTGCAGTTCAAATCACAATTATTTTCCAGTAGGGGATTTTCTGAAGCTATGAATTGCCTCTTTGCCTTCAGTTTCTTGCAGGTACAGCCTCCAAAATGAACTGCCCCTAAAAGTCTGGCACCTGCAGCTTGCCGCCAAACACCGATTCTTCTAGCTTTACTTGGAGGTGCATTCCAGCCAGCAAATTCTCCAAATTCCTCAGGCCTTTATATTGACTTATCTGAATTTATTATTATTAAATATTAAGAAGTCTCTGTTTCCCCAGAAAAGTCACAAAGCTCAAGGATCAAGCAGACTTGAGGCTCAAGAATCTCATAAAACAAAAATATCTCCAAGTTTTATATCCTTCTATTAATTTGTATTTCGGGAACTTGTCCAGTGTCTTCCTGAATCCGTGCAAACCGTTCTCATCCACCATGTGACACGCAGGCACCACAGCTTAAGTGCTTGCTGTGAGAAGTGCTACTCTCTTCTGTTGGTTCTAAATTATTTGATTTATTCTTTAATGCCCTTTACATCTTGGATATAACTGTGAATGCTGGTCCATGGCCCCATTTCTGCTTTCCAGCTACACAGAATCTTACACACCTCCCTGGTATTGCTCTTTAGGTACTCTTTTGCCTGGACTGAAGGATCCTAATCTATTTGTTTCTTGTCCAGAAAGAAACCTTTCTACACCTTTGGTTTGTGTCCTCCTCTGAACCTTATCCAGTTGTACTTTTTTGAGGTGGGAACTTGCCAGCATTGCATGTTCAACATGTATGTAGCCCATAAAGTGATAAACTGCAGTTATGATGTTCTGTTCCATTCCTATGACTTTCTAATATTCTGTCTGTTTTATCCAGTGGCAATGCAGTTTTGAATGCTCCCATGTGTGCACCAAGTAAAGCTCTAGCTTCTTTTGCAGTTGCATGACATTTTAGTAAAATCCTTCTGCTCCTACCTTCGTTATTTTTTGAGTGGGGAATGGTGCATACATGCTGTACAAGAGCGTCTGATAATAAGCTCATTCTGACTGCTCCCTCCTCACTCTCTGTCTGAATTCTGATGTATTACCTCTGTAACTTAACCTGATGTGTGCCTTCTGGCTTCTTCTATGCTGGGTATCGTAGGGTACTTTTGAATTTAGAAAGAGGCCAGACATTTAGTTTAAGAAGAGCCATAATGGGTCAGCCCTTGCTTTCTTGCCCCTTTGTAAATGGGGACAGACAATAGGGGACTGGCTGCTGCTGTTCTCTTTGCTCCAGGTGGTCCATGCTGTGAAGTTTGCAATCTTTTCCCTCAACTGGACCCTGGCACTTAAGAGGTGTTCTTAATAGTTATTCTTCAATACTGTGTTGAGGGTTGGAGTGCAGGTTAGAAACTTGAGCAAGAGCATCTTGCCACACCTGATATTGTGCTGAAAGGATCCATCTTTCTAGATGAACCCTGAAAAATTCAAGGCTGGAGTACCTAGACAATCCTTAACTATTTTGGGACCTTTTTCAAATGATATATCAGGAGTGACTGTGATCCATTTCTTGAACCTTAGCCAGTAAGAAGGCATTTGACAAGATGAATCATGGCAGTTTAGCAGGTAGTTTCTGCACAACCGGCTTCTTCTTACTCATTCTATGAGACATCACTCCAAAACACAGTATGCTGCTACAAAATGTTCAATCAATCTTTATATCCTTGTGGACATTAATATCTTTAAAAGAGAAACTTAATGGGCTGCTTCTTTATCCCACCAGTGGTTTTGACACTCAAAGAGTTAGAATTGCACATTGTCTTGTAGAAGTTGACGTGCTCTGACAGGACATGGTCTAGACCTGCAAAATGGTCTGACAAGCAATGCTCTCACCAGCCTACATCTACAGAGTCATGACACCTTGTCCAGTGCTCAGGGGAGAAAGAAGTACCACAATGATTCCCTAGTTCCCACAGCCGTGCTGCAGATGTGTTTTATCTGATGCATTTTCTTCCCCACCTATCCTTTTTATTTTGGTTAAATCTGGCCTGATAGAGGAAGCTCAGGAGTCTGGACAGACCTAAAGGGTCAAAGCTCATCCAGTCCATTCTCTGACCCTGCTTCAGTAACATTTTCCTGTGACTCTGATAACCTTTCAAGGGAAACTTCTATATTTCTCACAGGAAGAGAATCTGATCTACATCTGTAGCCATCGCCTCTCCTCTTTCTAGACCCTGTAGAAGTGGAATGATGGCTGTGCAATGCAGCAAGTCTGAATGAAATTTACTGTCTTGTGCCTTTCCTGTTACCTCCCAGGGTTCCATAGTGGCCAACATTCACTTTGTATATGAGGAATTCCCAGTGACACTTACCCAAACTGTTGGTTTTCCACCACAACTTCCCTGACTTGGAAGCTCTTTTCTACAGGCACCATGATACCAGGTTGCTCTCTTAGATCCCTGTCTGCATGTGGTGTATACCTCTTGGGTCTGTTGAAGGTTAGTTCTATTTGGTAGCTTTGTGAATTGAGCCTAATTTTGAGTTTCAAAAAAAAAAAAACTGGTACATGGATGACAGACATATGAGTAGAGAGACTGGAATATTTTCCTGCATCAAGAAAGTCTTAGGAGAAGATGTTACTTGGTCATCTACGACCTTTTCCTATATTTTCTCATGACTTGATCTCAGCCTTCCCTGAAGTCTCTTTATTTAGCCTCAAACCCATCAGTTTCTTACAAAGTTTTGAAAAAAAAAGTAACATTGCTTACTTATGCACATGCTTCATAATCGTTTTCCTTGTTTTGGTGTTTTAGGACACCAAAAGCCTACATCTGTACTGCCAAGAAAATCTAGCAAGTCAGCCTCTATCTACCTTTAGATCTATGGTGTACAAACTAAAATATTCTTAATGGAATAGTGCAGAAGGGCATTATATTCTTGCTGGCATGAGATGCTGGGCTTAATATGAAATAACTACATTTGGAAAGCATGTCCAGTTACCAGGGGGACTGGGAACAGCTAGCAGGGGTTTACCTAGGACAGAGCATAGCTGACCAATTTGACCAGCCTTCTGTGAGCAGGTGACTTCTGTGGATGTAGAAAAAGCAGTGAATGTCATCTGCCTTGACTTTACAGTCTGTTATAATGTCTTCATAGCCAGACTGAAAAGAGATGGTTTGAATAAGTGGAGCACAAGGTTGGCAGCAATAAGTATTGCTGGGTGCCAGAGTTGTGATCAGCAATGCAGAGTTCAGTTGGTGGGTTGCCACTAGTGGTGTCTCTCAGGGAACAGTGTCCTCATTAAGGACCTGGATGATGAAAAAGGGGGATGGAGCACACTCTCAGTTCACAGAAGATACCAATTTGGGAGAAGCAGTTTGATATGCTGAAGGGTAATCCTGATACTCAAACAGACTTTGATGGGCTTACAGGATCCTCATGAAGGAAGTCTGAAGTCCTGCACTTAGGATGAAGTAAACACGTGAAACAGTACTGGCTGGGGACCAATGAACTGGCTAAGGAGGAGCTCTGCTTCTGCAGGCCTGTGTCTTAGTGGTCAGCATGGCACAGCAATATGTCCTTGTGACAATGGAAACCAGCCACGCATAGGGCTGTATTTAGGAAGAACATAGCTAGCAGTGTAAGGGAAGTAATTGTTCCATTCTGTTAGGCACTTGTTACCTCACACTGGGGAAGCTGTGTCCAGTACAAGAGACACATACAAACTGGAGCCCAGTGGAAGGCCCCAGATGACTAGGGACTAGAGTATATGTCGTAAAGGAGAGGCTGAGAAAAGTGAGTTTCTTTGACCTTTAAGAAGGGAAAGATAAAAGGGTTACTGGTTTTGCCTTGTGCTACCTATAGGAAAGATGGAGCTAGACTCTTCTGAGATGTACAGTGAAAGCATGAGATGGAATTGATGCAATCCACAGAAAAGGAACTTGTAAGGGAAAAGTTATCACCAGGAGGAAATCAAAGTAGTAGTGGGATCTTCATTCTTGGATATAGTCAGAGCATAACCTGACAGAGCACTGAGCAAGCTGATTTGACTTTGAAACTGGGTTTGACTTGAAGGTAAGCCCTGCTTTTAGTAGAGAGTGGACTATGCAATCATCTGAATTCACTCACATCTTAAACATTTTTTTAATTTCAGCCCTCTACAGCTGTAGCAGCTCTTGCTATGCTACTTACCATACATACTGTGTAACTGAGGGATCTTTTAATCTCCTTGATGCTGCCAAGTTCACTGTCCTTGGGCCCAGCAGAAGGAAACTCAGTATGGGAGGCATGCACTTACTGCAGGCAAAGGATCCCTCTAAAGGATCCAGTAACTCTTCACGTGACTTCTGGTAGCGATGTTTGTTGTTGGGACTGTCTGTGGAGTTTCCCACTTCACTTTCCTTGTAAACTTCCGTCTTTCATCGGAAGTATAAAGGGTTCAGAAAAAGCTGAGAAAACTCAGTAAGGCCAAGGAATAGCTGGAGAATAATGGCAGCTGAGGACACCAGTATCCTTCAGCTTGCAAAATCAGACTCTTCAGGGAGGTAGTACTAGACGTCTATAAAATCCCAAATGGCCAGTGAAGTCTATGACAAGTGTTATAGAAGAAGTCGTAGCAGAAAGTAACAGAAGTTGTTCTGTCTGAGTGGATCCTTGACAGCATGAAGGAATGGTAAGAATAAGACAGCTTCTAATGTTTCATGTGGTTTCTTACTTCAGAATGCTTCCGTTCCAAAGGAATGGAAGGTGGCAGAAGTAGTACTCATTTTAAAATGGCTTAAGAAGATAACAGTCCCTGACACTGACATGTACATCACAAAGAATCAGAAACTGTGATAAACATGGGGATTAGTTGACAGAAGTGTGAGGATGATTTTATAATCTGAATTCAGTATAGCCTTTATAAGGGCATCGGTTTACAAATGTACAGAGGTTTTGGAAGGAGTCTTTGAGGTTGTGAAGACAGTAATTTCTAAAAGACGTTTGACTGTAATCCCTGCCAATGTAGAAGTCAGAAAACAAATACAATCCTAAGAATAATCAGAGTAGTATTTACAGGGTAAACAGCAACTATATACCATGTAAATCAGTGTGAAGCATACTCCTAAATACTATGTGCTTTTCCATTTCTGCATGTCAAAAAGGGTACCTTGAAATCAGAAAAGTTATAAAGAAGGGTATCAAGGAGGCTTAAAGATCGATTCACTCTCAGATACAAATGACTAAATAGATTAGGACAATATACTCTGGGAGGGGGGGGAAA
>JAAWXA010000022.1:4096673-4186923 GCA_038090715.1 Florisuga fusca
GGGGGGGGGGGGGGGGAAAGAGGACTGACACGTTCAAGACATTTTTAAAACCAAATGCAGAACAGCAAGAAGTGAATGGAGAGTAATTGATTGCTGCTGCTTCTGGTATCAAAATGAGGAACTGCCAAATGAAATTAGCAGGTGACAGGTTTTAATGAGCAGAGAAGATAGTTCACATAATTGGTGTATTCTTGGCCACAAGATAGGTGAAGTCCAAAAGCTTATATGTTCAATAAGTAATTAACCAAATTAGTGAGCAAACATCCATCTAAGGTTACTAAATATCAGCAAGATTAAACTGTGACCCTTTAGTTACTCACATTGAATTTTGAGGAAGAAATTCCCTGCCAACAGCAGCACCACAGCTCCTATTTCCATCCTATTTCCTATTTGCTGCTGCTTCTGGTATCAAAATGAGGAACTGCCAAATGAAATTAGCAGGTGACAGGTTTTAATGAGCAGAGAAGATAGTTCACATAATTGGTGTATTCTTGAAGTCCAAAAGCTTATATGTTCAATAAGTAATTAACCAAATTAGTGAGCAAACATCCATCTAAGGTTACTAAATATCAGCAAGATTAAACTGTGACCCTTTAGTTACTCACATTGAATTTTGAGGAAGAAATTCCCTGCCAACAGCAGCACCACAGCTCCTATTTCCATCAGAGGTGGAATTGTGACATGAGGCTACCAGGCAGAAACATAATCCTATCATATCAAGCTATCACAACAGTAAAAGCCCTTTCAAGTCAAAGAAGCTGCTACCACTGCTATGTCACATCCACTCTATGGAGAGGTGTTACCTGACTGACCAACAGACAACTCTGGGAATCATTTTCATCAAATGCAGTGGCACTGCAGGGGTGAAGCACCTAATTCTAGGATTCTAAGTCACAATAAGGAGAAAAAAGATAGGCATTTTACTGCAGTTCTGTGGAAGGCAGTGGGAAATGGCAGGCTCTCCTGGCCCTCTGATTATGCTGATAAACAAAACTGGAATATAAATGCAAACAAGTAGGGGGTTTGTTCATGGTAATTTTTAGTGCTAGTTCTATGGCATAAGCCAAATGTGTTTGTCACTATATTCTCTGTTCATACAGACTATAGGCTGAATCCTCTTAGTTCTGCACTATTTAGTTGAATTATTTTATTGAGAAATGCAGGACCTCCCATATGGCTCTGTTTGCCTGAATTGTGGCAAACAATGAAATGCAGCAGCCTGAATTGCAGCAGCCTGAATTGTGCTTAAGTGTCTCACAAGGCCCCGGATCAAGCTGTGTAATGAGCCAGACACTGTAACCAGTCTGCATCTTAGGACTGTGTTTTTCTGCAAGGGCAGCCCTTGCAGTCTACATGAGTGTGCTGTTCTGTATATGTTTAATCTACAGGAAAGCTCAAATTAAGGCTTTAGAATTACAGTAATAAGTCAATTGTAAGATTTCGTCACATCAGTTTCAAAATGTTGCATCCATTGATTTTTCAGTTACTATTTTCAGACATTTCAGTTATCAAGCCAAAACCAGCCTAAGAAACAACTGCTACAACATTGTGACATTTGCTTTCATTTATTGAAGCAATTTTATTTCACCTTTTATAGGCAAGATGGAGAGTATAAGCCCCACTTGGTCCTCATGCTCTTTCAGATTTTTTGTGAGAGTCACCCTCAGCTACTTAACATAAATTGTTTTTGTAAATCTATTCCAGCTAATCATGTCCGTTTTCGAGAACAGCATGAAAGAAAGAGGCATCACGGAAAATGAAGCCTTTGACTGGGAAAAGGCTGGTACAGATATTTTGTTGTCCACTAGCACCTCTACTCCACCACAGCAAAACACCAGGCAAACAGCAGCTATGTTTGGGTGAGTATTGTAGTTGCAGTAGTCAGACTACAGACATCCTCAACAAAGAGCTCAGTGAGAAGTTCATGTTTGAAAGGTTTCAAGGCCATTATGATCTGGGAGGTTGGAGCTGCATCACAGCTACCACTCAATTTGACTTAATATATATTAATATGTATTTAAGGTGGTGGAATCCTGTTTCAGATCATTGCTGACCTGAAAACACATTTTCCACTGGGGATGAGTGTGCAGGCTGGAGTCACATTAAGGGATGTCTGGAGACCTTTGGCCAGGATTGACTGTGCCCATATGCTTATATGTTTTGTATGGTATATGGCACATATGTCTGGAGATTCTGTGAGAGTGCCTGCTGTGAGGCAGTTGTTGCCTTCCTGTGGAATGGGTTTGTGGTGAACAGTGAGCTGAACAGAGCAGAGTAAACTCACTGATCACGCCTCAAACACAACTCCTCTACCTATACATTATATTTAATTTGCTGATGCAAAGGTACACACAGCTTGGTGTTCAGAGATCAAAAGGAGTCCCAACACAAGTTGATAAGGCTTAGTTCACTGGTGCTTTTGAGGGGGATGACATTAAGGGATAACAGTAATCCTTAGTAATATTATAGAAGGTAAAAGCTGTAAGGCCAATCAAGCCTCATTTGTTCATAGAAAGAGAGGATGTTTCTTCTAAGCTTAATATTAGAATAATATAATAATTTGGGTTTGAAGAGAACTCGATCATCTAGTCCAATTCCCCTGCAGTAAGCTGGGACACCCTCAACTAGATCACATACAGTCCACCAAGCTCAGCAAGGTATTTGTATTCCTCTAATGAAGGAAAAGAAAGATGCAGACATTCAGAATACAGTTATTCCATTGTCATTTCTCTCTATGACAATGCTAGACATGGGACCATACAACTTCTGACATATGGTCCCATGCACATAAGCGTGAACACCACATCTGCACTGTGAACTCTCCACCCTCCACACCTGAGTGAGTAGGTTCAGGGGCCTATATGACCCCACCAGACTTAGCATCCCAAGGAAGTGATAGCTGGGCCTTTGCTGGTGTAGATATGCTCTGAGTCACAAACAACTACCTGTCAGGCCAGATTTGGTCCACAAATATTGTGTAATGTCACTTCTGAAGAAGTCTGCAGCCTGCGTATCAAGGGTCCCAAGACTCTTTTGCTCATCTATCCCATTGCTTTGTGAGTATACATTAGCTGGAACTGTCCTGTTCTGTTTCAGGTTGCCATATCTGGGATCAGGCTAGACTGCCTGCTTTTTCAGCCCCATAATACCCTAAAAGCTGCTAAGGAATTTATAAGGAATAAGCCTCCTTCTTTAAGTGCTAATAATTTTACATTCCTTCTTGTCTCTTCCATAGGGTGGTTAATGTCACCCCAGTACCTGGGGACTTGCTTCGTGAGAACACTGAGGACGTCCTACAGGGTGAACATCTGAGTGATCAAGAGAATGCTCCTCCTGTACTGGCAGGCCGGCCTGCAGAAGGTCTTGGTCAGGCTCCAAACACCGCCTTCAATGAGCCTGAAGTTTGGGAAGAGACAGATGTGAATCGCAACAAACTCAGGATCAGCATCAGCAAAGTAAAGAACATTTATTTGTATGTTGTGGCTACTGGATTTAGGGCAGTGGATTCACAGACTACTATAAGCCACCCGCATCCACTGATGAAACATCCTACATAGTGCAGCCCAAAAACCACTGTGGAATTTCCCTTTGGAAAAGGGAAATTTGAAATATTTTTTTCATAGAATAAAAGCCATTGGGATTAATTTGGATCTTTATGCAAGTTACATTTTAGGGGCCAATAATGCTAGAGTGAATCTTTCATAGAACATTATATCACAATCTATAAAGTACATCTAATGATGGTTTCACTTCTGTGAACAGTGAGAGAAACTGTCACTTAATATTCTCATATTTCTGCATTCCAAGATCATATTAGACTTTCCAGCTTCCATAAAGTGTAAACTTCAGTTCTTCTTCCTCATAATCCCTAAGCTGTTTCTCAGTCCTTTTTTGTAAATGTTAACTGATTTCTTGGAGGAATTCCATAGTGATGATTCCATAGTAAATATTAAGTATTATAATCTACCAGCTGTTTTATTTATTAGATCAATTTATATATATTGTAAGCAAATTAGTATTTATTGTGTTGACCCCAATTTGTATTTAAAAATCAGGATGTCACATGGCATGACATCAGGTACAGAATCTGAGAATTCTTCAGAGAATCTTTCATCAGACAGACTTAAAACATCTTTATCAAATTAAAACATTATCCTCATTAAAGTATAATCCTTATCAGATTCACATCTCAAACCTTTCCTTAATGTACATTTGTGGTCTAGTATGTTAAATCTACCAGTCTTCTGGGTCTGAACAAAATTCACTTCATTGTCTACTGGCACAGAGTTAGTCCTTTCAGCCCTGTAGATATCTCCTCTGTTCTTAGTATTATTACAACACATTATTAATGGGCAAGAAATAATCTCATCTGACTTGCTTAAAAATCTTTAATGCAAATAATTTGAATCAATGTGTTATCTGTATGGACCATTACCAGGGACTTTCCCCAATACTGAGAGTTATAAAGCAAGTTCAAATCACTTCATCTTGCACTGGCAAACTGTGCATTCTCAAAAGTTCTGATTTTAGGCACATGAAATAAGAAAAGCCTGGTAGAGTGGGATAGTACTGTGTGCACAACATACAAAAGGAAAAAGAAAGAGAGTATCACAGAAGAACTGTGGTAACTCCTGTGCGTTTTTCTGTTCCTTTGAACCACCAGGTGTCTTGATGTTCTTCAGTCAGACTGAGATGTCCACAAGGGAGTACTAAATGTCCTTTCTCCATGCTAGGTACATCATGTCTTAGGTACCCAATGTGGCCATTCACAAGCCCTGTCAGAGATATCTGCAAGATCCACACTGTTACCAGGTGACTCTCCTGCCAAGGGATGTGCTATTTCTTGTCAGTTTACAGGCAAAAGAGCTTAGGGAGTTAGTCAGCATGGCAATGAGCACTTTATTTCTGACAAGCTCTATAGCTATGTAGTAGTAGTAGTATATGAAATAGGGCAGGGCATCACACTCTCCAAAGCTAAGGAATTCTATCCTTTCTCTTTGTGCAGATTGGTATCTTTAGTTTGACTTTTGCTGGTCCTTTCGCTCTGCTAGGCTTAATATCTTGAATCTGTTCTTCAAGAGAGAATCAATTTTTAAGTCACAGTGACCACATGGTTACTCTCTTGCTCTTTGCATTTAGGTGGTGACTGGTTCTCCCCTACACCTCTCTTAAGATCATCCTTTTTTGTCTGTTCACACAGTTCTCCTTCTGCCCTGTTTCTCCCATTTCTGTGCTAAGGAGAGGTCCCTTGCTTACTGGCACTCACCTTTCTAAATCTCCCTTCTAGTTCTCCTTCCTCCACCAGATCAAAGTTCTAATTTTGTACTTTTTTCAGAAGCCTCTTCCTCTCTAGCACCCAAGTTTTCTTCTCTTAGATCCTACCAAGTTGCCTGTTACCCTATAGTTACATCAGCACTTTGTGCTTTTCACAAACACATTTGACCTTCCTTTGTCACTAAACTTGTCCTAGCCTGAATGGATTAGAGATTAGATCATTGCCATCTATTCTTGTTTTCCTGTAAAGCCTGAAAGTTCTCCTTCAGTCTCAATAGCTGCAAGGACTCCTTAGTTATGCATTCTAAACCTAGCCTGGATGTTTTAGATCTGCTAATTTATGGACACTGACTAATTTACCATATATACAGTACATGCACAGAGGCAACTGTCTTGATTAACAGCATTTTAATGAGAAGTCTGCTTACATTCAGAGCCTCTGGTATTAACAGAGGACAAGTGAATGTAGGGCTTGCTGCAGAGAAACACTCTTCATACTGCAAACTTGCACCAGCACCTCAATACACAACCCTACACAGAGGCAGTGTGTAGCAGCTGATGCTTCATTGCTGGCTGCACAGCAGGGTTGAGTGCAAATCCTAGACAGCTGCTGTAGACCTTGGACCATTCTAATTCTATGCTTGTGCCTAAGTAAGTCTTCTCTTCCAAGGGGAAGCAGCACAGTGGAAGGCAGGAAGCAGATGTGTGCCTGTCACGTACTCTTGCTCCTCTGCTGCTAAATTAACAAAACAAAACAAAAAACAAAAAACAAACAAACAAACAAACAAACAAAAAACAAAAAAAAGGAGGTCAGATGACAGATTCATTAAGGGCCTTATAAAAACAGGAAATATGTATTTGTAGAGTATGAACAGTCAATTCTCACAAGTGTTCACAAGCATGTTCAGGTCCCTGCATGATCTTGGGTCTATGGAAAGCTTTTACATTGGAGTTGAGTATATACCTTAGAAGACTTGGTTCAGAGGAAACAAGAGTCTTAAAAAAAAAACAAAAACAAACCTTATGCTGGGAATTAGGAGATGGCTTGCTTACTCATATCAAGTTCAGCAGAAGTGTAAGTATGTACATTGCAATATAATTCATAGACTCTGCATAGACAAATACTGACAAACAAGGGTTCTTAGACATCTCAAATCAGCAATTTGAGTTTGTGTGTGTAGGTTAGGACATAAGAACTCCTGTGGATCAACTATTCACAGTAATTGAAATGCAAAGGTCACTTGTAAAGATGTTTAAATATCTGAACTGATTTAAAATCCATACCTTGTTTTATTAATAAATCTTTGCCATAATAAATGGGCCCTTACATTCCTTCAAACATAGCTTGTGTAGATTATGAAAATGCAGCTCAAACTATATCATGGAAGAAAAAACAGCATCAAGGATGGGAAATTGATGTCTCTGGTCAGATTTTGAGGTTCTCTGTGTTTACCCCCTACAGACTCAGTGCATGGTGGAAGAGGAGCAGAGAAATGGTGTCTGCCCCAGTTCCCCTGTCCGAGTGCCTCCAGAGTCCCCTACTGCACAAGTGCGCTCCTTAAGATACCGCCGTGTCAACAGCCCTGAGTCAGAACGCCTTTCTGCTGATGGCAAAGGAGATCTACATGAAAGAAGGTTTGCTCATCCTCCATAGCCTCTTATTGCTTTTAGCAGGGTCTAGAACTGTTGAGACCAACCTAATCATTAGATCAATGGGCACTGGAAGTTCCTTTCTGGGTGGAGGGGTTTGTGGGCTTTATTATCTTTCTGATGAGACACTCATGGCTCTTACTAAGGATAGTTAGTGGGAATGATTCTCACCCTGTCTCTGGATGGGAAGAACTCCAGAGATGGGAGGGGGAACATTGGTCAGACACAAGGAATTGCATCAGATCAGAGATAATGTAAACATTTACAAAGCTTTTGGCTGGCCTGAAGTGGGAGGTAAGAACGGATCTCATTAGGATACTTACAGGGATGCATGTATCCTAGGAGGTAGCTGCCAGTTCCTGATGTGGTAGGTTTCAGTATTTCATTATTTTTCATTGATAGTAATAATAGTATTTGTTCCTCAGCACGTAGCATTGCACTTGTTCACATGTGAAATGTATGCGTTGCACCCTGATTTTGAAGGTAATAGGAATACCTCCTCTCAGATCCACAGTAAATAAATAAATAATAATTTAAAAAAACAATAATAATAAAAATAACTGAAAGAAGCCTTCTAAAGTATTGTGTGCTAGGGAACGTGTGACAAGGCATAAGCCCTTGCTGCTGGTAACCCCCTTTATATACATGTTGACTGTCTTCCTCTTTCCTTCGAAAGTCAGGGCATGAATTGTGGTTGCAGGACATGCTGGTGAAATCATGCCTCTAAGAGAGGTAGGAGAGAGACAGGCTGCCCTCTTACAGAAAACCTGACAGACTTCCGCCAAGAAAAACAGTCACAAAGAGACAGTAGCTGGGAATGAAGGAGGATTAAAAAGAATTAGAGAGCAGATGAGCCCCTAACAATATCCCCAGTTTGCTTCCAGGTAGCTTCCCCATGTATGCTTCCCTGTAGTTCAGGTAAGGTTGTGTTACTAATAACAATTCAGGGTTTGAATAACAAAGCTTGAGTCTTGCTACCTCCTCTTTTTCTTGCTCAGAAGAAGGGCTCTTTAAAATAGGAAGGGAAAAAAGTTTATAATAGTCCACAAAACTAGTCTGGTATATCCACTGAATGCTCTTAACTTAAATCTTCCACTTTTCCTTGTTTACTCAGCATCATGCTAACTTAATATAGAAAATATGTATTATCCAAAATGCATCCCATTCTCTTGCCTTCTTCCCTCAGCACACGTTTTTAAAATCAAGTTCTTTTTTCATCTTCCAAGTAGCCTGCAATAAATTTGGCGGAAATACAATCCCACTCTGCCACATCTTGTCTTTGTTCAGTTTTTGTCTTTTCACAACACAGACCTCATTCCCAGCACTGGAAAATTCTTCTTGTTTCCTGGAGTCTATTCTTCCACTCCAGGAGTCTCTCCTCTGCTGGAGAATAGATGAAAATATTGGCTAAATTCAGAGTTTCTTTCATTTTTCTTTTTAGCAACAACTCTTAAAAATCCTGTTCTGTTTCACACACACAGTACAGGCCATTTTTCATTCTTACTTTCCATACTTGCTGTTACCTATTTATAATTATATGCTTTAATATTTATTATTTTTATTAGTAGTATTATTTTTATTTTTTAATATGTTTTAAGACTTTAATAAAAACAACCTTGCTGGCTTTTGCCGAAATCTTGGTTTTTCGCCTACAACTTTCTCTACATAAGCCTTAGGTTCACCTCCTTCTCTAATTCCCCCTTCTTTATCAAAAATCTTTCATTTTTGCTTGTAATTCTTTCCATCTCAACTCTGATCTTCCACTGTGCTAAAGATACCCAGTTTTGCTTAGCAACCCTCACCCAATAGTCAGTCACTTCTCTGCTTCCCCTCGTGCTTTCTCACACTTTTTCTCACTGGCTTTTCCCAGAAGAGTCTGCAAGGCCTCCTGTATTGGTCCTTCTTAAAATCCTTTTGTAAAACACACTGGAGTGATCTTTTTCTGGTCAGTAGACACTCACTGACTTTGTGCAGCAAGCTGCAAAGCAAGGAGCAAGTGCAGGCCAAATGAGAATCATGGATCACAACACCGTGGAGCAGAAAGACAGCAGTGCCACCAGCTGTTCCAGCTGGGAAGCTGCCAGGGCCATTGGGGCACAGGGAGTTTCCAGGGCCTCTTTGAAAGATATATCCACAGGGCTGCAGAAGCTGTTGCTATTTAGAGTGTAAGACAGTGAACATTGCAATACTCGTTGTAGGATACTGGTCATATTTCCTTCCATCTATGCCAAATGGCATCAGAGATTCTTGTCTGTCTTCAAAGAACTCATGTGGCCCCCTTAGAGACCTCACTGGCCACCACAGAGATAGCACAGTGCAACTGAAGAGGTTGTAGGAGCCCAGCAGAGACACTGTTAAGTCAGTAGATTTGGGATTTAGGCATGGCTTGTGAATATTTCTTTTTCAGAAGCCAGCAGAACCTACCAAAGGGGAAAGAGGATATTGGTATTGTCATCTGTCATCTACAAGGAAGACAGATGCTGAATTGACTGTCTTACTGAAGCACTTGAGGTGGAATGCCTTTATGCCATTTTAGGTTCTGAAGAAGTATTTTTGCTTAAGCCCTTTTCTCTGTAGCAAACTGATAAATGAATGAGAAGGACTATGCAGGTTTTCTCTCAACTCTTATGATCTCTAAATTTAATCGCATACCTGATGTAATGTATTTTTAATGGCTTCATGTTCTGTCTTTAGATCTCGAATGGATTTACCTGGCTCTCCATCCCGGCTTGTATGCTCCTCACAGCCAGCCCAGATGCTGTCCATTGACACTGGCCAGGCTGACCGGCAGGCAAGTGGTAGGATGGATGTGTCTGCTTCAGTGGAACATGAAGCCCTCAGCAATGCTTTCCGCTCAGTGCCACTCGCAGAGGAGGAGGACTTTGATAGCAAGGAGTGGGTTATCATTGATAAGGAGACAGAGCTGAAGGACTTTCACCCAGGGGCTGAGCCAAGCACCTCTGGAACTACGGATGAGGAGCCTGAGGAACTAAGGCCTATTGAAGAGGGTGAGGACAGAAGGCGCCTGGGGGCAGACGCTGCAGTCAGGCCGAAGACACATGATGGGCGAAGTCGGGGTATGCAGCCTGTGACTGAGGAGGACAGTTCCCATAGACATGAAGGACCTTCTCAAACAGCATCTGACAGTAAACATGAACAGCAGACAGGAAGTCCAGCCCACTCCCCCCTACATTCAGCACCAGCCATCCGACAAAGGAGACGAGAATCTGAACCTACTGGTCCTCAGAGACAGGTAAGATCCCTGGGTCTGTATCTTGTTGCCTAGCATAGCATCATCTTAGGAAAGCTCAGGTGTGCTGGAGAAATCTGTGATTCCAAGCATGGATACTATTGTGAAACTCTTCCTGAGAGTGCTTGCAAATGTTGTGAACACCTTAAAGCACTCCCTATAGCTAGTAATGTTACCAAGGTCAGCCCTTCTGGCACAGGGACAAGAGGAGACCACAGCTGTCATTGTAGGTATCTTTAATCAGTTCTCCTATTGCTCACACACAATGGTTTGTTAATAACCACTTAGATGAGTGGAGGTGTTGCTAGCAGTGAGGTGTCAGTGGATGGCAAGAGAATGCCCACTAATTAATCACTCATCAACACTGAGCAGGCCTACAGGAATGCAAATCATAAATTAACTCCCTGAAATGAAGCTTTCTTCTAAATATTTAATAAAAAGCTCAGAGTAACCAGCACACACATCCCATCAACCTCATTTAAGTGACTGGTATTGTTGTTACCAGGTATTTGCTCACAGAAATGTTCTTTACCTACTGTGGTTTTTCCCACATAGTTGTAGAGGGCTTTTTTCTTCTGATTTTGCTTTTTACTGTGGTCCTCTGAAGATAGAAAAACATTCAGGTTTTAGTGGGAGGTAGTTTATTAAGATACTTGGAAAAAACATGATATACTGTTAGTCTCAGAGTTCCTCTGTCATATCTAATCTTCATTTCTCAGTCATTCAGAAGAAGGTTGTCCCAGAATGTTTGCTGCAAGAGAAAACAAAATTGTTTTCCTGAGGGCTTTTTGTCTTTGTATGTTAATGAAGAACTCTCATGCACATGTGATCGATAAGTGCAGCAAAGAGCAGACAAGTCTTGGGTCACACACACAGTGATTCCCTCCTACAGAGAAAGTGGTTGTTTGCACAGTGTGCTTGTTTCCCTCTGGAATATGGTAACAATCTCCCATTCCCTCTTGAGCTTATTATCTAAGGGAGTGTTCACTTGACTGGAACATGTTAAAAGAACATCCTTCCTTTCAGGCCTTGCCTAGATTCTTCTCTTCTCTGGATCCCAGAAAGGTGCAAGAAAAAAAGGACTGTTAGATTTGGCAGGGAAACATGGATGATACAAGGAACTGTATAAAAAGATCAAACCAAATCCTTGCCCACCAGGCAACATGTTCCTTGCTAAGGTGTATAAGACTGCAGCATTTACAGAAAGGACAGAAATATTGACAGCAAGCACTAGTGGTAATGTGTCCTGCTGAGCGTGGAATAGTAGCAGTACATGCTTCTCATAGAGTTGAAGCATCCAGTTCCAAGGTTCCTAGGTGGAGATGTTTGCTGTATAAAGCCCATATGTTGAATGCCCCAGATACCTAGGTTGTATAGGCAAGACTGGTAGAGTTGACAGGGTCTGTGCCTGAATTTGCTGACTGTACAAATAGGCTCATCTGTGCAAGATCTGCAAGATACAATGAACATGGCAAGAATCAGCTGGTATGAACCAGCTGTAAGAACCATCAGGGATACTCACTGACACATTTAACATAGCTAGAGAAGGCTGGAGGTGCCATCTTGGCTGTAGCACATAGTACTGCTATGTGAAATGACTGGGGAGGCTGGATATGATGCAATATGAAAGCTGCACAATGATACTTAAAAAGCAGGCAAAAAAAAAAAAAAAGTAAATTACTGGGATTGTGGGTTATCACTGCTGATATTTTAGACAGCCTTGGCTCTCCAGAAGAGAGCATGTTTTTCTTGCTTCTGTGTTCTGAAATACCCTCTGAAGTGCCAGTAAGCCACTCCTGGGCTTAGCTTTCTATATACAGACCAACAGTGGACTTTGGCTGGCTGGGATTTAGTTGTGCTTCCTTTGATCCTTCAGTTGTCTCTATATACACAACTTTGCAGTGGCATTCATCCTTTTCCACTTGCTGTCACAAACCTAGCTGCTAACTCTCAAAGGAAAAACTACTAAAGGAAAGCAGAAGCCTGTTCTCCTTAGGTACAGCAGATGGAGGGACAGTTGGTTGGGATGCTGCTAAGAAGCTGACCAAGGACTTAACTAATGAAAATACTGAAGGCCTCACTAGCAATGGCATATGTTTCCTTTATCTCAGGCGTGGGTTTCCTCTAGGTTTGATCAAAACTTTAATTCGACTCTATGTGTGTGAGAAAATCTTCCCTATCTTTGAATATGAATTGAGACTTTAAGACAGGTAAAAATGTCTCTAAATGCCAAACTCTCATGAATAAGGTCATAGGCCTTTTTGTACCAATTTGGGATGTCATTCTGGTATTCTGAAAACTGGTGATCATCCATTGGATGTGAGTAGAGAACTAATTGAGAGCTAATGGGTAATCCCTGTTCTAATGTTTTCTTCTGTTTCTCCATTCTCTGGCTCCAAGATACAAGCCATTACTTGTTACTGGCAAAAGATAGTGACCTCTGGATTATCATAGAATCACAGCATGATTGATGCTGGGAGGACCTCTGGAGATCACCTGGTCCCACCCTCTCCTCCAAGATCAATCAACTAGGTTGCTCAGGACGTTGCTCTGAGGATGGAGGCTCCACAATCTTTCTGGGCAGCTTGTTTCAGTGTTCAGTCACACTTATGGTAAAAAACCTTTTTCTTATGCTTAAAAGGAATTTGTTGTATTTCAATTTCTGCTCATTTCTTCTGGTCCTTTCATCGGATACCACTAAGAAGAGTCTGGATCCATCTACTTTTATCCATCAGGTATTTATAAATGCTTATAAGAACCCCCTTGAGCCTTCTCTTCTACAAACTAAACAGTCCCATCTCACTTAGTCTTCTCTCAAAGGAGACATGCTCCAGTCCCTTCATCATCTTTGTGACCCTTCACTGGACTATCTCCAGTGTGTCAATGTCTCTCTTGTACTAAGCAACCTAGAACTGGAACACAGCACTCCAGGTGTGGCCTCTCCAGTGCTGAGTAAAGGGGAAGGACCACCTCCCTCAACCTACTGGCAGCACTCCTCCCAGTGCAGCCCAGGAGGCTGTTGGCCCATTTTGCCACAAAGGTACCTTTGGTGGCTTGTGTTCAGCTTCGTATTCAGCAGGACTGCCATGTACTTCTCTGTCAAACTGCTTCCTAGACAGTTGGTCTGCCTACCCGGGCACCTCTGAACATCAGCCAAACCTGCTGGTGTGTCAGACATACCTCACAGTTTCGTGTAATCTGGGAATCTGCTCAAGGTACTCTCTGTCCCAACATCCAGGTCATTAATGGGGTTTTTAAACAGTAGCAGCCATTATAAACCCCTGGCCACACCACTAGTGACATCCAGCTGGACTTTGTTCCCCTAAGAACAATGCTTTGAGCCCAGCAATTCAGCCAGTTTTCAGTCTGACTCACTGTCTACTTATCTAACCTGTGTTTCATCTTTTTATCTGAGGATGTTACAGGAGACAGTGTCAAAAACCTTACTAAAGTTGAGGTAAACAACTTCCCACCCAGTCGTCTCATCACAGAAAGATATCAAGTTTGTCAGTCATGATTTACCCATCATACATCCATGCTGACTGCTCTCAGTCACCTTCTTCTTCATATGTTTGGAAATGGCTTCCAGGAGGATTTGCTTCATGCCCTTTCCAGGCAGACCAGCCTGTAGTTACCCTGAGATGTTTGTTCAAATTATCAATCTGTTGGAAGAAAGATATTGGAGTGCAAGTGTGAGGGATGGTTGTGTCCTCCTGAAACTGTGTGGGTGTAAGAGGGAGCACAGTATGAACAGATGCTGCTCTGGGAAAAAGTCAAGTACAGGGTAAGCTCTGAATGGCCTGGGGGAATTTCTGACCCAAATATTCTCACATATTGGATATCTCCCTGTTTCAGCTGACAAGAAGACAGCTGCAGTGGAGCATAAACCTCATGAGAAGCCCTGGTATAGAGGCAGAAGAGGTCTGTGATGAAACTATGTCCTATTCAAAGCCTTTGTCTCTGCACTGCTCAGTGCAGCACAGAGTACCCAGCAAGCTTGTTAACACAGCTCCTAGACTTTAATGCACGCATTTCAGGAGTGTACTGATAAATCTCTGCTTATTTTTATTCACTAATGTGTAGTTAAAGTTATAGAAATAGATAAAAATGAGTGGGGAAAAAAAGATTAAACCTGCATTTCTGTTTACATATTAATCCTGGCATAGGATTGCTGTTATTTTTGGAAATCATTTATATCCACACCCAGCAGTATAATTAAAAAAACTGTCAAGTCCTTAAATTTGCTGAATAAATTCACTAACACTTGACAGAAACAGCAACTTACTGCTGCCTTCTGCATTGAAAAGAAATACTAATGTTCATACATCTATGAGTTTTAGCAATTATTTCTGAATGTAGGTCTGTGCTCATAGGTACTTCTTGACTTTGAATATCCCTTGCTGCTAATGCAATTGGCATTGTACAAAATGTTTTGAGATTCGCCTGTCCAAATGATCTAAAAAAACACAGGAAAAGTGAAGCTGTAGTGGGTGTTCATACTAACTCTTCCTTACCTATTCTTGGATAAATGCTGTAGAGCTCAGCGAGCATTTTGCTTACAGTTTGTCTTACAGTCCATCCCCCACAAGAGGGATGAACAAGGAGTTCATCTTTCATAGAATGTTCCACTACGAAGAGGTGCTGGTATATTTCCTCACCAACTTAGCTGCATAGTTAGAATCACTCTTCAAAAAAATCTCCCTTGGTGTTATGCTAAGCCTCTTTGGTCCCACAGCCAGCCGTCCACAGCTAGGAGAGTGAGCTTAAATAGACATATTTAAAGTTGTCTATGTCTTGACCCTAAAGGGGCAGCAGCTCTGGAGCCAATGAGCTGTTCCACCACCATTGGCATCTTTGCTGGGAGATCATGCAGGGATGCTCACCATGAAGACCTGTGTTGGCAACACTATGGCTAAGACAGGGGGCAGTCAGAAGCACATTGCAAAGGTTGCCTGGGAGAGCTTCAGCTGGGTGTTCAACTTCAGTTAGAGTCACTGGTTTTCTTTTAGAAAAGACTGTGCTGGGGCCCTCACTGAGACAAGAAAATATTCTGTGTTCTGGTGCTGAGGTCACGGATGCTCCCATGCTCCTGGACTTCCTCATTGCCTCATCTGAGGGATGTTATAGTTGTGACATTGCCTGATACCTTTGAGAGTGTCAGGAGATGACCACTTCAGTGACACTAGTGTGCTGTTCTCTTTCTCCATTGGTTTGAGCTGGTGATGATTATTCCTCCAAAAGGGACACAGAGACACAGGAGAGGGCTGCCTACCAACAAGGACAGGGCTATAGAGTTCTGGGTGATCTGTACTGCCTCTCTGGTTCATGTGGTGTAGAGCTCTGGGTTGCCCTGGGTCTGTTACCTGGAAGAACTCTGATTTGCACTGAGAACTGAAAGCCACGTGGTGCTTTCTCTGGGTTATAGTTTGAGCCTGGTGGCCTTTGTGGCTCCCAACCCTAGAACAGTGATGAGGCACTCCTAGAGTGCCTATACACAGCAGGAGGAGAGGAAACTACAGCTTCACTGGCTCAGAGGCAGAAAGAAGAAAAGCTGGGCTGAAATAATTGAGCAATGGACAGAAGCAAAACACAGAAGGCTTTCAGGTTAATAAACTTGGGCAGAAAAGGTGGGCTGGGGGAAGAAGGCAGCAGGAAAAATGAAATTTGAAAAAAAGCTATGTCTTGTTTTCCTTTCCCTTCTACAGCATTGTCTGTGGGCTGCTCCAAGGGGACCTGAGGGATCATTTCTCAGTGGTGAGAAATGGGCATTTGCAGAAGGGCAGACTCTCCTTGCCTTCCACTCAGTATAATTCCCATTGAGTTGTGCTTGGTATGTAGATATGATTCTTTGACATTCAGCTCCTCCAGCTTCCCTTCACATGCAAAGAGCTTGCCAGTGGATGGTGTTGGGCTCTACATACATTCTTAATGCTCTTTAGATTTAGGGTCTCTGTCCATCCATGTGTGAGGAATAAGGCAACAGCAAAAGGGTGATACTATAAGAGAAGTAATGTTCATGTGTGCCTGTTATCTACAGGTTATAACAATCAAAACCTTGAGCTCTGTAGAAATTCCTAATTACATTTTATTTCTTTAAAATATATTGAGTTCTATCAATGTCCAGTTTTTCCAGGACTTAACATGAGAATTGTTATACTGCTCCTATCCAAACAGAACAGAATAGGTCTGGTGGAAGGTGGTCCAGCCTGATAGCTTGCAAGGACAAAAGGATAAAAGGGGGTAGCACCTCCACCATTGAATGCATACTTTAAGCATTAGGCTGAAGAGAACTGTCACGTCTATAAGCTCAGCTTCAGCCAGGAGGCAGCAATTTCTAAGTGTGCTTGCTGGTGGGGTGCTGCAATTTGCCACTTTATGTCCTGGGCAAGGTCCTTGATCCTGTGCTGTAAAAAAGGTCTGTCTGGGTAGTTGGAGTGATTCTTGTTGATGTGAGGAGTCTTTACCATATTGGGATGATACATATGTTGAAAAACATACAATATGCTGAGCCCAAACCTGGAGCAAAAAGCAGTAATAGGAAATCCAGTATACTTAGTTGTACAGCCTACAAACAGTTCACCCAGGATTGAAGTTCTGCACCATCTGCACAAAGAAGAGATGATTGTCTTTATGAGAAGTTAGAGCTGCTGTCCACAATTTCTTTATCTCCCTCTTATACTCTATATGACAACTTTACATTATTATTATTATTATCTGAGAGCCTGATCTGTGCATTGACATACATTACATTTAGGAATGTGAATAATTCCTTTTCACATTTAATACTGATCACAAGCTGAGTAGTTCTCAGATGCTTATGAAGATAAGATGCCTGCCTCAAAGCACTGCGAAGATACTGAAGGTGACAGGAAAGAGAGGAGCTTGAATGTTCAGCTCTTTTCCTCATATCATTTGCAAGGGCAGTAGTAAGGTGAGGAGTGTTGACTTAAGAAAATGCAATATTACCTTTTCACATTTCCCAGCTACATTTTGAAACCTGCAGAGACTTCCTGAAAAGAAATGCAGCACAAGGAAGGGAATGGATATGAAAGGAAAAATGTAATTCCAGGAAAAGTGGTCTGGTTTTGGAAATCGAGGTTGCTTACCCCAGTGAAAATGCTAGTTTCATAGCAGAGGTAGAAAGGGGAAGAAAGGCTTAACATTTTCAGGGTGAAGAATCTGGTCATTCCCGTAACTCCTGTAATGAGGGAAGGTAGGGGCTGAGATCTCATCCTGGCACAAACTTCCTCTGAGTATACTTTCCCCCCTCTCCTGGACATCCCAGGATCACAGAGAAGGGACCTAAGAGTTCTTCTTCTCCGCATGTCCTCCCGTGGCTCTGTGTTCTGAATTTCTCACTGAAAGAATTACGCTCTGCCTGCCTTTCCATATGCTGCCTGTCCTCTGCATACCAAAACTGGAAGCATTAACACTCCCCCTGCAGGTACTCGATATAAAAGCGTATCGGGAGGCCAGCATGCTGTTAAAGGGTGAGAAAAGGGAAGGTCCACAAACAGCCCCCAGAACTGCCTTTGCAAATCCCTGGTGCGTATTTTAATGAGACTCATTGAAAGAACCCCTGAGAATCCCTTGCTTTTAAACGCACACGATCATTTTGGCACTGGGTGTTTCACCTTTCCTCATACACATGGTTTCCAGGTGTATTCAGAGTTTTGACTGTGACCTATATGCAAGATGTATGAGTAGCCTAATGACATGCCAAGATGAGTGATGCCAGAGGAGCCAAGAGGTGAGGTGCGTGGCCTGAAGAGCCAGAGGAGGGGACTGACATAGCAGAGCCTGACACCGCTGGTGTCGCTCATGTCCGCATGTGGCTGGGGAGAGCGTGGCAGGACCCCTATAATGGCAGGCCGTAGGATCCCCGGGAATTTATAGACACAGAGCAGTAAGTAAGCCCTGCGTAGAGCAAAAGCATTTTTCATCCGCCAGTGAAGATGTCTGCAGCATGCGCATCACAAACCAGGGGCGAGTCACGTCTTTGCCTGACACCTTTTCCTCCACTCTTCTTGGTCTTTTTCAGTTGGAGGAGGACAGGCCTTCTCAGCACTCCCTCCCGAGGTACAGCCCCCTGAGAAGACTGGCGTCCTCCGTTTTCTCCTCCTCAACCCTGGAGACAGAACACTACCCTCACGTTGGTGGCACTTTCATACAGCGCAGCCGTTCGGCGGAGAGCAGCCCCGTGCGCATGCCCCACCGCAGGCACATGCCCCTCACGGCAGGAAACCACAGACTCATGCCTTCCGTCCTCCGCATTTCCAGGTCCCAGCTCCAGCAGGTGTGGGCCCGCTTCACACACAAAACATAGCCTGTTCAGGGAAGCAGCAGCCTCCATAATGCAATAATAGATCCCACCTGCCCACAATGTGTCACCACTTAATGCAATACTGAGTCCCAGACAACACTGGCCTAAGGTACTGTAACTTCCAAAGTCCCCGGAACCAGACCTCACAGAGACTGAAAACATCTGGCTTTCTAAACCTCCCAGCAACCTGGGCAGAGCCGAAGATGAGAATGCAGATGGTGAACGTGTGATGTGTGGAAGAGGTGGATGCCAGGGCTCATCTCAGAGTCTTGCCTGTGCATCCTGCAGCCTTGGGGTAGGAAGCGCAGGGCTGCCTCACTGAAAGTGTGCAGTCGAGCCACAAACATTGTCAAATCGTGACTGGAATGGAGAGATCATGGAGGTATCAGAAAGCTTTACCTTCCCCAGGCAAATTGGTTCAAACATCTTTGTTGGTATCTTACACTGGGCCAAATTTATAGGTAGTTTTACTCCATCTGGATATAGGCAGACTCCCACCGGAAGCTCACCTGAGGCAGGACCTCAGGATTTGTCCCTCTTGTGGAGTTACAATCATGTATCTCTTTCTGTCTTTGGTTTTGGAAATTCCCTTTTGTTGCAGTTCCCATGCAGTGACCACGTATTTCTGTCTCTCTCTGGCTTTGCCCCTGTTACATTACCGTGGACCTGTTTTGTCTGCTCTCCACTCCGAAGCTGCTCCAAATCTACCTGCCTTCCCCCAGAGGTGCAGACTGTCAACAGCTGGATAGCAAGGATTTTCCTACTGATCCAGCTGTATATTACACTGTTTCTCGATTCCAGAAATTCTAGGCACCTGCAGCTTCTCAGTGGTAGAGCAGCCCTGTTTCTTGGCCTTGCTTGGAAATGCCTGTGATAACAGATCTCACTTGAGAAATTAACTGGCCTCAGCACTTGGTATACGGAGCCCCTGGAGCCCTAGCCTAAAACTGACTTGCACCTCAGAGGGAAAGGGACATCAAAGTTAATTTAAATGGTCATAAGTATCCCTATTACCTGGGTTTGCAGGGATATACTGCCCTTCTCTCAGTATAGCTGCAGTGTAAAATACCAGGCTGAATTAAGACTCTTCAGTATTTAAGTCAATGTAGTAACTGTCTTCTATTGAAATGAGGGTTTGGTTCAGTTTTATGGGACAAGAAGTAGAATGGATGTGAAGGCTACAAAAAAAGGGGTCATAGTTTGTGCTCAGGACTTTAGGAAAATGCTAGTCCAAAGTAAATTACTCTGCCGAAAGATCTGCACAGGATCCAGACAAACCAAACCAAACCAAACCAAACATGTAGAAAGCTCAGGCAGATGTGAAAATGGTGTGTGATAAGTCTGGGTGTTGGCAGAAAGTTGTGACATGGAGGTATTAGTTCATAGGTAGGCTGTTTCCAGTGGAGTTACTATAAATGCTTTCTTCTAAATACTGATTTCTTTAGTTACATCTGCCCTGCCTGAGGCTCCCTTCATATCAGATTCACGTTTCTCTAAGCAACCCAGACACTGCAACCCCATGTGCAGTGGGAAGTGCTTTCTGAAGCTTGTAGGACCTGGCCCAGTGGGTCTGCAAGCCACAGGTCAAGCTCAGGGAGGCTGGGTGTGTGCTGCCTCCTGTCTGGCCACAGAGCATTCTGGTGGGTGTGGGGCTGGAGAGAGAGGGGACAACACACCCTCCTTGAGAAGATTCAGCCCAGGCATGACCAGTCTCTTCCCAGAGTCAAGAGTCAGTGACATCAAACTCTTTTGATTTGCCCCAAGAATATGAGTGAACAGGACACTTTACTGACCACACAAAATTTTAATCTGCACTTTGGTTTATTTTAAAAAAAGACACTGGGCATTGCCAGAAATACTTGGACTGAATTAAGTAGTAGCCTAATCCTGTTTGACAGTTCTCCTTTTGTCAAGCACAGAAACCAGAAAGAGCAAGGCTTTGCTCTTCTCAGAGTGATGTGAGAAGGGATGGTTCCCTTAAGTAGGCTCTGCTCAGATATTACTTTTTTCATGTCCAGTAGAGACTTCAATAGAACAGCAGATTCAAGAGAAAATCATATTTGTGGAAGAAGTAGATTTAGAATCAGTAGCTCTTAATAATTTTAAGTTCATTGCAACACTGATGTTTGCTTTCCAAGGTCAGTTTTAGGAACAAATACTTCTGTTGTTCTATTTTTAAAACAATTTTTAGTTTCACCAGTGAGAGAAGGGAACAAACAGGATAACTGGGTATTTATAAGCTGTAGCCTGCCCATTTCAGACTAAAACAATGACTAGCCACTAAGTACCCCCATGAATAAAGTTTAAAAAGCAGTAATCTATTTAATGCTACTAATCATGGCTATATATAGAACTGTTCTTGCCAAGTAAGCTTGACACTGTTCTTTTAAGTTCAAAAGTCTGATAAAGATGGTCAATTTATATGGACTTCAGTAAGAATTTCTTCTACTTAAAATTATTAATAAATAGAAAACCAGCTAACCAAAAAAAAATGTTTCTATCTCTTACAAGGGGATATTTCTCATTAGGACTCCAGATCTCCTGCCCTTAGCCAAGTACTATTCCATGTCTTTAGTGGCTGTCAAGAGGGAAAAAGAAATCATTGAGGAGAAGGCTTTCAATGACAGGATGATGGGTGGCTTGATAAAAGAATTCTGGCAGGCTAGCTTTGCAGAAAGGTCTGGATTGCTTGATAAATTGTTTGCATCCAAACCAATTATTTAATTCAGCCAGGGACAAGTTCATGTTTGAAGTACGAAGAATATATGTCACATGCACAGAGCAGGAGAAACAGTGCCCTGGGAGGTGCTGTCTCACAAAATGAGGTGGTTGTTAGAGAAAATAAGTTCTCATTATGCTGCTATAGCAAAGAAAAAGAAAAGAAAAAAATTTTCTTTGATGTATCAGCAGAAAATTGAAGATTTGATCAGAGATTACATCTTTTGTAGTGGTGAGTTCAATACCAGACATTATATCCAAGTCTTTTATGGAAATATTTTTAGAAGATTTTCAAAACCTAAAGAAGGAGAAGTGGTACAAGAATTGTTTGATTCTGTAAAACATGCCTTGCAGAGTGAGCTTGAAGAAATGCACTCTGTCATTACAGACAAAACTAAAAGGTGACATGATTGCTGTTAGGGGTACCTGTGAGAAGAGACCAAGATGGGCTTTTAGTCTGCCAGGAAAAGGTATAGGTCTAGGTGCTGGAAGATTAAGTAACAAATGTCAAACTAGAAGCTAGATGCTAATTTTAAAGACATAGGTGGGTGGTAAACGGCTGAAATATATTATTAAAAGACATTTAATTATTCACTGTTCAGATTCTGTAACATGGGGTATTGATTTCTAAACCAATCCTGTTAAACCATCAAATTTGGGCTCTATACCAGAATAATTGAACATGTTGATGTTGCCTGGATTTTATGGGAAGTTTTATTTCATGATAAATATGGCTTTTACAATTTAATTCTGAACAAATTAATTGGTGCTAATGGCTGGAATCCTGATGTTACATTAGTATGTAAAGAGTATTTAAAATAGTAAATTTTCAGGGTTTTTTAACATCTTCATATAATGCTGTCATAATTACAATGGGATCTACGCATTGTTGAGGAACAGTTTGCAAATTAAAGAAATGTGAAAATAGCTCTTTTTAATATATATGAAAATGTAATAAATTAATATTGAAACTAGTTACAGTGAAATTCTGAAAAAAACCCTGTAGATTACATTTATATTGCATTTATTGTGTTTCATTTATAATGACTGCAATTATAAATGTAAATATGTTTAAAATCAGTTGTCAAAAAAACAAACAAACCCAAAAGTTCAAAGAAAGCAGCAAGCAGCTATTTCCCATTGAAGGCTCCACATTTGTGGTCGAGTTAGGGAAACAGAAGTATCCGTTCCCTAAGAAGTGCCCTCCTACCCCACCTCATCCCATCCAGCCTTTTTCTCCTGTGCCAGTGTTTATGTGACTGCATGGTCCTGCATGGGGAGAAGGAAAGTTGTTTTCAGCTTTGGGTTTTTTTCCTGTTTGGTTCATGTCCATTTCCACAACTGCCAGCACTGGCAAGCCAGTGGTCAGCAGGGAAAAAAACAACTGATGGAGGGCTGCTGACACAAAAAAAGCTGTCATGGGGCTATGGGATGGAAAGTTAATTATCCTAGTTCCTTTTCCTTTTATACCTGATAAGGTTACTTCTTCTGCTGGGGGAAGTCAGTGTAAATTGATACTAGTGAAATAAAATTCCCTTTCAGCATCAGAGTCTTAGGCATCATCAGAAGGGTCCAAGAACAGGGTTTGCATCCTGAGAGAGATGTTCTTGGTTTCGCTTCCCTCCGTACACAGCACTTGTTCACCTCAGAATCCAAAACAAGGATTGAAATGAGCACTTGCTGCTCCTTTACAATCATTAGCATCAGGACAGGCAGCTGCTGCTAGGATATGCTCAACTTCAGTGAGCAAATGCACATCAGTAGTATATGCATACAAAAGCCATCTGTTTATATCTTGATCTCTTGGCTCCTTTCACTTTCTTTGTATGCAGATTGGGAGATGTTTCCAATTTATCACTCTCCAGCCTCCTTCCCACAGGAAAGAGCTAATGAGATGTGATTTCTGTGGAAATGTTACTGTAAGTGCTTGGGTTAAGCTCACACGAGTTGGGTAAGCAGAGTACTGCCAGCACATATTCACTTTAAGTGGAGAGGGTTTTGGTGGGAGGGAGCTGCCTGAAAATTAACTGCACTGACAAAGGTGCCATTTTACAGATGTCCAGTGTACAGTGCATCTGCATTAAGGGTATTCTGTTAATACAAAGTCCCTAGCCTGAACCTGACTTTGTCTGCCATTCCATCACTTTTTTTGTTGATGTTCAGGGGCAGGTAAGTGGAAGAGTTATGTTGCATCACCTCTTTCACTGTTTAAACGTCTCCTTGGTTACAGTGATTACAGAATGTAAGGTAGAAATGCCCTGTAAGACAGCCATATGGGTGATGTAATCCCATCCCAATGCTACCTCTTAAGTGATGGAAAGTATCTTTTGCTCTTCCTTTCCTTTTTGTTGTGGGTCTGAACCTGGACATTGTGGTGGTCTAGGCTACTGAAAGACCATTGCTATGAAAGGAACAAACTGGTTCAAAAGTTGTATTTGTTGGGCTGTCTTTGTGGTTCCTAGAGTCTTCCAACCTAGGCCGCTGCTTTCCTTTCCACACAACAGATGTTGACTCCAAGACCTTCAGCTTTTTTCCTGTGGTTCATGTGGTGATCCTTTAAGGGTCCCGAAGGATAGAGGCAGATCAGCACACCTCTCAAATCCTATGTCCAAATGACTTTTGAGGAGTATATGGGAAGCTTGCTCTGGCTTCCTTTCAGTGACCAGGTACTCAGCAGAGGGTGAACATTTGAGCACACCTTCTCCCTTCCAGGGCTGGGAGGCAGCAGGCACCACCTGATCCGTGAAGGATGTTGGCAATTGCCACCTCCCCAGCCCAAGATGAAGAAGCTGTACTTGGATAGTTGGCCTGGATTGAAATAAGACAGCTGACTCCAGCACTGGCTGACGTTCTCTGGGGTCTTGTCCATTGCTTCGTAAGCAGAGATATTTCTGTGTTGCTGCCACCCAGTTAGCTTACATTTGAATCTGAATCTACAAGAACAACAGCACTCAGCTGTGGCCCTGAGCTGTTGGTTCATACTTCACATACAATGTGATGAGGAGGCAGAACCCCCTCATCTTCACCTCCATGTTTGGGAAACCTTCTTAGATCTAATTGCCCCTTTGTTCCCCTTTGCTTTATCTTATCTCTTCTCCATATGACAAAACTGTTTTCACTCCACCCTGGTTGCCAGTGTATGTCCATTCCACACGTTCACCTGTCCCCATGGTTCACCTTCATTGCTGGTCGTGGTAGCTCATCCCTCTCATCCTTACTGCATCCTGACTTTGCTGTTCCCAGGCACACACGAGGCTTGTCTTTTGCACCAGTACCTATGCATTGCATATCTCATGTTGCACCATACGGTCCCTGTAGCACTTGGATCGGCCTCTTGCCTTCCCTCTCTCTGATTTCCTTGGAGGAAACAGTGAAAAATGGCACGTTTTGGAACTTGGAGTAATCTCAGCTCTACGTACAGTCTGCACGAGGAATAGTGGTCACATTGTTTAAAGGCAGTTTCATTTCAAAGATGATAATGGATGAGACCTTCCATTTTCAGGACAGTTTCATGAGTTTCAAGTCCTAGAATCCTTAAGACTTACCAGATACCCCAAAATTATTATGTACATTAGCTGCCAAATTTAGAGAGCTGCAATGCTCTTTTTGATTTAGACACAGCTATCACCTGTGATTGCAAACCATGCAAGCAGCTGGTTATATACTTCTATCATGGTGAGCTTGTCTGTAAGTTCCATTTAAATTGGTGCCTTGTCTCTGTGAATGAGAAAATGTCTCAACTCCAGTTGCAAATAGTTCAAGCTATTCCAACAGGATGTTTCCTGGGCTGGCAAAAGTGGCTGTCTCCCCCCTTCTCCACCCTGGGGAGGGGGAATGCAAATAAAAATAGAAATTAATAGGGTACTTCCAACAGCCAGGACAGGGTAATATTCGGTGCTACAGAGCTGACACTTCACTCATTAATTCTAAACTTGAACAGACTGGTGTTTCCTCCTGTTACCAGTCTTATCTGGAGGTATCAAAGAGTGGTGGATTTTTTCCTTGAGGATTGGTGTTCCTCACTTTGCACAGATAATGACAGATCTTCCCTTATCTAGTCTATGCCACTGGCATTACTATACCATTAAAGTGTCTTCTTGTTTTAAACAAGTTCTCTGCTGCTTCTGCAATTCCATTTGGCAGCCAGGTCTGCCCAGCTGCTTCTGCAGTAGTCAAACCCGGGTGTTATATGAGAAGGCAGCATGCCTTTAAGAACCAGTCAGCGATCTTTTTTTCTTTTTGGAGGTGAAAAAAAGAAATACCAACCAAAACCAAACAAAAAAAAAACCCCAACAAAACAAAACAAACAAACAAAAAAAACAAAACAAAAAATAACAAAGCCAAGGAACTTTGATTTTTTTTTTTGTGTATAGGACTTCTGGAAAGAGGCCTATTGTTTCAGACTGATGAGTGATAATAAGCAAAGGTGTCCTTGGCAGCTTCCATAGCCTGCTCACAAGGCAGAGAGGTTGTTTGGCTCTTCAGTAGTTGGGCTGTGTTTCTTTTGTAAAGGTGACTCTGAAGCCAGTTAGCAAAAAGCTCCTTTTCTAACTGCTCTGGGCTGTGAGCACTTCCAAGATGAAAACCAAAACATTGCTCTGTGCTTCAAACGTTTCTTCCAAAGGATGCTCTTTGGAGTGTTTAACTACCTCATTTGTCTTTTGTTTCAGTGGCATTGCCAGGCTTTGGTACCATCTTTATCACTGGCTATGGTGCCCCAAAATGTTCGACCTCTTCTAAGAGACTTCCAAATTTGTTTTGTAGTAGAAGCCTTCTGCAGTCAGATGCAAAACCTGGGAAAACACTTCAATTTAGCTTTTCCAGAGTTTATTCAGAAAAAATATCAATAGTCACAATACTTAGACTGTCCTATGGCCTCTTAACCCAATAACATCCCCAAGTGCTTTATTTTCCCTATGGATCACTTCCCTGCTGTTTGACACATGGAACCACTGGAGGAACTCAGCAGCAAATAAAGGCTTTTCAGAGCAAGTCAGGAGAAAACCAGATGTGAGAGTTTGATTGCACGGAGAGAATTTCAGGAGCCAGAATATTATTTCATGATCTCAAAATAGTCAGGACAGTGGGTGGGACCTATATACCAAATATAACAAGTATCATTGAGGCATTTCTTTTACTGCAACTCACCAGGAATTTCACTTGCTCTGTCATGCAAAAATGCACTATTTGAATCTGGTGCTGTGATCCTGTGTAAATAAGTTAAGGCAAGAAAATATAATTGTCAATAATTTAGTATTGTAAAATAGCGCAACAATAGGATGCACTGTGAGACTGAAGATCAGAAAGCATGGAAAGATGTGTTCAGTCCTTTTCCTGTTTTCTAATGTCCTTCCCTCTCACACCTCCATCAGTTAATCTTCCATTATGTGTATATGTGGAACTTTTAAGTGCTTGGCAGTGGCACAAGGGTGTTCTTGAAAACATAAAGAGATGTTCTGCTGCTCGTTTGGAGGGATTGGTGACAGATATCCACTGTGTTTGTCCAGTGGGTTTAGCATCTCTTCCTGAGGCTATATGGAGTCTCTGTGGTACCCATTCACATTCATATTACAGCCACATAATACTGCATCAATGATCTAACTTATTTTTATTATAAACTACTGGATCAGATGAATGACATATTTTATTAATGGTTTTCGGTGGAGGTTTCTTTGCACCGCTCTTGGAACTTTACCTGGAGCTGAGACCATTTTGCAACTTTCATGGTGAATAAGAAAGGGCTCTTTTATCCCAGTCTATTAAAAAATCAAGATTTTATTTTAATTTTTTCTGTTTTTTCCTTTGATGACAAATGGGAAAGAACTATTTAAGAGATCACTATCATATATTTGTCTAGCTTTGCTTGGCAGTAACAGATGGGCTTGAAGAGGCTAGCTGAAGAAAATAGAATCGTGTTTCCTAGCAGATAAGGTCTGAAGCCTTGAAAATCATGGGTGACTTGCAAATCCCTAAATCCCTACCAGTGTTTATAGTGAATAAATTGCCCCAGATATTTCTCAGCTGGAGAACATGGGATGCTTTTCTTCTTCATCTGCTTCCTCCATATTTGCCAGCCCTCCCCAGGGTGACTGGAGGAGATGACATTTTCCAGAGTGGCTGACCAAAGTAAGCATGATTTGCCTCCTGATTTGACTCTTGTTCCCAGGGTGGTGTTAGGATGCTTTTTCCTGGGGCTTCCATTTCTGATTGTATGTATGTTTTTGTGTTCATGACCCACACCTGGAGTGGGAATGGCCACACATGGGCCTGCCTTATAGAAGTGTTTCTTTGCTGGTAATGGGCCACTTTGTACACATCCAAGTGCTCAAAAGGCTATTGCAAAGATTGAGTCTCAAGCAGTTACAGAAAGTATCCTCGTGGTGTCTGGTTCATATGGCATGCTTGGCCTCTTCTGCACATTGGAGATCTGATTTTGGTAACCTGGCCCAGCCCAGTTTTCTTAATTCAGTGTCTTATAGCATACATATCCCTCCATTCCCCATCAGCTCGTGGCAGAGTGTTCTGGAGACAGAATGGTGCTGCCACTTGGGACGTAATTTATTATTATGCAAACACCTATTTTGGGTAATGTTCAGACATTAAATAAAATGTGTTAACACTGATTGTTGCTGTACTACCTTCCTTTGTGTTGCATTTCTATACTATGTGCTTTGTATTTGGGCTGCTCTAACACACAGACCTGCATTTGCAGTTCCATGGGACAGCACAAAGATTAATTTCTGGAAAATGTTTCAAATTATTATTTGATGTATTGCATCTCCTTTGTATTACACCTGCCATTGAAAAAATGATGTTACAATGAATGTACATTCTGAACAAGCTGCTAACCATGTAACTTGGGGATTGGAAGCAATCCCCATGTTACATTCACTTGCATGTCTTTTAGTGCTTGAAAAGAAAATTGCTTTTATGGTAGGAGGTGGGTTTTTTTCATATGCAAAGTGTTTCAAGTCGGTTACCTCATCTAGTGCACTTGCCTCATAAGAATTCCCAGGGCTTCCTCCAACAATTCCAACAACTTTCTCAGTTTAATTACGAGTGCAATTAATTGATCTGGCAATGTGAAACGCAGTCATGGCGAATTTCCTCTCAACACATCCATGGGACTCTTGCCTCTCAGCTTGGTCCTCCTTAAAAAAAAACAAAACAAAACAAAACGCCAGATCAGGTTCTTATTCAGCACTGCTGACTTCTGGTTATTTTTACGACTAAAGAAGATACTTAGCTTTCAGAGTCTCCTCTTTCTTGCTGCTATTATGTTGCCTTTACAATTAGGGACTAGAACAATTTTTAGATTACAGTTTCCTTCCATTTTGCTAACCATTTCCCAAGTCTCTTACAAGTGACAAAAATGAGGTGGTCCCCATGTCTGCTCAGACAGGGAGCTCTGCTTTGACTCTTGCTGGAGACACTGGTGGGTGCAGAGGTGGAGAGCTAAGTGGCAGGCGTACCACCTTTACAGAGCTATTGCTTCCATCCAAGAAACTAGGAAAACTGGCACAAACCTAACAACATATGAAAGCACAAATAGGGAGGAGCAGAGCACTTACCCAGCATAGGACTGCATTGTCCTATTCACCTTGGTTAACAAAAAAAAACAAAAAACAAAAAAAAAAACCCTAAACAAAACAGTGAAGAGAAAGGCAATGGAACATTTGATGGTAAGATGCTGGAAAGAACATCTCTCTGACATTTATGGTGCTGATTCTTGGAACGCAGAGATCCTGCAAGCAAGCATGGCAGCTGTAAGACCCCTGCTACTTTTACCTCATCTGATGATGGTTTGAAGAAAGAGTTGCTTCAGAAACTCAGATTCAATTTTTTTCCAACTCACTGTTGACAATCCTGCCAGATGTCCCAGTCCCAAACAAGCTTAGTCAATGCTGGCAGAGGATAATGTCACTTCCAGGATATGCTAAGGTCCTGATAGTATCTGAATCAAAGCTGTTACAGGGAAGACTGGACTATGGCTCTTGCTGTCTGTGTCCCATCTGCATTTCTCAGGACTAAGGCCTCTTCCCATTCCCAGTGGAACAATTAATATCATATTGGGAACTTGATTTCTGCTTCTTGGACTTCCCAGCTCCCATGAAGAATCTCAGGGACCAGCATATCCTTCCTTTGCATTAACTTGTGTCACCTCTTAGACTTCTGTCACTGCTAAGCAGGAGAGAGTCCAAACCATATTTAAACCAACTGCTTTTCAAGTAGGAGATGAATGTGGGTTTCTGTAGTCATTTCTACTGAGAGGAGACAAAAGCTGTAGATAGCCTGTTGTACTTGGTTTGCTTGAGAAGCTTCATCTGCTGGGACTTAGGTTTGCTTGAAGCAGTGGATCTCAGGAAAGCCCCCTTCAAGCAGGTCTTCACCCTTAGGAGGCAGAGCAGATGGGTTTCCTCAAGTTGCAAGAAGTCCTCGTTACTTACTAGGGTCAGAAAGTTTGAAGAAGCTCTGGGTGTTTGTCTCAGGGGGAGGGCAGCAGGGAGATGAAGGGGAAGCAGCCTGCTCTAGCTTTAAAGGTGGTACTGAGTAGGGATCCATTTGGAAGGACATAGTTGACTAAAGGGATCCAAAGCGTGTTTTCCTTGAGTCTTTTTATTCTTCCTGTATCTAAGCCCTTTAGAGCCTAAGGTCAACCCCTTTTTGTACTGCAATAACACTGTAATATATGCTTGCACTAATTCTTCTGGCACACCAAGCATGCAAGAACAATTTAAAGCTTTTTTCAGAAGAAAACCACTGTATTATTGTGTATATAGAAATACTGAGAGAGAAGTTGAATTCTGTCTCCTGTATAAAAGCATGCATTGATTACCTGTACGTAGACCATGCTGTAAATGCTGCAGAGTACTGTAAAATCCTACACTTGAAACCACAATGAACAGGCAGTGTCATCAAAAACAAACAAACAGAAGCTGTGCAATGGATTTTGTGCCTTTTTTAAATCCATGTATGTTAATCCAGACAATCGGGGAAAAAAAAAAAAAAAAGGAGAAAAAAAAAAAGGAAAATAAAGCTTGTATACTACCAAAATCTTATTAAAGAATCAAAGGCAGCACCTTGGTGATGGCTGGGTTTTTATTTGCCTTCTTCCTTTGATTCCTATCCTTTGATTTCCAGCTCTGGGAAGGTGTCTTCTGCTTGTCCTTGGGTACATGGGAGCACTGGGGCCAGGGACATGAAGAAGCTCTGGTAGAATACTGAGAGTTTACTAATGTGAACCCGGAAAACTTGCAGTTAAGACAGATCTGAGACTAGAAACAAAGTTCTGTGACTGTTGGAGATGTATTTAACGTGCTGACGGAAGGCCACACTGAGTTCCATTTACTTAAATTTGGGCACCAATTTCACTGACTTGAACCGAGTTATATCACAGCAGCAGGTTACATCTGGCCTCAACATATCTGCTTTGGTGGTTACCAGCATCCAAAATGGCTAAACTTAATCTTGTACAATTCAACACCTGCAAACACGCCAGAAACAGTTTATCACATGTATCTTGGTTTCTTACACTGAGAATCTTTCCCTTGCTGGCTGCACGGTGTGCATAGAGTGGGTGGATGAATGTCTCCCATGAGAGATTTGACAAGGTGTTTATGAACACGTCGTAAACTTTAAGCCCCTTCACCCTGCAAGCCCCAGGGAGATGGATGTAAAATTGTGGCTGTCCCGCAAGTCATGTACTCCTGTCTGGGCTGTTCAGTGGATCACCTTTCATCATGACTCCTGTCTGAGAGCAGTCTGTATGGTAGAATGGCATGTGGCTCAATCACAATGGCTGTTGGGCTGTGTGGGAACACACTGGAAGAGAAAACACAGCAAAAGACGGTGTTTGCTTTGGTATGAAGTACATAGTTACTAATTCAGTGTTATCCTGAAAGTGGCTGGAGAGTGAGGCTGCAGGCAGTAGTAGGAGCATGGAAACACGCTGGTACCTGTGAAAAAGGGCGGTGGAAGCTTTCCCCCTTTCCAGAGAAACATAAGACCCCAAGTCCTCAAAGGCAGAGAGCAGCTCTTGCAGGCGATGGGCTGAGGGGAAGAGCTAGGATTGCGCCATGGTCTCTTGACTTACAGGGCTGTACAATATGTGAGTCCCTTTTTTAGCCTGGGAATTGAATGGAGTGTCAGGATTCTTCTGGATCTGCAGGGTCCAAAGCCAATCTGCTCCGTGGTGAACTCCTCACAGTGTGTTTTGGTTTGTCTCTGTAAGGTGGTTTGTATGTGGCAGATACGTGATTCTGTCAGACACTGCAGAAGGATGCACCAGAGCCACAGTGATGCTGGCAGCCTGGGACATGGTTGACAGCATGGTCTGAAACAGAACAGTAGGTAGAAGAGATGCAGCATTTCTGTGTTTATGTTACACTGGTAATTGTGATTCATTTTTTCCTGTACCTGGTGATTTTTTTGGTGGGGTAGTTTTTTGTTTTGATTTTGTTCTTTTGTTGTTGGGGATTTTTCCAGAAATTTTTGCATTCAAAAGGCTTAAAACTAAGAGATGGGAGAGAAAAAAAAAATATCCCAAATTGATTAGACTCACTCCAGAAACTGTTCCCTTTCTCCTGTGTTAGTGCTGCTGCTTGGGAGAGCAGGCTTTTCTGGTGTACACTGGGTCTGCTCTGCATGTGGACATAGGTGGAGGCAAGCTATAAGATCTTTTCTCCATGCCCTCATGTGTTGTGAGATCATCAGAAAGCCATACAGGCAGAGCAGATACTGTCATCACTCATCATTGCTGCAGGGACCTGGGACAGTGTGTCTGTAACTTGAACCCACCAGTGTGAATCTGTTCCTGGGCCTGTCTGAACATATCTGACTACAATCCTGGTTACCAGGGGACCTGGGACCTTCTAATGTATGGATGTAAAATTGCTGTAGCAAAGAGGATACTGCATCTTTGCTGATTTTTGCAGTATTTGCAGCATCACTAGGATGCAGGAACTTTGCTGCTGCCCATATGGGGTGATCCTTAGATCTCATCTGAAGCTGTCCCACTGCCAATGGTCCCACTGATTGGAAATCCCACCAGTTTACAGTAAAGACAAACCCTCAGACTCCACTTGCCTGTTCATGACAGGGGCAGAGATGGACATGAAGGGGCTGGTTTCTGCCTCTGCCATATATGAGCAGGTAGATCTTTTTCTCTCCTGACTCTCCTGCCTCTTTATATTCTAACTCTGGCCTCTGTGCAAAGCAGGGATATTTACTGCCTTCCAAATACATATTTTTACCCAAAGTAGTTTCTAACCAAATTGACATGAGAGGCTGAGAGCTGGGTTTGTTCCACCTTAAAAAGTGAAGGATTGGGGTGGAATTCTATTTCTTCCTTGAAATACCTGGTGAAAGGGTGATGCCAGACTCTTCTCAGAGGTGCATGGTGAAGGGATGAGATGTGATGGACATCAGCTGCATGGAAGGAAAATTAGATGTAGGAATGAGATATAAAGAAAAACTTCACCACAAAGAGCCTTAAACACTAGGACAGGGTCCCAAGGAGATTGTGGTATCTCAGTCCTTGGAGATACTCAAAACTCAGCTGGACAGGGCCCAGAGAATCCAGCTCTCAATTGGTCCTGAGGTGATTGGAACAGAGAAGATTCCTTACACTTTTGTTATTCTACAATTTTAAGACAGAGGTTAATCCTCTCTACTCCTCTGCTAGTATCTTCCCACAATTCTTCCCCTTCGGCACAGCAGAGCAGAAAAGTTCTCCAACCTTTGGGGCATATTCCTAGAGCAGCTGAGTGTGCTGTAATACAAAAGACACATGATGACTGTCAAGAGAGAACAGAAGCTTCTCCAGTGAGAGGTTCAAACTGGAAACAGCAGGGTGTCCACTTGCAGCTAGATGCTGATCACCTTAACTCAACAGTGAAGACAGTCTCAGACTTTGATGCCCTGGGACAGTCTTCCTTGTTAACAGCTTCAGGTGATGATAGTGATGAAGGTAAGAAAATGTGTTCAAATAATATTCGACCCAAGAGATATTTCAATTAAGTTTCTTTTAGTTGGGTTCGTCCTCCGTATTTTTGGCGTATTTATGCTCTTTGGATTTTCTCCAAGGTGCACTTACAGTAGGAGACTTACAGTCTCTGACTGCTAAAGCATTCTGGCAATTTTGAGGTACTACATGTAACAGGCTAAGCAGACCAAGTCTCCCAAAGGTGAGCCAAGCAATCACTGTTGTGCTTAGGATGCAGTGTCCATGCAGGGAAATAGAAAATACATGAAAAAAACAGAATGATGGAGAGAGAGGCAGTCCATTTTTCTTTTTGTTACAGCAACATCATGCTGTCCAGCTCCATGTTATACGTTATTGCTTAGTGCATTCTCATCAGAGTAAAACCTCTGATGTCTTGCAAGGGAAAAGACCTGCTGAGGAAAGAGGAGTTGCTGAGCACAGGGCTGCTGGTGGGTCAGACTGCAGGGCACAGAAACCATATTTCTGGCCTATATAGTATGTTCACTGCAGGACTGGATTCAGTTCTCCTTGACCAGAAAGCAGTTGAGATGACACAAGCTCCTAAGAGCTGAGAGAAGATTTAAAGGTTTACATAAACAATGAGAAACCAGCAGTCCTTTGATTGTACCAATAATCACAGCATCTAGAAAATGGGGTGAAGTAGAGCAGCAAGTGAACTGTTGGGCTTATGTATCAGGTCCCAGTCCTTCTGGGGAAACCATTTCTTTAGTCAAGACTCCAGTGATAGGACTGTGAGTGTATGTCTTGGGAAAAGCAAATCCAGTCTTAGGTGGCTGTGTAGACCTGATTTCCAAGAAATGCCTGAGAGAAAAAGCCAAGTGGGTAACTTTCATTGCAAAGGGTGGTCATTCCCTCCTACTAGGCTGAGTTCCACACCTCTCATTGTGATGCAAAAGGTAGAGTGGATCAGTGAAATCCCACATCAGGTTCACACAGGGACGTCTTAAGAGCCAGCCCTCAGCTCCAATGAAAGAAGCAGCTTTGAACTCGAAAGGCATTGCAAAAACCGGATTGTGTTTTAATTTGTAATATAAATTATAAATAAAAATAAGTGTAACGTAAAAGGAAATACTAAATGGATAACAACTTATCACTATGCATAATAGCTTGATGCTGCCCACCAGTCTATGTGAAATGTCCCTGCTATACATGAGCATAAGGATCTTACATTTTTCAGGAATACTCATAGGGCAGCTCCTCTGCACAGAATAACATGTAGATTTTCAGCACAATCTGAAGTTGTATTATTGGACTTGAAAAGCTACTGAGGGTGTTTTTTCTACCCCCAGAGACAAAAAGATCTATTCCCATAGCCAGGTGAATGTGCTAGCTGTTGGCAGCTCTGTAGCCCACACATTTAAATGGGTGTTTGTTTAGTTGTGTAGCCTAAATATTCCATGACACTGCTGGTCAAAAAACACAGAGGCCTGGACCCTTTCTGTTCATGATTAGGACTTTTCAAGGGTAACACATGATGCATTATTGATGGACTGTTTTCATTGAGAGTGTTCTGTTTTCCATCCCTCTTAATAGAAGGGTGACCTAAATGGTTTTTTAAAATCCATTTTGCAGAGCGGTGCTGCTGTGGTGCTGCTGTGGTTTTAATTTACAAGTAATCACTAATTAAGCCACATTTCAATGAGCGTTTCCTATTTGTTTTGCCCTTTTTCTCTAGTTTGGTCAATTGCGTGTGTGTATGTGTGTGTGAGCTGCTGCTTTTCTGCTAGTTTTACTTGCAATGATTTCACAGTCTACTCCTGTTACCTTATGGGCAGTGTCTCTGCCACAGGCTGGCCCAGAGTGGGCCCTTGAGTTCACTGTGGCCTGGGCACAAAAGGAAGTTGCTGAATGGTTCCAGTAATGAAGGAGTAAATATGTAAATATATAAATACTGAACCAAATACATAAATACCAAAGAAGACAGGGAAACATGAAAAAACCCAGAGGAACTGCATGAAAAGAGCTCTCTTAAGTCCAGAACTAAGGACTGTTAACAAAGGAACTCCTTTGAAACTTTTTTTTTTTTTCTTTTTTTTCCTTCATTGATAAGTATCTTTGAATCTCTCCTTTCTAAGGTTTGTTCAGACTGAATGATAGAGTGATCACTGTTCAGGTATGCATTTTGGAAGCACAGTTGACCATATGTTTTCTGCTGATGCTGCACACTGCTGTTGATCCTTATGTCTTCTGTGTCAGTGCTATGTCTGAACACTAACCCTTTTCTTTTGTCACTTCTGTCCTCTTGCAGGCATATATGCTGAAGTCATTTGAAATTAATGGTCTGCCCAAGGCGGTGCCTTTAAGTTTGCCTTATCAAGACTTCAGAAGAGATTTGTCAAACTACTGGGAAAAGTCTAAGGTATCCCAGCGGATAAAGAAAGTTGATTTCTCAAATGTTATCTTGACTGCTCCTTGCAAACCTCTGGAACCTTACCTGGGAATTAATGGAAAAGAGGAGGAGGAAGAAGATGATGAGGAAGAAGATGAGGAGGATGAAGATGAGGAGGAGGAGGCAGAGGAAGAGGGGAATGAGATTGACATGAACAGTGATTCCAGCAGTGACCTGAGTCAAAAAAGCACAGAGCGCAGCCAGGAGTGTGCACCATCCACTCTCCTGGCTGATGACCAGAAGGGATCCAAGGGTCGAGCATCCACTGCTGATGGGGACCTGGAGCTAGAGGAAGGCTCAAAAACACTAGTATTGTTTTCACCAGGTGATCTGAAAAAGTCTCCAGTGATCACAGACTTGGCTCCAGAAGTTGATCTGGGCACTCTTGCTGCACTGACACCTCAGAGCGAGCGGCCACAGCCTATGGGTAGCCAGCTGGATGTATCCGAGCCAGGAACCCTGTCCTCAGTCCTTAAATCTGAACCAAAGCCTCCCATGGCAGTGGCTACAGCTTCCTCCCCCTTTACCAAAGTTGAGCGCACATTTGTTCATATTGCTGAAAAGACCCACTTAAATGTCATGTCTTCCAGTGGCCAGCTGATGAGACATGAGGAATACTGCCCTTCAGGCCAGTTTGAGGAGGTCATTGTCGAAGAAGAACTGGAGGACAACCTTGTGCTGGTAGAGAATGGAAGCATCCATTCGGGGCTAGAAGGGGCAGAGACAGAGAGCTGTGCACTTTCAGCTAACCACATTGAAACAACCTCGGAGACAGCCAGGGAGCAGCTCGCTCTTCCCAATGGTGTAGCAAAGCCTCCTGAGGACAAGCCGGAGCTCTCCGACAAAGTGGCTGTCTCACTGGTTTTGGAAGAGCCTGGCAAGATGGGTACAAGGGGGCCCGACCTTGTGAAGTCAGCATCAGTAGCAGAACACCTTAAGCAAGCAGAGACCCTCCCCGACACACCACAGCGGGGACCCAGGAGACCTCTGGGCTCCAGGTATAGAAGTCGGATACCTATTTTGTTCTCTGAGGAGGACACCGGCTCAGACCTTTCAACGTCACTCTCGGGCAAAGACAGGATTTATAAGAGGGCAAAGCAACCTGACTTGGCTCGCCTGGTGATGGAGAAGAGGCAAAACCGTCTCCTTCGGCTGGCCTCAGGGGCCTCTTCCTCAGCATCCTCCAGTGAGGAAAGGCCACGGGCTTCAGAAACCCTGTCGGGCACTGGTTCTGAGGAGGACACCCATGATTCTGATGACTCCATCCCAAGGAAGGCAGGGAAGGAGAAGGCTGCCCTCCTGGGGAAAGAAGAGAGACCCACAAGCACAAAGAGCAGAATCCCTCGGCCCATCACACCAGTGAAAACACCACTAGAGGCAGCAAAGCCTGAGATCTCCATGGCTGTCACCATGGCAGTGCTCTGTAGCTCCCCACAGGATGCAGCTGTTGCCCACAGGTAAGCCGAAGTGTTAGGGAGGCACAACCAGGGGCTTTGCTCACCTCTCTCTGCTTAACCCTTCACTTGGGTTGAATGCATGGTCCATTCCTGTTTCCTACAGTCATTTCAGCTCACTGGTGTGTGAAATTCCCACCTCTCTGTCTTCTTTGGCTCAGTCTGGCCAAAGAGCCAAGCATCTCTTCACTTGCTCTGGCTCTTAGGCCTTCTTCCCTTCCATGAGCTCTTTCATTTGGTCTGATCCTACTAATAGCAAGTTCTCCCAGTGCTGAGCTCCTCATTTTGCAGCATGCTTGGCACAGCCATGACTCTCTGCAGGGAGACTTGGCTTGTCTATTGTGATTAGAGCTGCAAGGGCTGTGAGCTTGCCAGTTTTGATTGCCTCAGAGGATGGCCAACATGCAAAGAGATGGAGAGAGAGAGGTGCACATGCACAAGCATTGGCAGTGACCTGGAACAGCATGGGCCACCTCCACATGGTCTGAAGTTCTTACACATCCCTGTGCCTTGAATTTTTTGGAGGGATACTTGGTGATCCATTAAATTAGCACAGAGATGTGAATGGAGGTGGACCTTCTGAATTCACCAGCATTTGGCTTTTCTACCTGGCCTTGGGGCTGGAGGTCCAGCCCGGGAGCAGTGCTGCTGGTGTGGCTTTGCCACAGGGTAAATTCTGATCTTTCAGAGGTGGGGGTAAAAGGTGGGGATGCCTGTGGGTTGGTTTATCTTCCAGCACACCACTGTTACTGTCAGAGACTAACTTGTGCAACCCACCTCATGGCCACCTTCCCGGATTGTATCTCCTTCCTTGAAAGAGGTTGCTGCATCCGTGCTGCATGTTGTCCCATGTATGTGCTATCAGGCAAACCATGTCTGTGCATTGGTCCAAAGGGTGCTGAAGGATCAGGGCAAACACTTGCTTGTTAACAGCATCAAGAGTTACAGGATGATGTTCAAACCAATGCTCCATCTTATTCACCCCTGTCATCCTGGTGCTGGACACTCCTTGTAATTGCCCAGCAACATTCATGCCAAACCTGCCAGAAGCCTGGAGCTTCTTGCAGAAATTCCCCTTCATCTCCTCTCCTCTCCTCTCCTCTCCTCTCCTCTCTCTTCCCCTGTAGGCTTCAGGCACAGAGAACAGTTGGAAGTGTCCCACAGGAGTGCCGAACAACACAGACACAAAGTCGGATTCCTCCTTCACCAAGCTCCACTTCTCTTCCCCTACGGAGCAGCTCACAGAGGTCCAGCTGCACATCCCCTCGGAGCCCTGTCCTTCCTTCAAGAAACCCCAGTGCTTCCCCCAAAAGTCAGATGCCACCTCGGAAGGAAAGTCCTTCTCCCCGCCGACAGCATAAGCCAGGGACTGCTCTCCAGCGAGTTCCTCCTTCCCCCCAACTTCAGCCCACAGCTCAGGCCCTGGGGCCAAAAGGAGATTCCTTGCCCTCTCCTGGTGTGTCCAAAAAACGACAAAAAGGAAAATCCCAGACTCAGAGTGCAGCAACCAAAGGAAAGCAGGTGTCCATGGAAAGTAAGGCAGCTGCCAGATAATGATCTTCTGCCAGCCCAACAGAATGGGTAACTTCTGCATTTAGTATACACTTGAGATGCTGCAGCACAGCCTTCTATGCTGGACCCACGAGTGCATAGCAGTAGCTGTACTTCAACGCTTCACTCACTCTCACCCCACACTGTCGCGACCAGCTCCCACGGGCCTGAGAGCCTCTGAGCCACGGAGCCTTCTTCAAGGAAGACATCCAGCCCACAGCTCACGCTTGCTAACGCACAGCACCAAGCAGTGACCCAGGCAGCCTGTCCAGTGCCTGACCATCCTCCCTCCCCAGGCATTCCCCTCTCTCTGTTAGCAATACCAGCCACCAACACCGGCCCTGGCTTTGGAAAGAGGAGCAGAGGTGATGAGAGTAAGGCCTGCTGGAGAGGAAGGCTCCCATCCTGCCGGCAGCTCCCTCCTCTCTCTTTGCTGGGAAAGCACCAGCCCTGGCTGCCACCATCTACCTGAGTGCTGGCTTGCCTCCTGCCACCTGTGTTAGCAAGGGGTTGACACCTGCTTAGCCAAGAGAGATGGGTGCATCCTTGTGTGCTGAGATAAGTGCAGGGGCAGGGTCTAGGGTGCTCTTCTTTCCTTTCCAGATGCCTCTGCAGGTGTGAATGGGAGGCAGGCAGGACTTTCTGGATGCTTCTGCCTGCTTCAGAGGAGGCTGTGTGGCACTGCTGCTTGGCAACACTGCTGCTTTTTCAGCAGTTGCCTGCGTGGTAGGTGTTTAGATGGAAGTAGGGTCGTATTTGCAGCTTGCTGGGAAATCAAGAGCACTTGCTAATTGATGTAGAAGGGAGCACACTACAGCCACTTCTGTCTCACATACCAAACTGTGATCTCTGGAGACCATATCTCCCAATATGGTTGGTTCCTCTTGACCTGAGTGTGGTTGGTGCCACAGACCTGTAGTCCACCAAACACAGCTCTGCCCTGAAGATGTGACTAGTCACTGGATGCCTTTATCTAGGGTGCCCCTTGCACCTAAATTCCTTGTGCTTTATTGTCACGCTTTTGATGTTTGTTAATTTTGGCACCGTGGTTGAAAGTTCCCCTACGTGGCAGGGCAGGAAATTATGATCCTGTAGTATACTCAAAATCTGCTGCTTTGCGAGGATGCTGGCACACTGTGGGTACCTTGTGCATTTCTGTCTGAGAGTCCAGTGGAATAGTTGAGTTGCTGAGGTCATGTTTAGGTCTTTCTTCTTGGTGCTCAGCTTTTCCACTTGTGTGAGAACCAGCAACATAAACGTAAAAGCAAGGGCTGCGCTCTTCAAGTAATATTATCATAGAAAAAGCTTAGTGCTCAGCTAGGACTAAATCAACCAACTTTTTAACCACCAGACTAATAAAAAAGGTTTGAAAGTGAGAGCTTTCAGGAGGACTGATTCCTGTCTGAGCTTGATGAGTTCTTGAAGTAGTCACCAAATTTTCCCCACACCTCACTGGGCAAAACACTCCAGACCCAAATGCTTTGGGCTTCACACCATTGTCATGCCTAAAAGACAATGCTTTGCAGGGGCAGAACAAAAATACAGCTGCTCTGTACCTGCATTCCTGCTGCTGCAACTAGCTGCAAATAATTATTATTATTTGCAGGCACCAATGCTCATAGAGAAATCTAGTCAGTAATAACCTTGATTCATTTGAACATAGATACAGTCTCATTGATGGCCATTGAGTCCAAGGAATCCTGAAGCTTTTCACATCTACAGGAACTGTTCTGGGAAGCATGAGAGCTGTGACAGAGTGTCCAGGAGAACAGGGTATTCCTTGGACATCTGAACAGGCCAGCAGTAGGTGACAGGAATCACCTCTTTATATGACAGTCTCAGTATTGCCAGTGCTAAGAATGTATTTCACCTAGTTCAAAGTGTTTGCTGTTATCCATTGATGTTGTTCATCCTGGTAGAGTAAGAAGCATGGCTTCTAGTCTAAAACTGTTTCCTTGTCTTTGCATAGAAGCATTGGGAACTCCAAGTTCAGTTTGTGGTCTGAGGGACTGAGCTGACGTTGTCACCAAAAGCAGAGGTCCCTCCAAGTTCTGCCTGCTTCATTGCACTGGTCCACCCCCTTACACTGGGGCAGCTATTTGATGAAGTGGCTGAAAGTGCTGATCCAGCATGGCACCAAGTGCTCTGATTTAGTTTTCATCTCATTCAACTCATCAGTCTGATTCAGTATGTGGTCCCAGAACAGAAGTGGGGGAAGGAGAGGCCAAAGACTGTGACCATTTCTTCTGGTGGCACTGTAAATTCATGTGAGCTTGAAGTGTGGGTCCAACTACAACCTAAATATGCCTTGCATGTTTAGAAACTAGAAAACAGAATAAACCCAAACAGATTCTTTCCAGAAATATAAGCCATACTGGCACTCCTATTAATTTGTTGGGGGACTGTTCATTTTAGAATGCTCAGATGGCAGGACTTTGTTGTAAAGCCTACAGATCCTTCATCCAGGTCTTAGAAGTATATGCCAAAAATTTAATTGAAAGAGGGCTAATAGGACTGTATTAACAGGGTTAGCAAATCTGCCATATCATGGGAGGCCAAGTAAACACATTAAATGTGTTTACTCAAGAGAAAATTTAAAGGAGAGTTTTTCATGGCCCAGCTGTACCCATGTCAGGAAGGAAATTCCAGGGCAGAGAGCTTCCATCTGGCACATGAAAGCGGGAAAGATGGAGAATGGCAAATGAAAAAATCGGGCAGGCTATTTGTCTGGAAGTGACTGTCCAGTGAAAACTTTCACAGGAATGTGGGGAGTTTTCTTATTAAAAGCCCTTCTGAGAAACCTACCTGTCTTCTAAGATGATTTCCTGCCATGACCTAACCAGAAGTAGCAGGTAGGATGCTGATGACACCAAAGCATCATCGCTCTTTGTGGTGCAGTAGATTCCAGGTCCTGAGTGACACATGCCAAAGCTCTCACATGTTGGGGAGCCACCAGGCAGGTCTCACAGATTTCAGAAAGCCAGTGAAAGATTTCCAGCACAGAGAATAACAGCCATTACCTCTGCTGTTTGATAAGCCCAGGCTGAGTGTGCAACTGTGTCCACAGAGGTCTGGGACTGGCATGAATTGTCTTTCCTTGTGGTTGTGCCATCAGCCTCCCTGCCCCAGCACAGCCCTGCTTCCCAGGTGGCCCTGACACAGATAGGAGGTGGAGAGTGCATCAGCAGCATAGATGAGAGTGGGCTGCACCATCAGGTGTGATGGCAGTGAAAAATGGCTGAGACCCTCTGCAGGAGCTTCCAGGTGTGGTGACTGAAAGGTTTCTAAGGATTATTATATATTATATAGCAGGACTCTGCTGTTCTCTGCTACGAGACACGGTGTGCAAGCTCTGTGAAGCCACAAAGACAGGGCTACTCAAACGCTGCCATTGGTCTGTGGCAGCATCCTTGCTTCACTGCAAAGAAGAGAAGATCAGAGAGAAGATTCAGATGACCAGAGCAGGGAAAATAGCTAGGAAGAAATAGCTATAAGGAAAACTGATTGGAGTCAGGGGAGGAGAAGGCTTCCCAGCATTTTCCCATGTTTGTAAGAATTTCTGGGGTCAGCCTGTCACTACGTGGTTCCCCATCAGTGTCTTTGCTGCAGGGTCTGTCCTGCCCAGCTGCAGATGGTTGTGTCCATGTGTGTGTGAGGGGACTCCTGGGACAGCCTGCCACCATGCCTGCATCTGTGCATGCATGTGCATGGGTAGTAGGAATAGATAGGAGTTGTTCAGGGGAGTATTGTGGTGTGCTGGAAGCATAATTGTCTTTGGAACTGCCTGGTATAATGAGATAAAGCAAACTTGGTGGACCAAAAGCTGGGGTAGGGCTTTTTACGTGGGTGTGTAGCAAGAAGACAAGGGGAAATGGGTTAAAACTTGAAGAGGGGAGATTTAGGTTAGACATTAGGAAGAAATTCTTTAATTTGAGGGTAGTGAGACACTGGCACAAGTTGCCCAAGGAAATTGTGGCTGCCCCCTCCCTGGAAGTGTTCAAGACTAGGCTGGATGGAGCCTTGAGCAACCTGGTCTAGTGGAAGGTGTCCCTGCCCATGCAGGGGGGTTGGAACCAGATGATCTTTAAGGTCCCTTCCTACCCAAACCATGCTGTGATTCTGTGATTCTATGAAACTTGCTTCACTTTGCTGGGGTCTGCAAAGGTCCTACCTGCTTTCTTGTCACCTGAGGAGATGTCATGCTGGCTGGTAAAAATGAGTCAAGTAGCTGCTCCCAGGCCAGGAGATGTTTGCAAAGAAGCAGGGAACAGAGGGGGAGGTGCCAAGTGGCAAATCTGAACAGTTCTCAGCACTAAAGCAGCATGACAACAGGCTGTGTGAGCAGAGGGAGCAAAAGGCCCAATGGCCATGGAGGGGCTTGAATGCATGGATGGAGATGCTAACTGATTTGTCTGGTTGGCAGCACAAACACTGCTCATCTTTGTGCATAAGGTGTTTCAGTAGCAGACTTTTCTGAGTCAGCTCTGCTTGGAATCTACAAGAGGCAGGAGACTTTGCTTACCCTTCCTAAGTAAAGATTATTATAATATATATTATTATAACAATATAATATAAGTAGTGTCCATTATATATAGTGGCTAAAGGTTGAAAAGGAACCTGCTACCTTCAAAGAAGTTCTCCAGTGCTATGTGACTTCTGATGTGTGCAGGACTCAATGCTGTGTGTGGTGGATGTGGATGGAGCAACAGGGTACCATGCTACCAAAGCACATGTGAGTTGTGAGGCTTCACCCACCCGAACATGAACCAGGGGAAAACCACCCCAGCTTGGCCTGTTGGCAGCTGCCGTGCTTACCATCAGAGCTGTAGGAACTGGTGGACTGCCACACATCTTTGTGTGGCACAGATTGGGGTGTGGGGAGCCCCTGCTCACATAGCTGCCCTTCATTAAAATAAGCATGGTTTATTTGCGAGGGAAATGCTTTCATCCAAAGCAAATTGTATTGGGAAAAGAAAATCTTTGGTGTTTCTCCTTTCTAACACAGGTATTTTTTCAGTGTGGATCCTCTGTAAGAAAATGGCTAAGTATCTATTGATAGTCTGACCAGCTCCAGTAGCAGCTCAACGGTCCCTAGCACACTTCTTTCTTCTTTATATAGTTTACTGACCCATGACATGATCCCTCCACTATTCTACATGCACAGACACAAATGCCTACCTAAGGCCTTGCCCCACACATCAGTCAATGGCAGTGAACACAGGAAAAGTCCCATGGTGGACATGAGTTTGGTTTCAAACAAGTTTCTTGTGGCTTAACTGGAACTTGCCCATGCTGCAGTGGTGCTAGGCTGGTTTCACAAAGCACACGGGGACCACTTGGGAGTTTGCAAATGCCTTTGATTCCATCTGTTTGCCAGCTACTCTGACATCTTCACACAAGGGAGAGGCCTTGAGCTCCTGTTCAGACCCTTTCGTCCTGTGGTGCGTACCTGTAGCACTGATACTGAGTGGGTGCCCATGGGTTCTTGGGATCCTCTGCAGAACCCTGAATGGTTGTTTGGCTCTTCCTGTGGTTGCACTTTAAAGGGCTGGGGCCATGCAGGGCCAGCTGATGTTAAGGCAGGTTGACAACATCTCCATGAGCACTGGGGCTTATATCTTTGTGAAGCCAGAGAATAGCCCTGGTTGCAGGCTGTGGTGAGGCACAGTCCTGAGCACAGCCAGGATGAAATGGTAGTGATTTGAACACCATAACTCTCCTCTCTCCTCATGCTTAATATACCTCCCCTAGCAAATCTTGTCACTGCATGCTTCCTGCAGGTCAGTCCCTCTCTAGCTGGGGACTTGAAGCCCTCCTGGATTTCTGCAAAGCTTGAGGCAGATTTGGCCGCTGACCTATGCAGCAGGCCCTGCACTGTACAGGCTGACGCTCCAGGTTTGGGAACATTTAAAAAAGCAGGTTTGAAGTATGCAGTGATGCTCTCCATGCTAAAAGGAAGGGAGCTACCACAGCAAATCCAGAGGTGGGTCCCTGGTAGGGACTCCTCCTGTTCTAGGTTCCTAAACCAAAGGGGGCTGCAAGGGTGAGATCTCTGCTTTGGTGAGAGTACTACAGGGCTGGTATCAGCATAGAGCTTGCCAATAGCTGCTCTGCCTGTGACTTGCCTCTGCCCTGGGTGCAAGGAGGGGTGCTGGAGGAGGCAGAGGCTGATGTTTACTCAGCACTTGGGTAACTGGCAGCCAGGGCACAGGCAGAGGCTCTGCAGAAGACCACAGCCTGCAGATGATGTGATGAGCTCTGCAGGCCATGAGGGTTTAGGTGAGAAGTCCAGGCAAACAGGGTGTCTGAAAACGAGTGTCAGTGACACTGCTGTGCTATGGGACCTGGGCTGCTTCTTCTCCTAACAGGAATTGGAGCTGGAAATGCAGATAATTTTGTATATCTCCTTTTAACACGATAGCATGTGACTCTACACTCAGACATTGTGTCTGGTGCACCAACGTTGTTTTCCTTCATCTCTGGCACAGTCTGACAAAGTCTTTTGGCCTGGACACAGGACTTCTGCTCCTTGGTACTGCCTGCCTGGAAATGCAGCTGGGTCCCAAGGCTATATCTCTCTACATATCTTCTTTGCATTCTTTAGGAAAGCAGATGGAGAATGTTTACACACTGCAAACAGAATGTACGACTCCGACCAAGGAACCACAATCCGGGTTCAACTGCATGGCAAATTTCTTGGCCATAAAATCTGGCATGAATCACAGAAGCCCTGTCTGTGTACAGATCCACCTGGCATTTGTCATAACTTCAGATCACATCTTAAAAAAAAAATAAATTATGATGCCATTTCTTGTTCATATCAGACACAGTTGTCAATAGATTTGTTATTAAAAGGGGATTCTTGATCATGCCATTAAAAGCCTGTCTACCTTTTCATTGATGTCTTCTCCCACTTATTGGTGTTTCCACGTGTGAAGCAGAAATACCCCCTGAACTGCTGGCAAGGGACTTTGGCTACAGTTGTGCTTGGGTTTCATTCCAGCTGTGTGTCATTTGTGGCCTCCATTCCTTCTCTGAAACCTCCTGCAGAGGTGTTCTCAAGGTTGCCATAAAACCTTCTCACGAGGTACATTATTTTTTCCTACATCGTAACAACTTGGTTGGCTGTGACCAACCTCTAAGCACATGCTGGCAATGAGTAGGAGCATTCCCTTGCTTCAGTTTAAGCATCAGTGATACCTGGTAAACAGGTATGCATACATGTAAACAGGTATGGAAAAGCTCAGGGCTATCTTATTATCTGGTATCCTTTCCCTGTGCCACTGTGGTAATGCTGGCTGGCTGTTCTCTTCAGGCTTGTGCTTCATGCAAATAGGCAAGGGCTGAGGAAGAGATTGGAAGAATGTACCAGAGCAGGGTTGTTGGTATTCATGCAAATGTTTCTGCACTATAGATAAGTTCCTTCACCATGAATCTTGTTGACAACCACACTGCCGGCAGCAGGCTCAGCTATCTGCTTCCAAAACAGCATCTGTTAGAGAGCAAAAAAAACCCCCCAAAAAACAAAAACAAACAAAAAACAACCCAAAACAAAACAAAACAAAACCGAACATTAAAATTGTGCTTTTAGGGTACAAGCCTAGATGCCACAGATAAGTAATGTTTGTGTCATTGTTTGTAGGACCCACACCGGGCTGACTGTGCAGTCCATTTGGGACCTGCCTGCCTGGAGGATTTTTCCTGAACTCCAGAGCTGGCCAGACCCAGTGTTTTAGCCAGCCGGATTCTTGCTCTTCTGCTTTATTTGGTCCTCCCAAACTGGGAGCACCACTGGGATCATTACAATATTTCACTGCCCCCATCTGTACTCTGTGTTGAGACAAGCCAGCTGGGGCTCTAGTTGGATCTGCACATTAATATGCTGAAAGTGGAGCAGAAGCAAACCCATAACATGGCATGGTATGACTTTTAATATTCTCTGACAGTCTGAGAACCTGCAGCAGTCATTTCACCATGTGCAGGTTGCCCAGAGGCTATCGTGTGCAGACCACATCCAGGTATGTGTAGTAGAGTTTCTTACCCAGGTTTGAGAAGGGGTGGTGGAAGAGGGAACACATCCACTGTGAAGGATTGTTTTCATCAGCTGGTAAATTCATACCTCATCACCACCTTCATTTGGGCACCTTTACTGAGCCCTCTGCAGGCAAGATTAGACACACAGCAGATGCCACTGCTCAGTGTCAGCATCTCAACAATTTTACTTCAGCTTGTGTTTTAGTTTTTCTCTCTGGCAGACTCTCCCAGAACAGTCTCTCCCACAACTGAGAGATATTCTCATTAAACCTGAATGGAGTTTCATTACTATGGTTGGGACTGAAATACCTATTTGCAACATTTGAGTATATGGTAAAATACTTCACCTAACCTCACCATGGTTTAACACAGCAAATGAATGCTTCGTATGAGATTTCAGGTTATAAAAAACCTACAGGGTAAGACTATAATTTGTACTAGAAGTCAGCTTTGTTAGGCAAATATGGTGACTTTTTTTTTTTTTTTTACATTGCAGTTAATTGTATACAGTATTTGACTAAACATCCCAAAACACACTGAGCTGCATAGCTCACAGGTGAGAGCTGCTAAATCCCTGGAGCCCCAGGACACATCTAAGATGAGCTGGAATAAAATGTCCCACCATAATCCAGTTAAGGAGCAATGAGTAGCAGGAGAAAGCTTAGTCTCCTTTGGGCACACCAACCTGGCAGGAGAACACTGTCACCTCCTTTCAGCTTTAAAGATCTGTGAAAAATTGGTGAGAGTGAAGAAAAGAATAAAAAATAAGTGCTCCCATGGAAAGATGTTTCTTTGATGACAGATCTTATTCTTTCTCCTGTATCCAAAACACAGTTGACTGTAATGCAGAACCTAAAGCCATAGAAGGAAACACCGAGATCTAAGAAGCTCTGTGAAGTCTCTGTCAGGAACAGGCAGTCAAAAAATAAAGCTGAGCAGTATCAGCTGGGAAACAGAAATATTTCAGAAAGGCATGGACTGGCTGCCAGCAGGAAAGGCTGCCAGACAGGATTCATTGCCCACCCCTAGATGGAAAAATGAGAGATCCTCTGGAAGGCATGTTTGTCAGATGCAAGGTGCCAGGTACTGTGTTGGTGGAGGAATTCTGCTGTTGTCAAGTGAGAAGGCAAGTGGAAAAAGAAACTAAACCAAGATGCTCTTATTGGAACAGTTTCAGGAAATATAAATACGTAGGTTTGTAGGAGGAAGCAATCTTTTCCTTTTCCTTTTTTCCTTTTCCTTTTCCTTTTCCTTTTTTCTTTTCTTGGACCAGCTGATACAGCTGGAAAAACCCAAAAGACTTTTGGGCACAGAGATCTTTCTTCTGCAGACCTGAGGCAGCCACCTTGAGATATTTCAAGACAAGGGAAAGCCCCAGTTGTGGACAAGGCAATCCACAAAAGTGCCTCAGCACTGTAGGGGAAGCCTGCACTGGAAGGAAATGCAGCTCCCACTTGTTATTCCTGGCCTTGACTCCATCTGCCCTCTAAAGTCAGAAGGCAGCTACAATGGACTGTCAAAGTGGGGCTCTGGAGTCCTGTAGACCCAAGGACTGCTGCCATGAGAAAGGGTCCTTCAAGTCCAAGGAAGCTGCAATAATGTGTCTAGTTGCAGAGAGCACCTGGAGACCAACAGACATGTAGAGCATCTACACAGGTTTCATTTTTTACACAAAAGCTCACAAAGTAAATAACACAGGTGAGTTCAGCTGTTTAAATTCACTAATTTGTATTTAAAACACAATTAAAACACAACGAGGTAAAGCTACAGATTTAAAATAACAGGGTGAAATGGTCCACAACTTTGTGGTATAATCTTCATAGCCTCACAGGACAATTGAGGCTGGAAGAGACCTTGGGAGGTCTCAAGTCCAAGCCCCTGCTCAAAGCAGGGTCAGCACTGGGGTTCCACCAGGCTGTTCAGTAGACTGGGGCAGGCTGCATGTGTGACTCCCAGCCTCCAAGACTGGGGTGGAAGTACAGAGTGCAGCAGACACTGAGGAGTTCATCCTACGTTGAAGGTGAACCAAAAAAAGACATCTTCCCAGGGCCTGTCCAACAGCTGGCTGTGGGGGATGCTGGCTGAAATGGAGCCATCACTGCAGACCCAGGTGTGGCATCACCATGAGTCCTCTAAGTGCATGGACTGACAAGGCCCAGGTGAGTTTGTCTGTGGTAAGGCAATGAAGCTCTAATTTCAGCAACAAATGGCAATAAAATAAAATAAATAAATAAACTTTTAAAAGCCCAGCTGCATGAGGGGCAGACCAGACCAGACCAACAACTCTCCAACTCTCCACTCAGGTAAGACTGATGGTAAGAAGGAGTCCAGCAAGTGCTGCAGCACACCTGTGACAGGATGGACTGGGCATGGTGCAGGCAGCTTCCCATCTCCCCAGATCAGCCACAACCTCTGTAACCCTACCAGCTGCTTAAGGGAATGCCTTGTGAGCAGGAGGACACCACACTGGTGAGGGCAGGAAGAACATTTTGGAGCAGCCAACGCTTCCAGGGAAGGCCTACGGTGTGGCTTGTATAGAAGAGCTCACTGCAACCACATGCCCTGAAGTACCCTCAATGCCACATGCAAGACAGATGGAAAGTCAGGTAAACAGGGGGGGTTCAGAGTTTTAATGCATGTCTCAGAAGATGCAGTGTGAAAAGAGATGAATTAAGGAACTTGAGAAACATGTATACTGGGATGAACCAATATAAAGACATGAACTGCGTGTCAGCAAATTATATACACAACATGACATGACATCACCCTCAGCAGTTACATGCATGACAACACAGCCTGTCTGCAGGTATATAGAGTTACCTAAAAACAAAACTATGTTGGAATTTTAACCCAAAGCATAAAATTTAAAGCTGTCAGTAAGCACCCAGCTGAGGACAACGTATTTAATGGGAGGAGTCGTAGTAATGGCATCATTGAAGAAGGAACAGGTTGGAGGCAATTAAACCATTTGGAAATTAATAACAGATAAATTCACTGATCCTACTCTCTTTCTTAGGCTTCTTGTGAGTGTTGGGTATTGGGTCATTTTCTTATGGGTTAGGGGAATCAAAGCCTGAGTCAGTCAGTTCCTATATTGCTTGAACTGCAAACTGCAGAGGATCCCTACTCAGACTCAGGGCAGAAAAATCAAAACTGAAGTCTTGGTCACCTGAGATAGGATCTGGAGGATCCTTAGGTTTAAACGAGAAAGCTGGTGGAAGGAACGTGGTCAGTGCAGGAAAGTAGAGTGGTTCCAGTGCTGGAGGTTAAGGCAGATCCCCTGGACACTCTGTAGCCTTTCACTCCTTTTGGGGAGAAACCCCAAAATGCTAGGAATGACCTGGGAGGGGACAGGACAGCAGGACAGAGCTGTGGAGCTGCTGGAATGTCATAAGGACACAGCTCTGTGGGCAGAGAAACACTGGCAAGGCAAGAGTTAGACACAGCTTCACCCACTCAGTAGTTACCTACAAATCAATGCTCAGCATCCTGTCACCCCATCTCCACTTTCAGAGGAAGAAAGTGTGTGGCTGTGCATACTTTCACTCCCACACCTTTATGGTCTGCACAGTCTTTTCAAAAATAGTGTTCCAGGCATTGCTAAAGGCTGCTCCCAGCTTTCCAGACAGCATTACATTAATTTTTGATGTAAAACTCTGACCATTTATATCTGGCAGATAGAAATGAACTGTCTTCATTTAAGATACAACATATCAGGGCCTTAGGGGTACTAATGGGTGTTAACTGCTCTATATCTGCCACCCATCCACATTCTACTTATGGCTCATTTAATATCAGGCCTGGGTCTCTCATCCCTGTCTCTTGCTCTGGCTTCTGCGTGGACCTTGGACCTACCTTGTAGCTTTGTCTCCTACCCAATCTCCTGCTTCAGACCAGGCTCCCTGGAGGGACCCTGCTTGCTGTTCATCCCCTCACTGTCTCTGGGCCTGTTCATGGACCCTATCCCACTCTGGGCTCTACTGACCATGCTGAGATCCTGTGGGACTGTGCCCTGTTGGTGAGGACGTGTTAGCAGTGGAGTCCCCCCAGCTCCAGGCTCATCCCCTCCTGGTGCTGCTCCCTGAACCAGAGGATATATGTCTTGAATCCTCTAGCAATGTTTTACTTCACACAGGATTATACTCTGATGGTGTTCTTACCCCAGAAAACATTTGACCTTGCCTGGACTTCCCAGTCCTGCTGTGTCTTTTTTTATCTTGGCTAAAGGTGTAGTATGGATTTGCTCTTCCCTCAGTAAAACACATAATAATTTGGGCTGAATCTCCACTGAAGTTTCCCAAAAGCATTAGTGAGATGAAAATGTAAACAAAATAGTTCCATAGGATGATAATAGGAAGGGGCACGAAATAGGTCTGCAGGGTCTGGCTAGGGAGATGCAGGCTGTAGAATGGCAGAAGACATGGAAGTGGTTCACATCTTTCCACATTAAATCAGGATCGGTGTTTGTAGAGGCAACCAGGTGAACACAATCAGGTGTTGCCAGTTAGGAGGAGGAAGGCCTGAGCTCCTGTTAAGCCCACCTGTGCCCCATTAGGGCTGGCCTAATGAGCAGAACTGGGGGACCAATAAAAGGTGGGCTTTGAGAAACCAGCATGGCTCACTCTAGAGCAGCCTGAGGAAGAGGAGAGTCGACTCTGTAGCACTAGCACTGAGATAGACTAACTGATTTTAAGGGCAACTTTTGGAGTGCAGTCCTTGGTAAGAACACCCACTGGACCCCAAAACACCGTGGTCGAGGAAAGGATTATCAGCAACAAGTGTTCATATTTATGACAGGCAAGAAAAGAAGCTTTGGCCAGAACTAGTTTATTTGCAAAATGGTTGTCATTTGTTTGTGTAAATGAGTGAAATGGCTGCACGCAAGACAACTGCAAGTAATGGAAAGTATAGAGGCTTGTTAATGTGGCACCAATTCAGAATAACATGGAGTCACTGTCTTCTCACACCAAACAAAAATCTTCAGGAGCCCCAGGACCTCTTTGTTGGCTGCTCTTCTACTTTTTCCAATTGATCCAGACAATCAGGTGCACACAGTTCCTGTCGAGCATTTGAACACACCACTGCAGTATGGTTCACCTCAGGCTGATATTGTGAACATCCTCATCTGACTTTGGCCAGCTTTGTGAGACCCCATGGTTTCAACAGCCTTTGCAAATAGTAGGAAAAATTGAGACTCGCTGTGTGCAGCACATCCCTCCTGCAGGCATCTCAGCTTGTGATGAGCTACTGTTACATGGGGACACCTCTGCCCTCTGAAAGCCAGGTCAGTCTAGCTCATTCTCTCTGGTGGATATGTTATCTTTATGGCAGTCAGGCATAACTCAGTGGGGAGGGATGATTTCAGGATCTGCAGCTTTCCCATAGGAGAAAAACATCACTTAAGAAGCGACCTGCAAGAACCAATCAAATCTCCAGCTACTCTGCATCAGCTGAAATCTCCGAGTGATGGTTCTAACTGCTAGAGGAGCAAATCATCTCCCTTGCTACTTTTTCCATCCAGCTCCTCACAAGGTGTTATGAAATTGCTGCTGGAAGCAGAAAAGTCAGCGCATTAGCAACCAAGTCGTAGAATCATAGAATGTCAGGTTGGAAGGGACCTCAAGGATCATCTGGTCCAACCCTTCTAACTTGATTGTTTATCTGATATGTCCCAGCACCCTGTCGAGCTGAGACCTAACACCTTCCCAAGTGGGGGAATCCACCACTTTCCCTGGGAGACCATTGCAATGTCTGACTACCCTCAGAGTGAAACATCACCTCGAGTACTGTGTCCAGTTCTGGGCCCCTCAGTTTAGGAAGGATATCGAGGTCCTGGAGCAGGTCCAAAGGAGGGCAACCAGGCTGGTGAAGGGACTCGAGCACAGATCCTATGAGGAGAGGCTGAGGGAGCTGGGGCTGTTCAGCCCGGAGAAGAGGAGGCTCAGGGGAGACCTCATCACTCTCTACAACTACCTGAAAAGAGGGTGTAGCCAGGTGGGGGTTGGTCTCTTTTCCCAGGCACCTCTCAGCAAGACAAGAGGACACGGTCTCAAGTTGTGCCAGGGGAAGTTTAGGTTGGATATTAGAAAGAATTTCTTCACCGAGAGGGTGATCAGGCATTGGAATGGGCTGCCCCGGGAAGTAGTGGATTCTCCGTCCCTGGAGATATTTAAAAAGAGACTGGATGTGGCACTCAGTGCCATGGTCTAGTAACTACAGTGGTAGTGGATCAAGGGTTGGACTTGATGATCTCTGAGGTCCCTTCCAACCCAGCCAATTCTATGATTCTATGATTTTCCTCTTGTATTCAAATGGGATAATAATCTTCCCTTCTGATGAGTAGTTGGCATCACAGCAAGAAGAAATATCGCAGAAGAAAACCATACACATGCAGTGGAAAAAGAAAACTCTTCTTTCCAGCTTTATATGTGAAAAAAGCAGCAGAGGAGTCCATCTGCTCTCCCCACTGCCAGGCAAGTCCGGGCTGCTTGAGTCAGGTCTGGCTCTAATTAACCACATAGTGAGGCATAGTCAGTCCCAGCGTCTGCACACATGGTGGTCATTAACCAAGGCTGGTGACTGGTTAAAGGAACACCTTTGGGTTAGAGAAGCACAGCAATCAACTGATGTACCTCTTAAGCAATTGCAGTATGAATAGCAGCGCCCCAGAGTTGCAGAGCAATGACCCATAACCTCCTTTCTGCCGGGGAGGCTGCAGCTGCTTTGCAGTTTAAGTTTGCAACAGCATGTCAATGAGGGTTTCTGTTCCTTGCTCCTAGAAGAGCAGTGGTGAAGAAAAACAGTTTGTCCTTTTGTTCAGTTTCAGTTTAAACTGTAACCCTGCAGGCACAGTGTTGTTGGGTGTCCCGGCTTCACTCCTGTATGCTTCCTTCATGCTTGTCCCAGAATGAGCACTGAAATGGTTCATAACAAAGACTGGGGAAACACATAAAATGTGGATGACCAGGAATGCTGCTAAAAAGAGTAAAGATCTCCTAACATCACAGCATGGAGTCCTTTGCCTTTTCAAGTGTGAGACCATGATGTTACTCTGCTAAGTGTGCTTTGCACCCTTGCATCATTTAATATGTGGACAACACTCAGTCTGGTCATTAAGCCACAGCAGGAGGCCCTGCAAAAAGCTTTTTTCGACCTCCTCATCTCTCCCAGCTGCTCTACAGCCCTTTCTTGCTAGCCCTGTGCTGCAGGGCATGGGGCAGGCAGTGCAGACAAGCCACACTCAGAAGCACCTGGCAGCAGGGCAGCACTTGCCCCTAATCTGTGTCCAGCCTCTCCATGTGCCTGTAACCCAGGCAAAACCTGCCAAACATCACTGCTCTCTACGTGGATGGCCAAGCTAGAGCTGCTTTAAAGCAGACCATGTCCCAGGACCAAAAGCTTGGGGAAAAGTTCAAGGCGGCACACCAGCATTCCTGAATACTCAAGACTGCAGGGTTGGTGGAGGAAGGAGGATGCAGACTGAGGAGTGAGGTACAGAATGGGAAGATGCAGCAGGAAATAACCTATAGCAAGCTGTGAGTAACCATGCTACTTCATGTGCTCCCTGCAAAGTGGTTTGTAGAGGGGGCAACAGGGTGCTGCCCCTGCTTCCTGCATGATGTGCTGCTCCCTGAACCTGTCGGCATGTGACTATCTGGGATGCATTATCACCAGGGAAGCTGCCCCATGGGTCCAGACTGTCCAGAGGGAAGTGTGCCCATGTCTTGTACCCAGACACAGTGAGGGCTTTAAGGGACTTATGGGAAAGGGTCCTGCAGGGTGTCCCTGACAAAGTCAGGGTAAAGCTTCCCACTGCTTCCAGTTTAACCTCCCTAATCTCATCCACATCTCCCCTAATGCCACATCTCCCCATTTGCTGCATTTTCTAGGCATTTCTTTTACAACTTTTCCAGAAAATCAGCAAGTTTCCTGCTCCCTGCCAGCCTGGGGTCAAAGCTTTGCCCAGCAGCTCTGTGTTACACACCACTGATGACCAGACACCTCCCAGCCACAGAGGCACTGTCTATTCTCGTTCTGCAGTGGCTCCGGCTGAATAAAGAGCTCATTTTCTTGGTTAAGGGCATAAGAAGAGTGGAAATTCATTTTAATAACAGACCTCTCCCAGGAAACCACTCTCTGAAGTAGGCAAGGCCCGTGCAGTGGTGGCACCGGTACCTGTGGCCCTGTCAGGAGCTGCATGCTGCTTCCTTTGGCTGTGCCACCAGTTCCCAGAGCACCCTAAGCACGTGGTTGTAGCCTTGTAAGAGTATGTCACGGCCCCTTACACATCAGGCATACCCTCTCTCTGTGCCAGCACTGCAGCTCTCATCCCTTCCTTGTATGTGTCCCGGGAAAGCCCTTCCCCACGTGGATAAAGGGACTTTGTAGGGAAACATTTTCACCTTTTCCATCCTTTAGAGGACACTGGTGAGCAGGTGGCCCTCACCTGCAGCCCACTCTTTCTCTGCAGAGCATTCACCTCCCTATTTGCATCTATCCAGAGACTAATGTCTCTTTTCTTCTGGGCACCCTCCCACCCTCTCCATACTCTCTGCTCCCAGGTCACGACCTAACACAATCCGTACTAAACAAACACTCAGATGTCATACAGCACCCAGACTTTGGTGGCCCTGTGCATGCCTGCACAGTGGGTCACTCTGGCTCTCCCTATGGTCTGGTTTATGATCCATCTGGGCTGGCTGGTGACTAGCTCACAACAGATGGTTGATTGCAGTGCCTGAGATGCTGCATGGTAGCCCCACCTAGAAATGACACTGCTTTCACAGGACTCTTCCCAGGGCCTCCTTCCCTAATGTGGATCTCCCTCTCAAAATACCACAACAGGAGAAAAAGAACTTTAAAAAAGAGAAGGTGCCTTGTGCTGTGTCCAACTTCAAATGGATGCATTGCGTGCATGCAGGATAAATTTTTTGGCTCTACCCCAATGGAGAGTTTCAGTGTGACTTCTGACAACCTTTCAGAAAGGTCTCAAAGTCCAATGAAGTGGCTGCATGAAAAGCTATGGGAAGCTGAGATCCAAGGACAGACACTCCTTTTCAAGCTCATGTTGCTGCTTCTTGGTACATAGCTGCTCTGAATGAGCAAACTCCATAGAAAACATGAAATTTGAGGATCTCTTGCTGCAAATCGGTGGCTTTGGCAGGTTCCAGATTTTTATTTTGTTCATCCTCTGCCTCCCAAGAATCAACCTCCCCATGCATTTCCTGCTGCACAATTTCCTTGCTGCTACTCCCTCTCATCACTGTGCAATTCCACACCAAGAGGCATTTGTGAACCTCACAATGGAGGAAATTCTGCTCATCAGCATCCCCCGGGAACCCGATGGCACTTTCCGGTCCTGCGAGATGTTCTCCCAGCCTCAGTTTCACCTGCTGCTCAATTTTTCTCTGCAACCAGAAAACAGCTCCATCATCCAGCACTGCCAGCATGGATGGGTCTATGACCACTCACAGTTCACCTCCACTATTGCCACCCAGGTAAGGCCTGGCCTGTGATGTAGCCAAAAAAGAAATTAGCTCAGTGTTTTGAGGAGCAGGTGGAAAAGTGTTTGGTGGGTACACACAGAGGAGAAACTTTGCATTTTAACCAGTAGAAATTACTTGTTTGGAGATTTCCTAGGATGAGGAAGCTCTCTAAAGTGCAGGATTAGAAGGCAACATCATTATTATTGTTGTTGTTGTTATTGTTACAAGCATCGTGCTTAGGTTGATAGTTAGAAGCCAATATTTCCTGTTAAAGGAATCTTAATGTCTTCAGGTGACTGAGAGATTGGAGGTGGCACAGGGAAGTCACACATAGGATTTTCTCTGCTTGGACCACGTGGCATTTGCACAGGATTACACCCTATTAGGATTTCATAGGAGCACATGACTTGCTTTCTTGATTTTCCAAACACTTTGTAAATTCTATTCCCTTGCCCACCCCTCCTCACTGATGTCCAGCTTCCCTCTCTTCCCCCCAGGACCACGCTGCCTCTCTTCTCTTACTACCAGTCTCTTATTGGTGAGATAAATGTGCTCTCTAAAGGCGTCCTGCTGAGATGCAGCATGCTGGCCAGCCATAACCTTGAGCCTGCCCAAGGTCCCAGCCCATCAAACATTAACCATCTGCCTTCTGAAATGCTTCGCTAAGGCTAACAGCAATACCTCTGGGTTTTAATGCTTCACTTTCCTTGGAAGGTGGCCCAAAGAACAGACAGCCTTAGGGAACAGGACATGTTGATCCAAAAGGGGCATGGTTGTGTTTGAAATTATAGTGGCTGACTGTCTCAGTGAGAGCAGGACCAAGTCTTAACCTAGAGCTGGTGCCTTCTCCCCATCACTTAACCACCCCTGCTTTTGGCAGGCATGGAGGTGGGGGTCAGACAAGCACCAGGTCTTTAACTGATTTCTGCACTGTTTCAGGGAGAAAGGTGTAAAGCATCCTTGGAGGAAAAGGCAGGGGAGGTGGTTTGCAGAACAGCTCTTGAGCATAGAACCTCATGCTGCTGCACTCGCAGTGCAGAAGCCTTGGGACATGTTCAAAGGGCTGAAGTTTTCTCCAGAGTCTTTTGGTCTTGCAACAAGAAAGGTTGCTTAAGGTCTGGTTGGCCTTGACAGGGAGGCTGGGAGGCTGGGCTGATGATTAAATTAAGTTTTGCCAGGTTTGCACATTCAGAAAATTAACTCTGCAGCTTGGGCACAGCACACTGTAATGATTAGCAACATTTGCTAATTAGCAGCATTACAAGAAAGTAAAATCATGCTCATTAACATAATTAGGAACAATGTCTAAACCAACTCCTTCGTAAGAGATAAGTAAGTTAGCAGCAGGGGCAAGTATGACTGCCCCTCTGCACTGACAACTTCAAAGTAAACTGGTCAGGGCAATAGTAACTGGATATCAACAAAATATTCCCTCATGAAAGTTGAGGCAAGCCTTAAGCTCACAAATGCCCATCTCACCAGGCAGTCCCAGGAGCATGACAGAAGGAGCTAGGGGAGACATGCACCCAAACAGGCTGAGAGGAGCAATTGCAGGGACCATAAGAGGAAAAAGGGGATCTCTCCATGATGAATGGTACCCAGGAAATCTTTATGATGCTTGACAAGTGTCCACAGAGAAGCTGTGACAGTGGGAATAGACAACTGAGAGGCCTCAAGTTTTGCAAGATGCAGCTTTACATTTTGCAGGACTCTGTCCACAGAGGTTTAGTGCAGGCTTTTATCACATCTGAACAACATAAAAGGCAAGACATGATAGCTGGCCACGGGAGTGAAGGGGTATGAAAAGGCAACTGGGCACTCAGTGTCATTTTGGCCTTGTGTTTCAGTGGGACCTCGTGTGCGAGCAGCGCGGACTGAACCAGGCAACTGCAACCTTCTTCTTCATTGGAGTTACAGTGGGGGCAGTGGTATTCGGATACCTTTCAGACAGGTTTGACCCCTTTCAGGCTGTTCCCCTGGGGCTTCAGTTTCACGACAAGAACCTCACAAATCTGTGTTACCTGAAAAAGGCAATCAGAGGGACAGAGAAAGGAAAAACCACAATCATAAAGGGAGAATCCAGCCTCTCACATGAAAATTGGATTAAATTCAGACTGGAAAGCAATGCAGGGGCTAAATTTTCCATGGATCAGGCAGTTAGCAGCCCAACAGAGATGCAGCATTGGCCTTTGTTAGGGTAAAGATGCACTACAGCCATGAGCACAATGCTGTGGTCAGCATTGCTGCAGGAACAGTAAAAGCTGGAAAAAATCAAGTGCCTCTGAGAATAATTTCAGAAAAAACAAACATCTAAAAAAAGGAGAAAGCTGTCAAAAACAAAACAAAAACCAGAGGCTGTAAGTTAACTCCTTGCAAGTTATATGGAAATTGACTAAGGACAATCAAATGAAGGGCTAGGAGCAAATGCATGCCATATCTGGGGAAAAAAAAAAAAAACCAAACAAAACAAGGAGTCTCTAGAAAGCTTCTGTCATTACTAGAGAACCAAGGTAAAGGCTATTATAAAGTGGGGAGGCATTCCTTGAGGAAGAGCTGAAGCAATGAGGAAAACAGGAACAAACCTACTCTCTCTGGTTAAATGTTAAAATGAGAAAATGTAAACCAGAAAACAACTCTGAGTACTTATCTATAAAGCCCATTAATTAAGAAATTACGTATTTTTGCAAATAGCAGAACCAGGAAACCTACCAGAGAATACAGGGTGCAGGCATGCAGTCCGGATGTGCTAGTCACTGCTCACGGGTCACAAGTCAATGTCTGAGTTTCCTGTGCAGGAAACTGCTCCTCCATCTCCTTCCCTTGGGGACAAAGAAGCATTAGCATTCAGCAAGCTACAAAATCTCTGCGGAGCAGAAGGGAACCAGCTTCACAAGTACCCAGAGCACTATGTTCAGTTCTGGGCCCCTCACTACAAGAAGGGCATTGAATTGCTGGAATGTATCCAGAGAAGAGAAACCAGGCTGGCGAAGGGTCTAGCGCACAAGTCCAGTGAGGAGAGGCTGAGGGAACTGAGATTGTTTTGTTTGGAGAAGGCTGAGAGGGAACCTTATTGCTCTCTACAGCAACCTGAAAGGTTGTAGTAAGGTAGTAGTTGGCCTCTTCTCCCAAGTAAATAATAGTAGGACTAACTAGAGGAAATTACCTGAAGTTGTGCCAGGGGATGTTTAGACTAGATATTAGGAAGAATTTCTTCTCTGAAAGGGTCAGGCACTGAACAGGCTGCCCAGGGAGGTGGTGGAGCCACCATCCCTGGAAGTATTCAAAAAACCTGTAGATGTGGCACTTCAGGGCATGCTCCACTGGTCATGGTGGCTTTTTTCTGTATTGACAGTTGGACTCAGTGGTCTTAGAGGTCTTTTTAAAACATGATGATTCCATGATTCTGTAATTCACAGTATGAAGCACACAGAGACCTAGTGCTGAAGACAAGAATTTTTACACCCATTTATTTGCATATATCAATATACTTTTACAAGGACCCAAGATTGTCAAAAACCCTGATCTCCAAACTTTGTGTCAAGGCTTTGTATTTAAAATGTATTTATAGCACACTTGAAGGGAAAGAAATTCAGAATCATGAAAAGAAGCAGGACAAAATAAGGCAGAAGAAAAGGTCTCTGCTTAAGCAAAATGAAAAATAATTTGTTTTTCAAAAGGATTACGAGAGGGAAGAGCCAGCAGTAGATCAAGGCATAAAAGGAACATGCTACAACAAAAAGGTTGCAGCATGAGACATAAATGAGTTTTTGCTCACAGTGGGAGAACATGTAGGAGCAGGTGTTGGAGCTGGAGCTTTGGAATAACCTGACAGAAGATAGAGGACATAGAGAAACACATCAGTGTATGCCAGCAACCCACCATGAGCAGGGAGTGGTCATCCTGGAGCCCTACAGACCATTTGGGATGAAAAAGCTGGAACACTGTTGGCATTTTGTGACCTCCACAGGAGAGGGGAGGGAGGGTATCACACATGAAATCAGTTATAAACTGTTTTCCAAAAAAGATCTTGGGAACTACATCGACTTGCACTAGGCAGAAAGTAGTAGAAACTATTCTGAAGGATTGAGTCATTGTCTCCCTGGATGGGTATGACTATACTAGTGAAGAATCAGCAAGGTTTTTTGCAAAGCATTCATGCCTTACAAACATACTGGATTTCTTTGACTGCACTAATAGGCCTGTGACCAGGGGAGATACTATCTACACAGATTTCACAAGTTCCCTTACCAAAGACTCCTAAAGAAACTGAGCTGCCCTAGAAGGGCTTCTGCATGATTAAAGAATTGATTAAAAGCCAGGAAGGAGAAGAGAGTGTTCACTTGTGACAATGGAGGGAGACCTGTGAGTGGGCCTGTAGCTGAATTTGTGTACTTTTCAGCACATTTATAAATCAGATAGAAAAGGAGCAAGGAAGGAATTGGGAAGGTGGAGCTGAGTGACCAGGCTGGTAGAGATGAGAACTGAGCGTAAAGAACAGCAGAAGGATCTTAAAGAGCTCTATGACAGGGTGGGAGCACTGGAAGCTGAAATTTCCAGGTAGATTGATCTAAAGTAAAGAGAGAGATCATTCAAACTTCGCATTTAAAACTAAGGTCTCTGAGCTGAGCATAGCTGCTCAGGATCAAGATTTGAGGTTATGACAGACAGCTCTGGGCAAACATCCACTCTGCAATGAGTAGCAGCTGGAAGCAAATGGGAAATAAAGAATCACTAGGAAAGGAATATAAAATCAAGAGAGTACCACTATGTAGTAACATGTACATGCACAGTGGCTCCATGGCTTGAATACTGGGAATACTGTGTGCAGTTTTGGTTTCCCCTCACCCTTCTTCACCATCTCAAGAGACTAGAGGTGAAATGGAGAAAATTCAGATGTGCTAAAAAACTGACCAGGTTATGGCTTTACTTCCAACTAGACAGACCAGAACCTGAGCTAAATGGCCACAGGGCCCACAGGTCATGTCAGGAAAGGCTTGCAGCCCATATAATCGCAGTGAGGGCAGCACATCCAGTAAATTTGTAGTAAATTTGTCAGATTTCTTAAGCTCAGGTGTCATGCCCCCCATATCCCTTAAGACCCTTTAAAAGCTGACATCCCATTAGCAGCCTTCCTTTTGCCTAACTGAGAAAAGGCCCTACTTTATGCTAATAATAATAGTGCTGCAGGGTGAAAACCATCCAGTCCTGGCACTTTGCTACACTACAGGTTTGTTTTGTTCCAAGGCTCTACAAACATTTAGATTTGAGAACATCTCTACTGGCAATTTTTACCCTAGTAAAACCTCCAACACTGTGAAAAAATATACATTATATATACATATATATATATACACATACATATACACATACATATATATGTGTGTAGTTTCTGTTACTGTCAGTTTTTTTCAAACACTGCTTTTGTACATTGCCTTTTTACTGAGTTGGCTGTATGATGCTTTGGCAGACTTTCAGAACAGGATATTTATGAAAATGGCTTTTTTGTCAATTTTTAAGCTTATGCGGTTTGCTCCTTTTATTATGTTTCCTGCATTTAACCTTTCAGAGGTCTTGCTTTCCTACCTCTCCCTTTGAAGACAATTTTAACAACACTGTTTCTAGCAGCCTCCCTGTAGCATGCAGTTGAATCCTGCCAGCTTGCCTCTGATTTCCCTAGCAGGTGGTATGAGAGTCTAGTAATGAGTCCATAAATAGGTGCCTTGCACCCTGCAGGGAATCTTATGGTTTTCTGTCCTTCTTACTGTATTTTCAAGAACAATTTTCAAAAAATGTATCTTCTTTCTCAGGCAGTTACCCTACTGGAAGCTGGATACAGCTTTGGTGGGTTTCTAGGTGTTTTGCTGCTCTGACCCTGGGGAATAACAATGACTTTTGCAGCCTGTTTCCACTTAAATGTCAAAACAGATGCAGCAAACTTCCTGGACCCAAGCCACAAGTTGCTTTTTCTGCAGTAGGTTCATTAGGTGGCTGCTGCATTGTCGTTTATGATCGTTTTAAGGAATGTGATTCTGTCATTATGTGCCAGCACACCACTTTGTCCACTGGAGCAATCGTTCTTGCCGCCACCATTCTCAGGTGGCCACCAAGACAACCCTAATGCCAGAATCAGACCAGGATTTTAGTCCCTCTAGAGTGAACATTACCTGTTTACAGGGCTAATTTACTCCTCCAGTTTGAACCTAAGCTTTCATCACAGACAGTGCTGATGTTCATCAGAAGACTGATGCCTTGTACTCCATTTTGACTTTTAAATTTTTATAGGCTGTGTAGAAGTACATACATATTTGTGTATGTGTGTGTACAGATTCCTTTCTCTTTATTTGATTTTTTGTATTTCTCCACACACTGCACACAGGACTCTGCATCGAGAGTAAGATGGTCCTACACCTTCCAAAACCTTTGGGGAACCATCTAGCAGATGCCTCATAGACCTCTTAGGAGATCAGGGCTATTTGCACACATGGGCTGACAATTCGATTCCTATTCTTTTCCTTTGGGATTTTTTGTTTTTCTTCCAAGTAATAGGATGAAACAGTCACAGTTTTCTCTCCCCCTCAAAAGTGGTGGCAGTCACTTCTGAGCGACCCACAGGAGGAACACATGCTGAGCCAGGCATGGGGACAGCCACTGCAGGGAGCAGGGTGTGCCAGCAGCATGGGATTTCAAGCAGAACTCACTGCTTCTGGTGCTGCTGTTGAGCAGGGGAGCCCAATACATTGTTTTGATCAGTGGTGCTCTCAGAGAGCCTCATGCCTGATGCTCACGGGGCAGGCTGGGGATGGGACAGCAGGGCTGTGGCACCATCTGTATCCAGCGTTTTTTCCTCCTCTCTGGGGCATTGCATCTTCCGTTCTTGACAGGGCGGGCAATACTTTAATCTTTCCTTCTCGAGCCTCTTGTTTGCCCCATTTCAAACCCTACTCCTGGGACAGGTTTCCAGCTGCTGTAACCCAGCCTGTGCTTGTGGCAGGTTCGGACGGAAAGCCATGCTCCTGCTGTCACTCACCTGCTCTGTTGTTTTCGGGATGCTGAGCGCCGCCTCCGTCTCCTACAGCATGCTGGCCATCACAAGGACCCTCACCGGGGTGGCCCTGAGTGGTGTCTCCCTTATTGTATTGCCTTTTGGTAAGCATGTGGGGGACTGTGGGTGCCCAGTTGTATGGGGCAGGGGGATGTCTTCTGACAGGCAGTGGGTAGGGACTTGTCTACAGGACAGGGCAGAGCTAGTAGGAAACAGGAGTTTGGAAATCGTTACGTGTGGAATTTCACTTCTGTTGCAAGGTTAACCCTTGCAATCCATGCTATACAGTTCATCTCAAGGATCATCAGTAGTACAATAAAAGCCACAGACTGTATCTGCCTCTTTCCTCTCTGACTAAGTTCTCACCCTTCAAACACACTGTGCAGACAATTAATCAGCGTAACTGTGTCCTCAGCAGGAGGAAGATGGTATGTGATTTGTGAATCACATAACCCCTGCCTTGTTTCCTCACAGTCTGCCGAAGTTGACAATATATATTTCTAGAAAGAGTCGGGGGAAAGAACCACCAAAAAAAAAAAAAATCATACAAAGCTAGGCAAAAATGAAGCTGAAGTATGTAGGTAATTCTATAATTAAAAAAAAGCTCCAGACTTCAGAACACCCAGCAGAGCACTGGATGATTTTGTAGATTGAGTTGGAACATTCTAGGCAAGATTTATCGTACCCAGGAGCAAACTACAGGTGCAGCAAAAACTTTGAGGATTTTTGCAGATACAGCCAAACAACTTAAAATGGCTTCAATACTGGAAAAGCCCACACAAGATGTGAAAAATCCATGTTTTTTTATTATTACAAAGGCTGATGCCTGCCAGGAAAAATGGAACTTGGGAGGGACATTACTGTTAGAGGTTCTAGCAAGATGTCCAGAAATGGGGAATTCTTCAGGCAAATTGTTTAGGGGGAAAAAATGCATCTGTTTGATGAAAAGCATTTGAATGCTCTTGAATGAAATTTTAAAGAAAGAATCACCTAGCGTGATTTTAGCATGGTTTCTTACTATATGTCCAGCACTTCTTACTTTAAGGCTTTATATTAGTTGCTCACAGGTTTGCAAGAGGTTAAACATTGTGAATGCACATTTTAAACATGCCAGATATCAGCCAAAAAGTGGAACTCTCCTAGAGGAGAAGTCCAGGGACGCAACCTCACTTTCCCCTTGTTAAACAGCCCTGCAGACCCCTTCCTGAAGCAGTCCTTTGTGTCCCAGCTGAACGCTGCCTCCCTCTTGCAGGGATGGAGTGGGTGGACATACAGCACCGCACCTTCACCGGGATCCTCAGCAGCATCTTCTGGAGCATCGGGAGCATGCTGCTGGCCATGGCTGCCTACTTGGTGCGGGAATGGCATTGGCTGTTAGTAGCTGTGACAGCACCTTGTCTTCTGAGCATTGTCTGTCTATGGTGAGTGCAGAGACGTGCAGCCAGGCGGCTGGTGGGGAGGGAAGGGGGATGCCTTTTGCCTCCTGTGCTCTATGAGCGTGGCAAATGTTGTAAAGCTGACCCCAATATTGGCCCCAGCAGCCCAAGAAGGAGAAATATTTGCCTGTGTTCTGCACCTGGATTGCCCGTGCACAGCAGCTCTTGAAAACTGGAGTGGCATGGGTTTCACATCTCCTTACCTCCGAGAAGGCCAGGAGCCAAGGTCACACCATGGTTTTGGGGATAAGGAGAAGGCAGGACTGGAGCTGAGGTTAGGCATTTGGGGGACACGTTGCAGTGCAAAGGAGCAGGATTTGGTGCAGCAAGCACAGATAGATATGCCTAAGAGCAAGCAATGAGATTCCAATACAGGAAAGAAGGATGAGGCCAGATCCCTAGCTTTAATCTCTGGTACCCTCAAGATATATAATTTATCTGTCCTCTGTCTCCACGATACAATACCTTGTACCAATTTTTCCAAATGAGCCAATTACATCTACAGGCAAGGTCGAGTGCCTTTATCTCTTTGCTGTCCATAGTCTTTCTCAGCTGTGTAAACATCCTGATGGGTCAGATACATTTGTTTTCTGTGGGCTATTTTCCTCCTAATTTAAGTAGACCTGGCATCTCCTAAGCCTTAAAATGGAGGATAGTTCACTTAATCAAAGATACTAATTTTCCTTCCTTTTTCATGTAGTAACACAGACTAAAATACAGGGCAAATTCACTGATACATTGACTGTAACGTAAAGTATCTTGGATAAGCTTATTCAGTCATCCAAAACAGTCATTGGAATAAGCAGCTCCATTTCCCAGCTGGACAAAAGTCCCATTTTGAAATAAGCAAGCAGGTATTCCCACAGCTGTCACACTAGAAAAATCTGGGTCTCCTTCACTTTAGGGTGGTTGTTTCGTTCCTATTTGATACCAGTGTGGGGCTCGACCACACCGCAGAAATCACAGATGTGTCTCTCAGGGTGATGGGGAGCTCTAACTGGAACCCATGCAGGATAAGCTCTGATTGTTAGACACAAAGGCCCCAACATTATATGCATAATTGCTGAGCAGAGTAATATCCAAATGCTAAAGTGCCTTTCAGCTGTCAGCAAAAAGGCTTCTAGAGACTATGGTATTCTTGCTTACCATGGCTGTCCATCAGCATGAAAAAGTGGACTAAGTAGCTGCAGAAAAATCTCAAATAATACAAAAAATGGGAGAGAAACTGATGCTGCTGTTAATCAAGATGCATTGTTTTGCTGGTGATGAAGGGTTCCTCGCAAAAAGTAACATCTGATACTTCAGTGTCCAACAGAACTAAAATATGTGTTCTGCTGACTTTTTTAGTTTGAGTTGTTCTGCTCTTTCTCTAGGACAACCAGCCACAAAAAAATGAGTACTGGAAAGTGCTGAAATTCACAGATGCATTTGGATCCATCCTTTCCATGACAGCTGATTTTTATTCTCATTTATGTCAATGCTGTTCATGGAGATTAGGTCTCCATTAGGTTATAATGTAGTCTGATGAAAATTCAAGCACCCAAGAGGTCAGTGATTGCTGAATAATTAAAAGTCCCTGAAGCAGAGAATCAAATCTAGCCTAGCACGCTGTAGATACTGTTGACACAATTTCAGAACTCAGTTGAGACTTTAGACTACCAAAGACATAATATTATTCACTGGAGATAGAGGCAACAAGTGCAAAATGCCATTTGTGACTGTTTACATTTCCTAAGGTGGATTGGGTTCAAAGCTTATGGGAAGGAGCTGAAAATTTTCAAGCAGACCAGTTCTGCAAATGTTTTTGCTCTACACAACCATTTCAGCTTCTGCTTGAATAGCGATGACAATCGCTCATTAGTCTTTCTGTAACCTGATTTAGGGCACGTTAATCACCAACAGCTTATAGGGTCTTGAACCACTCCAGAGGGAGAATCCAGTGAGAGATTTTTAACAACTGCGTGACTTAAGTATACCTGATACCCACATACTTCTTAAAGGTTGCAAGCCTTCCCACAGGCTGCCCAGGACGCTCAGCTCCAAGTCTCCATGAGAATAGCAGATTCTGTTTTTCTGCTTCTCCCAGTAAAGAGATCTGGGTAGGTGTTGGCTGCTCTAGCAGAACATAGTCACTCTGGGGTATTACCAGTGTCTTCTGGACCCTGGCATCTAGGAGGACCCACAAAATACCATGCATCTAGGCCAAAGGGGCTGCACTGGGACCTGGGAAGCTCTGAGCCAAACAGGGCCACGTAGCCACAAATTGCAACCAGATGCAAGAGAGACACCCACCAAGAGGGAGTCACAGATGCTAGTTTATCATGAGTGCTGCATCTGTTGCTAGAATAGACAGAAAAAGAAGAGTCACAGAACTCCCACCCTACACACATCTGCTTAGCAGACTTCTCAAAGTTGCTAATGAGCTCTACAGCAGTACAGCATCCTTTGTGGCTCAGTGACTAGCATGAATACTTCCCTGAGGGCTGCAGCCACAATGATTTAGACCCCAGATTTTGGTTATTGTGAAAACAGAATAATTTTAACAATTCACAAAGTATAGAGCCCATTTAATCCTTTCTACAATTCAAAGTTTAAAGAGCCCCACAAGCACGAATCTATAAACTCTAAGACCCATTTTAATTGGTAAGAGTTTGAAATTTCAACCATCTCAGAAAATTCAAGCTTTGGTCAAAGATCATACGATAAAAAACTAGACATACTTCAGTTAGCAGACTATATTCCTTTAAGGGTAGAACAGCATGCACATGTAATAATGGTGTCCCATTACTCATTTCTATTACCACGTCCATTTACCATTTTTGTGCACCATAGTTGCTATTTTTAGCTGAGGTTGAAGTCTCATAGAGAAAAGACTACCTCGCATTGGCCAGGGCCACGTATGTATGTAGGGTGGAAAACAGGGAGCACCAACAGGAACACTGTCTTCTCTCCTCACACCAGGTGGGTTCCAGAGTCCGCACGGTGGCTCATAGCCAATGGCAAAGTGAAGCAGGCTCAGAGGAACCTGATTAGATGTGCAAGAATGAATGGAAAGAAAGACTTTGCTGTCTCACAAGAGGTTAGAAACCAAAGACGCGTGTTCTTCCTCTCCCTTTTTTTTCTCTCTCTCTCTCTGTTACTTCTAGTTGATACCTGAAACAATGTGCAACCTGTAGTGTGATCTGTGGGACACTTTGGTCCACAGGGTGCCATGCTCCATTTCACTCTAGGAAGCAGATACAGTCACTCTTAAAGCAGCAGCTCAGCTCCCATAAGGCTAGAAATCTCCTTCATTAGGTGGAGTGTCTTCCCACTTGTTGTTGCCATGACAAAGAGCCTCAATGCGCTGGACACTGGACTAAATATGCAGTGAGAGAGTAGCACACCCTGAAAAATAAGGCAGAAGCATCACTGTCATAACAGGAGAGAGAGTGTGCAGGTGCATGAGCAACTCGTGCAGCTTTGTGTTTGCCTTTTTGGTTGCTGTTGTGTTGCCCAAGTGGCGGTACGGAGCTATCAGAAAGCAGACACACATTAATAGTGTGTAGTTGGCATGTTTTCTGTCATACTGAACATGAGATACTGCATACAGTGTTCTCCAAAAATCTAAAGGCTAGTCCACCCCAGGCTGTGTTTAGTGTACATAAGATTGTCAGCCATAGTGCCCCAGTATGAACGTGGTGTAAAGAACATTTGGCATAATCAAATTTTTCTCTTGGCTAAAGATCAGTTCTCACGTTTGTCATGGCTCTCCATGCAGTTTTAAACTAATGTGCTAAGGGTGAGGCTCTGGGAAAAGTAGGCATGTACCCACTGGTTTGAATACATTTTTGGTTGACAGCAGAGGTGTGAAAGATGGAGTAAAGATGTGATGACTGAACAAATAAGAGAACACTAAAAAAACCAAACAAACCAAAACCCACCTATTTTCAACTCCAAAGCTCTACATTTGAGGCTGATCTAGAGATCTTAATCTTGTGCAAAATTCTATTTTTAAATTATAGTTTTACGTTCAACTGAGACCTTGGTCCATGACACTTACTTAAGGACACACTAGTGGCTCCAGGAGATGGTAATAAGCTCTATGGAAGAATAAAGGCCCACGCAGAGGCTGGTCTCTACCTTTAGAGAGACACCAGAACATAGTCAGTGCTCACAACAGCCCTTCACAGCCAGGCTTGGATGGCTGCACATCTGTCACCTCTGACTAATTTTGTCCATATTATGCATTTCGACCTCCTCAAAAGCAACAAAGATCAGCTGTGAAATCCACTGAGTAGAGAAGCTTGGGTTCATTAAACACTAGTTGTTTCCTTTAAAGTCCATAGGTTTTCCTCTTACCAAAAGAGAAAGATGGGAAGCCCCTGGCACCAACACAGGAGCCTTTTGCTGCTTCTGTGTGCCCCCAGTGTTCCTGCATCCACAACCCTATTTTATCCTGACTAGCATGCCTTTTTTAAAGCAGCTTATTAATATCTGTTGAAGAGGTAGCCCTTTTCATTTACAACAGAAACATGCTGTCTAAACATGTGAGAAATTATTAATTTACTGGTGATGGCAGACAGGACTTGAGTCTGACTCTTGTCTTTGTTCAAACCAGTAGCTCTGACTAAATGTGTAAAAATAACAACTTATCACCTCTTTCATTCAGCCTAGTCTGGTGACCCTACATTTCAGAGCGTGGTGTTTCACCAGGGAGTCCATGGGCTTGCATCCTCATATCATTCTTAGGGCTAGGAAGTATAGTTGGGGCTTCCCCACTGTCACAGCCTTGCACCAAGTCCCAGTGTACAGTGACCACTACGCCACGATCACGAAAGGTTTGCAGTTGTGACAGCTTCCTGTATTAATGAGGTTTGTAAGAACATAAATGGTCTTCCTCATCCATACCCAAACATACAGGCAACACAAAACTATCCAATTGTAGCTTTCCCAATTTACTTGACTGTGCATCAGTGTGTTTTGATGGCTTATTAAAGTAACAACTGATTTCCCTCAGTTCAGAAGATGGAACTTTGAAAGACATATAATCTGCAGAGAATTGCATAGCACACGACTGACATACTCTCAGGTTTAATAGCATTGTCTTATAGAGCTGATTAATAAATTTCCCAGAGTGAAACTGTTTTTATAGTATGAAAAGCTTTTTCACTCATCCAAAAGCTGTGAAGAATAGTATGTCATTAGAAATAGTTGTTCTGCAGTGGGAATAAATGGAAAATCCAAGGTGGAGTTGGAGCTGGGAAGAGCAAAAGCCCCAGCCTGTCGAGGTTTTCATGCTTGGATCCTGAAAGTACAGCAGCTGAGCCATTTCCTTCTTTTCAGGCCCTCAGAAGGATGGCAACAGATAAAAAGCCAGGAGGGAGTTACTCCTACATCAGCTTGTTCAGGACACCAGTCCTGCGGAAGATCTCTCTGTGTTCTGGGGCTGTGTGGTAAGCAGCATCACTTCACACAGGGGATTTGTCCTGCAGTTCTGCAGCTAGACTGCCCTAATTCCCCCTAATCTCCACACACTCCTTGCAGGTTTGGTGTTGCCTTCTCTTATTATGGCATGAGCATGAAACTAACTGGCTTTGGGCTCAACATGTATCTCTCCCAGTTTGTCTTTGGCATCATTGAGATTCCAGCCAAGATGGTCATGTACATACTGGTGAATCGAGTGGGACGACGGCAGAGTCAGGCGTGGACACTCATCCTGACCGGTCTGTGCACTGGAGCCAATGTCATCATTCCCAAGTGTGAGATGTTCTTCTGCTATATGCAGTATTTGCTAAAGGGGAGATTTCCATTCTGTGCAGTGCTAGAGAAGAAGAGACAAAGATCTTGTCCACAAGCAATTCTGTATAGAGATGTCCACCACCTAAAGGGCATTTGTGGGACAAGGTTGCTCATGTGGGCCAGCCTTAATATCTGGTGACAACACTGTGAAGTGGCTAAGTGTGGGTCCAGTGATGGCAAGGTGAAAAGCCTATCTTTATTATTGATATTGTCCAGTGGGAAATGTCAGGACCTACCTTTTCATCAATTCAGCTCCCACTCAGGCTAACAGGTACCAAAATTACTGATCTGGACTTTGGAGACAGCAGCTCCAGGTCTATGAAGTTCCCTGTCTTGTCTGTAGGAGCATTGAGCCTTCTTCCTTGTTGGACCTCAGGCCACAAGAAGCTTCCTCCAAGAGGCTGCCCTTTGATGACTGTCATAATGTCTTGTCTTTTCTCCTAGCCCTCACCTCCTTGCGTTCTATAGTGGCCATTATGGGCAAAGGTTTCTCAGAAGCTGCGTTCACTACCGTCTTCTTGTACACCTCTGAGCTCTACCCCACTGTACTGAGGTAAGAGATGCCCCTTGCCTGAGTGCAAAGCCAGAGCCTCAGTGGGATGTCACCCTCAGGTCTTCAACATCAGCACAGCAGGAAGTGCTGTTGGCTCGACTGCAGGGCGGATGCCTTGCCTCTTGAAGCAGCGGGTCCTAGAGATTACACATACTCACAAGAAAAGGGAAAAAAGCAACCCTTTACTCTGCAAGGCATCTGTGCTTAGTAAAGTCTTAGTTCCCTGTGATAATCTGCCAATAACTCTTTAAAGACCCTGAAAATAATAATTTGAAATCTCAAGACTTATCAGGGACATGTTAACCTCGACATCAGATTATATTAAAGCAGGGATGAACTAGCCCCCCAGGAGGAAACAGAGAGGTTGTTTGAAGTATCTGGGTACTGATGACATAAAACCAGATTTAGCACCAGCGTAATTTGTAATACAGCTGAGATGGGTGGATGGAATCACCTCACTGGTTTCTTTGTGAAAGTTTGAAAAACACTTCATGGATCACAGCAGGCCTTGTGCCTTACTTTAACCCTGTCCCCCCCTGCCCACGGTAACTTTCTTATCCTCTAGTCCCTTAACTTTCAGTAGTCTGTTTCACGTGGAGAATGATGCATATTTAAACTAAAGTGGACTCACTGACCCACTACTTTTCTTCTCAGATTAGTTTGTATTTTGACATGCTTAAAGTCACTGACAGATAAAGACAAAAGCTTCTGCAGTGCCCTATTCTGCATATGCACAGCAGCTATGGCTGATCTCTGGGAAAATCATAGGAAGATACAAAGAAAAAGAAAAGAAATAAAACAAACCTGGCAGAGGAAAAACTTGCGGTGTGCGTGGTGAGCCTCAGCACTTACAGAAAAACAGGGGGAAGTGGCAGAGGGTCTGCACTTTTTCACAAAGTCTGGTATGAAAGAAGTACCCAACTCTTTTTCATGGTGGTCTGCACCACCATGGTGCCCTACCTTTCCAGGCAGAATGGGATGGGGTACACTTCCTTCATGGCACGCCTTGGGGGGTCTTTGGCCCCACTTGTGTTTCTGCTGGATGAGGTGTGGAGGTCCCTGCCCGAGGTGACGTACGGTGGTGTAGCAGTGTGCTGTGGCTCCGTGGCCTTCCTGCTCCCGGAGACGCTCAACGTGCGCCTGCCCGAGAGCATCGAGGACGTCGAGGAGGCACAGTGAGTCAGCTCCATCGTACTCCGCACATGGAGTCTGCTGAGACAGGCAGGGGACCTCCTTCTCAGCCACTGGCACTTCCCCATATGTGGGTGGGCAGCAAAGGGACAGTCCGCTGGGGCTGCCATGCCTCCTGCTCTTCTGCCCATCAGCCAGAACACGGTTTCTTTTCTTCCAGAGTGAAAAGACCACCAGAAATCAGTGGTCCCGAGGGCATGCCGCTACGGTCTCTGATGAAGTGAGGGACTCGGTGGGACAGCCACTATGTGGAACTGCAAAACCAAGCTGAGCGTTGACCTGTCCATAGAAGAGCTTTTTAGTGCCCACCTAGTCTCTTTCTACAGGGATGTGGGGCAGATCACAGACCAGCTGGAGGGAGGTAACCCACACTGCAGTATGGCCAAGAGCAAGAATGCAGAGGTCTAACAGAGTATGGAAATAAAGGCACCGTGTGCTAAGCTCTTCCAGTCTTTGGCCTTGTTGGACTAGCAGCACATGTCAGATTACTGCACTGCCTTCCAGAAACTACAATCAATTTGTTTACACAGCACAAGAAACTCAATGCGGCAATAAAAAATACTGAGTGTGAATCATACAAAACCAAGTAACACCACATAAATCTAACTGGCCAGTGGATAAACAGTAAACTGTACCTACAGATATTTCTTGGATTTTGAAGTGCTTGGGACATTTTTCACACAGAGACTCAAAGCCAGCAAAAAACACATGCAGGATCTCAGTGAGAATGGGACCAAATAAACCATTTGTCCCACATACACAAAGAAGAAAAAAAGCTTTTGCATATTATTTAAATCTAACGTGTGTGATAAATATCCTTTAAGCTAAAAAAAACCCCAAACCCAAACAAAAAAGCAAACAAAAAAACCCCACCACAATCCACCCTGCTACAGGGGATTTTGTGGGGCATATTGAATAACACATTATTGGACTTCATTCTCTTCTCTGGTCTAACACATCGATTTTAAATTTACAGAATGCCATTGCCTCTTGCACTTACTTCTGCAAACAACAGAGATGAGCCACCAAAACATCTATAAATTTGGAACCCTGACAAACAGCACTTTCCTAAACTGATAAAAGGGAAAGGCCACAGCATCTGAATCCCTGGAACACTGTGATTCCCCAGGCTGTGCAGTGTTTTAAGCAAAGTCATGCGCAGCCTGATACAGATAACGCAGAGAGTGCATCTTAAAGTGGGTGGAGAGGCCCATCCAATCCCAGATCAAAGAGCACTTCCTAGTAGAAATAAGCTGCCTGACAAAGTAAAGGACAACACCTAGGCTGAGAGAATCAAGGTAATCATGGTTCAAAAAGTCAAACAGGTTGAGGCTTGTTAGCTCTCCAGTCTGTGTGGTGTGGCTTGGGAGCACTGCATCACTCCCAGACATGGACAAGTAAAGACTGAGTGGACAGGTTGGAGGAGGCAAGCTGGCCCTTTCCTAACTTGCTGTCCTCCTTCAGCAGCAGTTTTACTGCTCTGTTTTAGTAACATCCTTCTAGAACTGGACGCAGCACCTAAACAGTCTGACGAGCTTTGGGGGAAGAGCCTGTTCCTTCCCCTTCCTGCCTGTGCTCCTGCTCAGGGCTGTGCCCACTTGGCGCCCACAGCCCTCCTCGAAGAGCCCCTCCAGCTCCAGCTTCTGTCATTGCTGGCTTCCCCCTCCAACGTTTATTTCACAGCGTTCCTGTCGTCCCCAGACAGCCTGCCTGCTTGCCCTCCCCACGCCGGCCGACCTCCCCAGCTAAGCCCCTGCGGGTGCGCAAGGCCGGCTGAGACCACCCATCGGCCTTGGCCTGGGCCTGGGCCTGGGCCTCCGATGGCGAGACCAGGGCTGGTGTCTCACCATCCCCATAAGCCTGTGGGCTCCGCAGGGCCACATACCCACCCGTGGCCGGACCGGGGCTGCCGCTGACAAGAGGCGGGGCCCGGAGAACACAGTTTTGGGGAGGGGTGTGTGTTTGTGTGTCCCAACTGAGGGCTGAGGGGAGCGGGGCGGGCTGCGGCAGCCCCNAAGAACATTTGGCATAATCAAATTTTTCTCTTGGCTAAAGATCAGTTCTCACATTTGTCATGGCTCTCCATGCAGTTTTAAACTAATGTGCTAAGGGTGAGGCTCTGGGAAAATCATAGGAAGATACAAAGAAAAAGAACCCAAAAAAAACAACCCCAAAACAAACCCAAAAAGAAACACTCGGCCCGCCTTAGGGGCTGCGCTCTGTGGTGGAGGGGGACCCCCTCGCATGTCGCAGACACTGAGGATCCCAGCGCCCTCAGACGCAGCCCCCAGCCTTCCTGTCTTGTTCCCACAGCTGGAGGCGAGGGGAACTCCTTTTCGCCATTGCAGTCACCCAGAGTGGTGGCTTGGTGCAGGGCAGGGATGCTCATGCAATGCTGAGGATACATGTTATGAGGCTGTTTGTACGGTTTTGGACAGGTGGGTTACACAGGTCTGAACCAAGCACACTCAAATCGTTGTCCCAGAGCTGAAGCTGGTGGGGATGTGCAGCAGCTTGGTGGGTGTGACAGGCACATCTCATCCCTGCTCGAAGCAGGGTTATTCTAGAGATTCCATGTGTGTGTGTGTGTGTGTATAGGGCCTGGCCACTCCCAACCCCACCTTTTTCCCTGCTGTCTGACTCCCTTGCACACTGCCATAGTGGAGGGGCTTCCCTGTGCTTGTCCTCTGCCTCTCAGGCATGCCTCCTGTCCCATGATAAGGCAGAGCTGTCAGCACAGGCACCCAGGCCCCTGCCCCACTGGATTGGGAAGAGCCCAGGAGCAGATGGGGAGTGCCCTGCACTGCCCGCAAGCAGCGAGAGCCAAGCAAGGCGCTGGCAGCATTGTAGGGTGCTGCAGGGAGCAGAGATGCACTGTCATTGCCCACAGCTGGGGTAGAGCCCACGGGAGCTGCAGGGCTGGCAGGGGCCAGCTGCTGTCCTGCCTTCTGTCACCAGGCCTGTGAGAGCAGGTTTGGGCTGAGGATGCTACAGATCCCAGCTGAGCGGTATGTTTCGCTCCTGCAATCCCCTGCATCCAGCTGCTGGCAGGACCCTCTTGATCTCCCTCCCTGCCCTTGGCCCTGGTTTCTTCCTTCTTGGGGCTGCTTTGCAGCAATGCCTTCTGGCTTCAGAAACATCTTAGCAGGAGGTACAGTGCAGTTCTTCAACGTCAGTGGACCTACTCAATATGTCTAGCCATGGTGGGCTCATGGCTATCTCTTACTAACACCCTCCATCCTCAAAAAGAGCCCTTCAGCATGGGGTGCCTGAAAACTGAAAACATTTCTCAGAGCCATGACACATCTATGACCCATGGAGAAGGACTGTGCTTCGGCATTGGCTTCTTTAACCCATCCTTCTGTAGCAGGAGCTGGTTGCCTGTCATCAGTAGATTCAGACCAAAAATAACATGGTTATTTTGGTACATCTTCCAAAAGGCTGTATTGTATCTGGTACATCTTCCTAAAGTGTCTTCCTAAGCAACTGTTGCATCAAAGCTGGCTTGGTCTGGTTTCCCTAAAAGCTCCACTCAGACATTAATTCAGGGAACTGTGGAAATCTGTGTTACTCAGGAGCTAAGCTAGATGAGGGGAGAAGAGTAGAAGTTGGGTGTTCAGCATGCATTGTTGCTTCTGTCCAGCTGCAGGGACTTCTGTTGCTCTCACTGATACCCTCATTCTTAGGGAATTGTGCCCCTTCCTGCCTCGTGGTCCCTTCTTGCTGACCACCAAACTCCATGTTGCAACCCGCTGCTCCATGGAGATGCTCAGGAAACCAATGAGGGTGTGCTTCCCAGTGGATCAGAATTATCCAACATCAGTGGTTTCACAGCAGGTTTCAGCTGCTTCCATCCTTCTCCTTTCACCAGCTTCATTCCTGCATCATTGGTGACAGGGTGGACTGCCCACTGTAGGGCAGAACCCAGAGTGGTGGAATCTCCTGGATTGTGATTCTTCCAGGAAACAAAGAAAACTGATAAACTAAAACCAGAAGGAAATTGGGTGCTTCTTACTAATTTCTTTCAGTAAATTAGTGCCTGGCAGTGCTGGCTACACTTTGAAACCTGAAGTTACATATCTTTTCTGTAAAGTGGTTTTCAACTTTCTTGTATGTAAAGCTTTGTGAATAAAATTGTTACCCAGGTCAGGGCCATGACTTCAGAGTTGAAATGCTCACTCAGTGTGATCTTGCAGCTGCCTCATCTTTGCAGTAATGTTTGCTGCACACCAAGGAGGGTAACTAAAACTCTGAAACCTTTTTCAGGGTCTAAGTAGTTTTTTTGAAAAGGTGAACATGGAAGTAACTGCCATGCTTAGGGAGTCTTATGTCATTCCAGACCAGAGTAGTTTTCCATCATGTTTTCCCTATCAATGATCTTGTCAGTTGTTGTCACTGGTGACACAGGCATTGCCTCAGGCATCACTCGTCTCTTGCACATCCATGTTTGGCTGCACTGGTTGTGTGGGAGAGGCTTTGTGCTGTGGTTCAGATTTGCTTTGGACAATTGCTGCCATCCTGTCCTCCCGGAGAGCTTCTAGCTGAGTGCAAGCATTTGTGTAGTGTGAGAAGATGGAGGATGGCAAGCTGTGGTGTGAAGTCCAGAGTTAGTAAGGAGATACCCATTTATTTAACACTTGTGAGGCCCCAGCTGGAGACTGGGACCATTTTGTGACTTTGCAGTACAAGAAGAGCATAGACACCCTGGAATGACTTCAGGCATTCAAGCACTGTGACAAGGATGTGGAGAAGCATTGGGATCTTCATCCTTAGAGCTTCTCAGATGTTGACTGAACAAGAGGCTGGAGCAAAGACCTCTCCCCACAGAGGTCCCTTCCCACCCCAGTTTTCCAAGGGTCTTGTTGCAAGCTGCCAGAGCTAAGCAAGACCCCAAATCTTAACATTTTCTTGTGTTCTGTGATATGGGGTCCAACAGAGAATCTTGCTATACATGAAACAAGGCCCTTTCCTCAGCTGTCATCTCTGTATCATGGTGTGCTTCCCTGCATTCTCCTACTACATTTAAGAGTAACTCAAATCTTGCCACCAGCAAAAAAACCCTGCCAGTTCCCAGAATGAATTAGGAAATTATTATTTTCCTATGGAAAATGGAAGTCTCAGATTCAAAACAGACTTGTGTAAATGCATGGGTTTTCGTAACTAGAAGAATGAAACCACAGGAGCCAGTACCAGCTTAGAGCCTGTTTCTGTGATGCTGGGTGAGGACATAACCTCTTGCTTCTCCCCCATTTCATAGGTCTTTTGCACAAAGCAGTGTTTTTTGGTTTGGTTTTTTTTTTTTCCCTTCTTTAATTGAGAAGTTTGATGACCAATTTGTTTTTCTTCTGTTTAGGCCATGAACCTGGACTTGTGCAGCTGGTGAATTACTACAGGGGAGCAGACAAGCTGTGCCGCAAAGCATCTCTGGTGAAGTAAGAAATCCACTGAAATGTTACATGGGATTTGCAGAAACTCTTCTTCTAACTGTCATCAAGTCTTGAACCTGTTCAGAGGGTATTTTGCAGAACAGCTGTCCTGGGAGTGTCCTAGCACGTTCTTTCTTCAGACTCCTGTGCTGGTCTCTAGAGCTATCTGTGGGCACAAAGACCTCTTTGTAATTTCAGGGGAAATGCCATTTGCACTGAATTACATCTGCTTGAAACCATAGAGTGTATTGAATCATATTAGAGCAAAATCAAAAGAAAAAAAAAACACCTAAATATACCTGCTCTTTTTCCTTGTAGACATTTAATGAAAATCTGCTTCTTTTAGTCTCTATTTGATTCAGAGATGAGACACTATTACGCCTTTAGCTAATCAGATTTGTTGGTCAAACAAATGCATGGAGACATCTCCGGGAAGAGATCTGGGAGTTATTCTGTGTGACCAGTGCTGCTAGGGTCTCATGGGAAAATGTGGAAAAGCTTTCATTGTAGATAACCCTTGTCCCTGTGCAGACTCTGTGGCCATTAGGGCTTCTTCATGTCAGAGCTCTTGTTCTTTAAGCATTTGATTCCACTTCAGTGTCTGTGCCCCCTCTTGCTGATTGTGTGTGCTTGATCAAAGCCCTCTCCTTCCCCTGCAAATAACCTCGTCCCAGTTGTTTTCTCTGCAGTGGTGATGGTGTTTTTCAGGAACTAGCAGAGTATTTTTTTAAATCCATCTGGATTTCTCAGTGGCCCATGGCCTAGAGACTGCTGAGTGTCCCCACACACGTGTTTTTCAGTCCTGAAGCCTGGTTGACACTCCTGACTGTGGGATCAAGCTACTCATGAACCCAGGGGACCACAAATGACATTCCTCGGGTGTCACTGACTGACTGCCATTTCAAGAGACTCAGCAAGTCATGAGCTCTGCTTTTAGCCTTAAGCAAGGCACGGGGTAGACATTCAGAGAGGCAGGCAGCTCCCTTGACTTGGAAAGACAACAGGCTTGGGTTCTGCTTACAGGAGTCTGACATCTCTAGACGTTACTGGTAGGAGAGATGTGTCAGAGGGATTGATGCAAGGGGGATCCCAGATGTTTTGGGATATGAAACATGACCTTGCTTTCAGTGGGTTCTCAGTGGTGTTCATTCACTACTGGGACACCTGATGGGATCAATACCTAAGCACCAGCACAGAGAACATTGCTGCTCTATCTTCCCTTTGGCCTGTTGTTATCACAATATCCCTGCTTCCCACTTCTGTGTTAGCAAGCATGCCTCCCCTGTTCCTGTGTGCAGAGATGGTGTAGGGAATGTACCACAAGATCTAGTTATGTGGAAATTTCTTTACTGATTGCTTCACAATATCCATAGTATCTACAAAATGTTTAATGAAGTCATGCAGGTCTGTTTCAAAGAGCAGTGCTTGGCCACGGCTTGGGGTTGCCGTGCTATCTTTAGGAAAAACTGATTTCAATGGTCTAAGGAAAATACAATAATTTAGCACAGATGCTATTCATCACCAAGCAAAAGAGCCCAGTGAGTGATCATTTTTTACTTATTAAATGATGTAGGTAGGGGACACTCTGGAGATGAACAGCCTGTCTCTCTGCCTAGGCTAATCAAGACAAGCCCTGAACTGTCAGAGTCCTGCACTTGGTTCCCTGAGTCATATGTGATTTACCCAACGAACTTGAAGACCCCTGTGGCTCCAGCACAGAATGGAATTCGCCATCTTATAAACAATGCAAGGACAGATGAGCGGGAGGTCTTCTTGGCAGCTTACAGCAGGCGTCAGGAAGGCCAAGAAGGCAACGTGTGGATCGCCAAGTCCTCAGCTGGTGCAAAAGGTTCGTTCTCCTGCAAAATGAGCTGCTTCTCATTATTTCTTACTCTTCATTTGATCAGTAGAACTCCAGAGTTTGGCTGAGCCCGGCTGATATCTAGACTGTCAGTGAAAGGCTTCACCTTCCAGCTTGGTGCCAGTTAAGCCAGCATAAGGCCTCTCCTTTGTCTGCTTGGTGACATCAGGCTCCTGACAAGCATTGTAGTCTGCACAATCTACCTAGGACATGGATGGCAGTGAAAGGGCCTCCACTTTTCTATGCATGTGCCTCAAAATATATGAGTTTGCTGCCAGGTGAAGGCAGCAGGGTCCATCAGGTGAGGGGAGTGTGGAAAGTAGGAGATACCAGGGAGCAGAAGAGGGTGTGGGGAGGAGGGAAGCAGGCAGGACAGCAGCCTTCAAGGACAAGGAGCCCAGCTCTCTATGCTGCAGCCAAGCCTGGTTTCACCTGGCAGAAATATCACCGCTTCTCTTTCAGCTGAAACCAGGTGCCTGCTGCCAGTGGCCTACCTATGGTCACATTGAGAGACTGGTTGAGCAGCCATGAGTTCAGTGCATCAGAGTAACACCCAAGCCAGAGGGGAAGGTACCAGAGCAAAGACAAGCAATGCAATGTCTGTATGTCCCATGAGTTTGAATAAGGCAATAGATACCTAAGTGATAATGTGTCCTTCCTTGTTCCAGAGTCACTGCATTGCTTGCTCTATAGAAATAACAAGTATATTCAGACATATGTATCAGGCAAGATATCTGAACACTATAGATGTAATGCCTTGGTAACTGTGCACTCTGTTGTGGCAGTATCATGGGCACATCATCAGATAGACTTTAAACTTGCCTAGCTGTGTGTGCAGACCCCGGGCTGCAGAACCCAGCCCAAGGAAGGACTTGGCCTTTTCAAAGGGAGTAAGCCCACGTGTATTACTCATCTTTTCAGAGTTGGTTTTGATGCAGTCTTACAAAAATCACCAGGGAATGTGAAAGCCAGAGGTGGCTGCAGGGAGTCTGCAGGATAAAGCTGTCCTTACTGAAGGTTTGCTTCACTGCTTTGCTCTCTTGGCTGTGTTACAAGAAGCATCAGAAGAGTATTCTTATTTTCATCAGGGAGGAAGGAGATAAGAGTTTTTTCATCATGCCAGTGAGGGAATGTGCTTCTGTGTGGTATTATTGCCTGGCAAAGAATCAGTTTGGGCAATTGAAAACATCATTGCTGTGGTTTATTGCAGGGTGAGTTTATTAAACTCTCCACGTACTTTATTCAAGTGTGATCCTATCCCTTCTGCATTTAAGTGGAGTAACCTTTCCTATTCATCATTGTGCTGCAAAGCTCAAGCTAAGAATTAAAGTGAAAAGCAGAGCCTCATGTTTGTCTCCTAGAGGGAAGTTTAAAGCATCTGGGAATTACTGCTGATGAAAGAGAGAGCTTATCAGCATTACTCACCAGAGCAGATCCAGCTTGGGACAAGTCTAGTAGAAGCTTGGTTGTCCATCAGTAAAAGGGAAATTAAAGGTTTAGGATATAACAACTTAGAAGTTGAGAGATTTTTCAACTGTGTCTAGAGGTTTTGATGTTTTCTTTGAGAGAATGGATAACTGCCTCTCATAAGCTGCTTTGTTGCTTCACAGAGTTGCTGACTAGGTGCACAGTTAAGCTAACCTCCCCCTTGATTCACCATCTGTCCAGTGCAGAATGGGTGCTTGCTAATCTTCCCACTGCAGGGGCTTTATTGTATTACAGAGATGTTTTTTCCTTCCTTCCCTCAGTGTACAGCCTGTGGTTGTACCAGTGCAAGTTTATCTGCTGTCACCAGAGTGCTTAAAATCTTGCCCCCTGCATAAACCATGGGTAAGAGATGTTTTTATGAAAGCGTTTCCTTTCAGTGGGTAGGGGTCAGTAGGGCTGTTACTCACAGGTATGCAAAGCATGAAGCACTGAAAGTCTCTGCAGGGATTTGCCAGCAGTGACCTTCAGAAGTCACAGCTAGGAGCGTTTTCCATGGGGTGATGCTATCAAACCATGCCTGTGATCCATACCTCTTTTTTTTTTTCCATGATGCCTTCTTGAAGAGTGTTTGTTTCTTTTCACTCAGTATTTCCTCCAAAGCATTTGGTACAAAATTAAGTTAACTAACAACTTTAGTCCAAAAAGTTAACCAAATGCCTGAAGAGTGGACATAGTGCCAACTAATTTTACCTGAGCTGGTTTATCCTTCATGTGGCACCGTGCCATCCCTTTATCAAATCCCAGAAGTAATATGTTCTCTCTTTATTGCTTTGCAAAAGTGATTTTATATCTGGACTCTTGCAAGAAATGAGCAGCGACAGCTTCAGCCAAAATCTAGCAGTCTTTACATGGCACATCTAGCCTCTTTAATGAAGAGCTTCCACATCAGGGAAAAACACTGGCTGCATGGATGAACATTTTTAAATAGTTATTTTCCTAATGCAGCAATGATTTTAATAGTAACTTACATGAACTCAGCAGGACAACGCTGCACAAATGTGCATGTGTCACTGCCTCTGGCAGCCAGAGAAGCCAGGCAGGGGGAGAAAATCTCAGTCTAGGATAAAAAAAATCCACAAACCTCCCTCCTCAAATTAACAAAAAACCCAAAACCTCCTGTTCTCCAAACTGCTGAAAAATAGGAAAAAAAAACCAAAAGAAAGTTCAACAAGTGCTGAAAATATGAAGCCTGTCCCTTGGCAAGCCCAGCAGGGAAAGCAGCACCAAAAAAGGAAACAAAATCGCCCAAACTAAGCAGCTGGCTCACTACTTGTCAAGGTCCCTGTCTGCTGTGCATCTCCTTGCACCAAAATAACTACACACCCACACACACCCCCCAAGATGAGCCCTGGGCAGGCCATACCATCTCAGATACCCTTGATTCCCATGTGTATTAGCTCTGGTTACTGGGGATCTAGACTCCCTGTGGTGTGGTAACAGAAAAAACAGAAATCCCTCTGCAGATTCCTTGCCTGATGCTGAGCAAACATGACATCACTTGGGCACTGACCAGCCCTGGGGGGGCCGTGGATTCTTGCTTATCGTGTGGCTTTTTGGGCAAACAAACCATGTTCCAGTTGGGCCCTGCAAAGGCTCCAGCAAAGGTAAGGGTTCTTCTTTAACTGATTTTGCCTTTTGTCTTTCTGTGCCAGGGGAAGGTATCCTGATTTCTTCAGAGGCTTCAGAGCTCCTGGACTTTATCGATGAGCAGGGACAAGTGCACGTGATTCAGAAATACCTGGAGAAGCCTCTGCTTCTGGAGCCAGGGCATCGCAAGTTTGACATTAGGTAACCTTTTCTGCTTCTGTAATAATACCAGTTTTCATTTTTATGCTGTTTCATTTTAAACAACTGAGACTAGATTTTTTTATTTTTTTTTTCCCTCTTGCCTCCCAGGAGCTGGGTTCTCGTGGATCATCAATATAATATCTACCTCTACAGAGAGGGTGTCCTGCGGACCTCTTCCGAACCATATAACAGTGCTAATTTCCAGGACAAAACCTGCCACTTGACCAATCACTGCATTCAGAAGGAATATTCCAAAAACTATGGGCGGTATGAGGAAGGGAATGAAATGTTCTTTGAGGAGTTCAACCAGTATCTGATGGATGCCCTGAACACAACGCTTGAAAATAGCATCTTACTGCAAATCAAACACATAATAAGGTAACCTGCTGCCTGTTGTGTATGGGAATGTAACTCTTCAGTGATGGAGGATGTGTATGGAGACAGCCATACAAGGGAGGGTTTCAGTTATATAAATTTAACATAAAGCCATGAAGACCCTAATGTCATTGCTCAAAAAAATGGGACCTCAGTAGGTGCTGTTGTCACCGTGTCCGCATTTTTCCAGATATGGCTGGAAAAGGATGGAGTGAGATCACTTGGTAAGAGAAGAGGGTAGGTTGACAGGGCTGGGAGAGGCTGAGCTTAAAAAAGGTATAAGAGGGGAGATTAAAGCAGACTTGAGGCTGCAGGATCTGACTGCTTCCCCCATCGTCAAGCAGCAGCACATCTCATTGGCATGGGTCAGTTAGTCCACACAGAGCCAGCTACCTCCTGGGCACAGAAAGGACCTGGAGAGGGATCTCTGAGATCACGGGATGCTGTGGAAAATCCAAGTCTTGACAAAGTGATCCTTTGTGGTAGAATTTACTGTAGAATTTACAGTAGAATTTACCCCATCACTGTTGCTTAGAGCAAAAGACATAACACCTGAGCCTTTCAGAGACTCAGGCAAATGAGCTCTCAGTGGCAGTTCCATGGGAACTTGGTGCAGCTCTCTAATCACACATCATGTTTTTCAACTTGCCTTATCTATTAGTGAGGGTGGATTCTGCTCTGCAGCTCTTTGAGAGTTAATTTGGGGGTGTCTCCACATGTGTTTTGGTGGTTGCATGATCTAACTTGCTGGGACCTGGTTACTGTGACTTGTGTTGGATGTAGCCTGTCATTTGGGACAGTGCCAGGGCAAAAGGGGATCCCCTTCACTTAATTGTGCTATGCACGTGTCCTCAGAAGCTGCAGTGCAACAGGAGTGTCCACAAGGCTTTTAATCATGCATCTCTGTTTATCCCTTCACAGAAGCTGCCTTATGTGTATAGAGCCTGTAATCAGCACGAAACATCTTCACTACCAGAGCTTCCAGCTCTTTGGCTTTGACTTTATGGTGGATGAGGAGCTGAAGGTCTGGCTAATAGAAATCAATGGAGCCCCAGCATGTGCCCAGTGAGTAGTCAGTTTCTGTAATATCCTTGCGATACCACCATTCTCTTATCTCATCCAAAACATCACCGAGTCCCAGCACCAAGTGAAAAAGGTGGAAGAAAGTGAGCAGCAGGGTTTTTTCAGGCTAATCTATAAGTGGAGACTCCGCTAAGTGCCAAATGATTAAAGTTAATTCCTCCTCTCTGGTATCCCCCAGCTTTTGGATATAACTGGGTGATTTTTATTGATGGTGTTGGGTTGAAGTTATGTGGCAGAAGAAATGCTTTGGAGGTCGGGTAGCTTCTGAGACTCCTGCAGAGCCACTGGTTGGCTGATCGTTACCTGAACACATGATAAATGAGTAGCACTAAGGGCAGCAGCTGGAAGTGAGTGACTGAATTTGCAGGCAGCAGGACCCCAGAGGACACTGTGGATGCTGCAGACATTGGATCAAAACCTCAACCTGCCACAGGGAGGCTGGGACAGCCAAACAGCAGTGGCCAGGAATGTTTCCACATAGGCACAGCAGGAGTGCTGTATGAAGTGATTGAGATAACTGTGGGAGACTAGAAATCTTTGCTAAGTGGGCATCTGTATTGTGTAAAATCCCAGCAAAACAGAATAGGCTGTGCAGCACTACACTAGAATTAGATTAGATTAGATGCAGGTTAAACAAGATTAGATCGTCACTATCAGTAAACGAAAAATACAGGTCAAACCTAGCAGCCAATTTATTCAGCAGCCTTTTAGGTCTAAGGCTTGGGGACCTGTCTGTGTCCAGGATGCCCTCTTCATCATGTGTACCATGGTGCAGGACTGCCTTGCACCTCTTGTGTTGCTGTATGGGTAGAATTTGACTGTTGCTGTGTGGATTTGGATTGCAGCAATGCTCTGTTTGCTCTGTGCTCTTGTGGGCATTGAAAGAAGCTGAGGTAGGTTTTGGCTATTTGTGGCTCATTCTCTTCAGGGTTATTGTAATTTAGAGCATCTGCATCACACAGGTCTCACATAGGAGATGAATCTTGTCTGCTGAGAGCAGTAGCACTCCCAAGAACTGAAAAAATGTCTTGCTGTCATGTAGCCCCAAAGGCCCACAGTGGAAAACATTGTTAGTCCCAGTAAAACCAGCTTTGGGACTAAAAATGTCCCAGGTTCCAACATGCTCTGGGAGGTTACACGTTTTTTCTTCAGCAGAAAGAGACGCTATTGTTAATTCATTTCTCAAATACCTTGTTTCTCTTTTTCCTAATTCTGCTCTACATGAGCTGTGCCATGGTGAAACACATCCCAGTCTTCCTGAGGGCCCCATGAAATCCCTATACCTGGTCACAAGAGGATGTGCACCATGCATCAGAGCAATCCCACTGTGTCACATTCCCAAATAAATGGGATCTGCTGTGATAGTCACAACTCCCTGAGTTGGAAGGGAGCTGGTACAGAAGGTGCTCAGCTGTTGTCTGCCCCTGTGTATCTTGCAGTGACTCAAGTCTAGTGTCTGAGGGTATGGGGACTCTTCACGGGAGCCTGTTCTAGCAGCCCATTAGATAATGGAATTTGGGGTCCCATCTGGCAGAGGGCAATACTGGGAGGAATGGGAGCACGGTTGAAAAAGGAGATGGTTGCTGAGGTAGGCAGAGAGGAGATGGAAGAGATGCCACCCTCATTACCATTTGCCACGTTGGAGCTACCTGTAATAGGAGTGGATCTTGTAGATTCTGCTGGAAAAATGCATGTCTTTGTGAAAACTAGACAGGGGCCTGCTGATTTGTCCTGCCTGAGCATCTGATTCTCACTCTCTTGTCTCTTAGGAAGCTGTATGCAGAGCTCTGCCAAGGAATTGTGGATGTAGCTATCTCTAGCGTTTTCCCCCTCAGTGACACTGGGCAGAAGGCAAGTCAACCATCATCCATCTTTATCAAGCTGTGATGACAACAAGAATGCCCCTGCTGTGCACAGGGAGAGACTGCACCCACCGGGTCAGAACAGTCGGGTGGCTTATCTCAATCTAATGCCAAAAAATGTGATAGAGACAAGCTCCTTATTCTCTAGAAAATCTTGGGGAAAACCAACAAAACAGGCATGCACACAGACCTGCAGTGGGCCAAAGCTGCTCAGATAACTCTGCCTGCATTCACCAAAATCCACTTTAGAAACAGCTCATGTGACTTTGATATCTGAAACAAATCTCTCTGGGAGAACAACAAGATAACTTTAAAATGAAACCCCAACAGGGATACTATAATACTGTATTAGCTTCTCCTTTTCTATAGGGACAACATTGTTTGGTTTTTTTTAAAGGGAATTGAGCAAAGAGAATTATGAGTTTCTGAGACATTGTGGCTGGGAAGTTGTCCTCCTGTTGTTTCTTCTTTCCTCACCTACTGCATCATTAGTGCCTTAGCTCAGCTCCAAATAGGTGACTCCTTTCCTTTGTTCCTGCTCTGTTATGTAGAAAGGAGCAAACTCTCTCGCATCACAGGATGCCTGAAACCAGAAACACTAAGAATTCAGTTTCCTTAAGTCATTTTCTAAACTGGTTGTTTGAACACCCAGGCAATGGCTGGCAAAAGGGTGCTGAACTGCAGGTGGTGAGTTAACTCAAGCAAGGAAGGCAATTTTGTTGATATATAGCTATCCCCTTTCCTAATGAGATTTGAATCAGTGTCCATCCCATTTGGATGCAGTTGGATTCTGTTTAAGAGGTAGAGAGAGGCCCCCTCAGGGCTCACAGGGAGACTGCAGGAGTTCTAGCATAACTTCTGTGCTAAGAGTGTTTCAAATAGTAGAAACCAAATCTTTTCAGTTTCTTCTGAGACACTGCAGTGAATTTTGGCTCAGCTTTCACCTTCGTGCATTTGAAGTTTGGATCCAAGACCTTTCAACCCAAATGATTTTTATCTCATTTGATCCACCCAATTTTTTTTCTCCTCCGTTTGACAAACACTGCAATTTCCTGCCCTGATCACAGCCCACAGCTTGGTCCCAGCAAGGGGGGGAAGGTGGGTGAGATTTATAGATCAGGAAAGAGATTCTTTGTGTATAGGTTTGCCACACAAATGGCCAGGCAGGTGTCTGGGGATGGAGGGGAGTTTATAATTCCTTGAAATCCCTGAATTTCAGAGCTAACATCTACTTCGAGTATGACCTAAATCCCTGGTGTACGTTGCCCTCCCTGTGAAGTATACCTGAATTCTCAGCGTGAGCCCAGCACATCCCTCTGAAGCTAGAGCTCTTTGCAGAGCCCAGTGGCACTTGTAGTGGCAGTGGGCATTGTCAGGGGTGTTTGGGGCTGTTTTCTGCTGCCTCTCTCAGGGAGAGATATTTGGCACTGAAATAAACTGGTTCCTGTTATCCACGACAAAGAAACCAGAAGAGATTGTGGAGGTTCCGAGCTTCTGTCTGCCTGTATGTAATGGGAAGTGAATCTGCCTCTCTCAGAAGATCCTAGTGCTTTTCCATACTCATCTCTCTTCACGATGGAGACTTCAGAGGTCTTCATGCCAGCAGATGATCCTGGCATCTTTCTGTAGACAGGACTGAAGTCCCAGGCCTCCGTGGAGTGATGAGTTTTGCTTGTGCTGTCATGGCATGGGCATTCATAGCAACGTGCAGTGAATCCACAGGTGGCACCGTTTCACACAGGGACAGTCAAACCCAGGAGGGAACAGTGCTTAGCAAAACCTCACAGAAGCATCACAGAAGAGGGCACAGCCCAAAAGAGCTGCACACCACTTCTTGAAGTTGTCGAGACCCTGAAGTGTGGCGTGGATCCGCATCTGCAGGGGCTGTCGTGGACACAGGGTGCACACCAGGAAGTGACAGAAAGCAAGAGCTGTGTGAAAACGGGGCTGCAGCTTTGTTCCCCTGCACTGCAGATGCTGGTGGGTAGCTTCACTTCCACTGAGAACCCAAGTCCCAGGTCTGGTCTCTAGATTTGGGCATTGAGAAAGAGGGGCCATGAATGCATTAGTTTGTGAGATGGGAAGCACCGGGTGATAAGCTGGGAGAGGTGCTGAGGGGAAGGACTGGTTGGATCTTTTTAACCATATGATAGCACATAGGTGTCAAAATTTCACTGCAGGACAGGTAAAGTGTAGTGGTAACTCCCCGAAGTAAAATGTAGGCTGTAGCAGTTGTTGCTCAACTCACAAGGTTTGCCATGTCTCCAGTGGCATTTTCACACATAAGCTCATGTGAGCTTAAAAAATACACCTTTTTCCCCAGCAAAAGGAAGATCTAGTAGCAATCACTCTGGTTTGGGATGTGACTGAGGCAAGAGGAGACGTTGGGCTCTTCTAGGGCAGATGCGAGCAGAGCGCAAAGTGAGAAGAGGTATTTTTCTCTGTCATAATGCAATGGGAAATGCTAATTATCTGAGGTGCTAGAGTCATCCTTCTTTTCACTGCAGAAGGGAAATTTAAAAAAAAAATTACTCACTCCCTAGCTGCACAGTAATGTGAGTGGGATAAGGGCAAAAAAGCTGTTTGGATGCAGACAACAGCAACGACCCTCATTGAAGCAGCTGGTACCACTGGGAGGAGCAGGGGCTCTGGAATCTCTACCTAATTCCAAGGCCTTTTCTTCCACATTTTTCACCCCAGATTGCATTCCAGCATGTCAGCAGCTGGCTGGTTTTGCTGCTTAACTGAAAGTAAGGCCTCAGCTTGATGGTAGAGTCATGACTACAAGCAATGCAGCTATTCATACTGCATACATATATTTTGTTTTTCAGAAGGGGAGATAGTGAGCACGGGACAGTTTGACATTGGCTCATTTGCTCAGTTTTTCAGAAATAACCAACAGCTTCTGGTGGAAAACAGCAGGTATCTGTTACTAAAATCATATACTAAATACATGGTATTTACCACATGCTCTCAAAGTGCTCCCCAGGGTAAAGCACAGGAGGCAGATGACAGGTGATGGAGAGCACAGTGTCTAATATCAGTCTTGCACAAAATACCAAGATGGAGTAGAGGATGCTCCTTGTATGTCTGAGGTGTAAGCATGGCAGCTGTGGGTGCACCTTGCAAGTGATACTCAGAAGATACCCTTGTGAGACTTTTTTGTTTGTGTTTCTTTTTGTTTGTGGCTTTGTTTTTTGGTTCTTTTGTTTTTAGGAATACAAAACAATAAATGTTTTCTAGCTTATTTCAGATAGAAAGTAAATAGGAAAGCTCTTTCCTGAGCTTTCACAAAGGATGGTGCTGGGTTTCCAGAAGACACCTCCCATACTGCAGAATGTCTCTAGTCTTAGTTGTATCCCTTCATGTCAGCCATGAAGAATTTCAGGCCCAGGTGCTCCAGCTGTGTTTTCCAGCAGGGTCTGGGCCCACTGGACTCTGGGTTTCAGTAAACTCCCATGTGGCTTGTCTCATACCAGACATGTGATAACCATGCAACAGCTACTGTACTCCTGCTGAGCTCTGTTGGCTGACCACAGACAATGGAAAATACTGGACAAGTCTAAGAAAGGCTGAAAAGCCTTCCTTGGCCTGGCTTCCCAGCCCTACTGTGGCCAGCTCCCTTCTGGACTGCTTGCATGTTCCTGCTTCCAGCATTTCGTGTTCTCCACATGGAGCTCTCCCCCAGGAGAGCAATGCTGTGCCATATGTAAGCTCATAATCATGTCTCATTGCTAGTGTCCACTGTGGCAGCTCTCAGAAGACCCTGATGTTGAGAGGATGGAGGGGTACATACGGTACTGCCAGGCTGGCAGCCTGACAGCTTCCAGTCCCCATCCCCAGCAGCTCGCATCAGCGTGTGCGTGGGGAGCCAGCAGGTTCCTGAGCTCCTGCATCTCTGGTGACTATCCGTAGCTCTCCTAAACCATCATTAAAGCATACAGACCCAACAGCCTGCAGTGTTTCCTTGGGGTAGGGGTCCTGAGGGTGTCAGGTCCCCCAGGAAACCTGACTGTGGGATGCCGGGGGTGAAGGTTGTCCCCTTTGCCAGAGGTTTCCTCACCGTGGGGATACAAATGCGAGGGAGCAGCACGGGGTGAGGGGGGCTGGTGTCACCTCAGGGCTGTCCCGGCAGGGGCAGGAGCTGGGGGTGCGTTTCAGGGCCCGGGGGTGGGGAAGCGAGCGGGGAGCGATGGGGAGAGGGGAATGGCAAAGCTTCCCCAGCGCTCCTG
>JAAWXA010000022.1:4187090-4262730 GCA_038090715.1 Florisuga fusca
CGCCCCCCCAGCGGTGCCGGCGGGGACGGTCTGCCAGGAGAGGAGGGTGTTCCCCGCCGAGTGCCGCGGCCTTCGCAGCACCTACCGCGGCCGCATCACCGTGAGTGTCCGGCTGCCCGGGGCGGGGCCGGGGATGGGGCGGCAGAGCCGGTGGGTACGGCCAGGGGTCAGGGTTAGGGAGGTCTCGGTCCCGCCGGGGCGGCCCTGCTGCGCCCTCTCTCTACGAACCCCCTTACCGGTTCCAGCTGCCTCGGGAGGGCGGAGTCTCGGGGGGTTCTGTGGGACCGGCGACCCAGGTGGAGTCTGGTTTGTCCGGGATGCATGGAATGTGTTCCCCACTGGTTACGAATTAATTAGAAGTTTATGGCACGGGCGCTGCTGTTCCCTGCTGAGGGGCTCCCTGTGCACCAGCTGTGCCTTTGCGGGAGGGGAACCGCGGCTGTAGGTGCGGTGGGTGTCTGGTCTGAACACGAACGTGGGCCACTCGCAGATCTGTTCACAGCCGTTTTTCCAGCGGCTTCCAGATTTTTCTCAGCTGAAGATAGTTTTATTTTTCATAACCTGATTTTTTTTCCCCATCTTTTTTTCCAACGTTTAATTATTTTTTTTTAACCTGTTGTTTTTTTGGAACGGTTGGAACAAAACATTTTGCTGTGCTTTCTGTGAGAAAGTGTTAACCTTGTGCTGAGGCAGGTTGCCCACTCCCTGCCCCTAAGCAGCTGGAAGCACTGGAGACATTCCCTGTCTCTGACATTCCACAATGCTGCCTTTACCCCTTTACCCATCCTGCAGCTCTTGCTTCCCCAGGATGAGGAGCAAGCCCTGCTCTGCTGAGTGGCTGCTCTTACAGGACCCACCTCATGCTTTTAGTTGTTGCTTAAACTGGAGACCAGAAATGTGCAGAGAGCTCAGTGTAAGGCTGCACTGTGGATTTAGAGAGATGAGTTAACTTTACCCTTTCCTAGTAATTTCTAGTTATTGCCATTTTACAGTGATACGGATTTGTTAAACGGGTTGTGGTAATGTTAAATGCACAGGTTATAGAGTAGGAAAGATTGAAAGGGTGATTTAGTTTGCTCACTGTTTGCCTTGTGTCATTTTAGGCTGACATCAGCTGGTCAGTGAATGGCATGCCACAGGAGACTATTAAACAGCCCCTGGGGTATATCCCCATCATGGTGAAGTCCAAGTTATGCAACCTCTATAATCTTTCTCCACAGGATCTCATACAACACCATGAGGAGGAAGAGGTAATGGGGATTTTGTGGGTCAGGAAAATCTGCATTTTGCATGAGCAGTATATCATGCCAATGTCTTTTTCTAGGACTTCAGCATTTCTATTTTGTTTCAAGTTTGACATGGTATTTTCTCTGAATGTACTCCATTTATGTTGGTCCCATACAGCATCTGGAGAAATTTGCAGTCACAGTTGCTCTGAATACAGGGATCTGTTTATGTCTGTTATCTGCAGTTCATTATACAACTTCTCTACTGCTAACCAGCAGCTGAGGCAAGGTTGCTGTGAGTGGGCCTCTGCACAGGCAGTGATTTGGAGAACAGGCATTGAAAGAGACATTTGCATTCTTGGTTGTCTTCTGCATTTTTTTCCTTGTCTCCCCAGTAGGCATATTAGCTGTGGGGAACTTCTTTTAGAGTTATTTAGTGCTGTATTTTGTGCTTTCAAAGAGTGAGCAAACTATGAAACAAGTCTACAATGGCATACTATTTCTGCCCCCCTACTGTGCTGCATATACCTTAATTCATCTTATTCTTGCTACTGAAACAGTTTCTATCTGATTGCATACTGTTTGGGCAGCCATACATTTATTAGTGTTAACTGGTATGCAACCAGAAAGGCTTTCTGCATTAAAGATACCTATGGTTTATATAGTGCATTTATTTTAAAAAATCACTTGTGTCAGTTCTCCAAAGCTATTAAGATGGTGAGGGTTTGGGGTTTTTTGGTTTTGTTGTTTTTTTTTCCTCTTTCTTCCTTCCCTTAAATTGTGGAACAGGCATCCTTTTCCTTGCTCTAAGACTCACTTAGACTAGTCACTGGCAAGGGATGGAGCCTTTCCAGATGCAGTGCTGAAATCTATGTCTTGGTATGTGTGTCATACTTAAAACCTTAAATGTTTTGTGAACCTGTAACACAGACATTTTTTTTTTCTTAAAATGCTGGGTTATGATTCTAAGCATGTTAAAATGATTTTTCTTTTTCTGCCAGGAAATGGGAGGCTACTTTATAATTAATGGCTTAGAAAAAGTTATTAGGATGCTGATTATGCCCAGGCGAAATTTCCCTCTTGCTATGACAAGACACAAATGGAAAACCAGAGGCCCTGGTTTTACAGAGTATGGTAAGCTGGACAGTTTCCTGCAGCATCCTGATAGTAACTTCTTGTGGATAAACAGGAGTGACCAACCGTAGCTGATTTTTGGTAGTTTGTTTTGGTGTAACTCTTGTATAGTATTTTTTACTACATTGAAAAGTAAAGGATTAACACCACCATGAAAGTACAAGCCTGAGGTAGATGCTGGACTAGTGGGAGCTGCCTGAGCTACCCACGAAGGACACTGTTCCAGGCTTTGCAGCTCATGTAACCTTTTGTAATGTTGAAGGTTTAACCAAAACCCTGCCTTCAGTAGAAGTCATTGTCAAGTGCTGAACACGTGTCCATCGAATTTGTTTATCCATCCTTCAAGTTGACAGATTTAACTTACATAATGCCAATTAAATAGATTCTTGTCTATCCTACACCTTTGTCGTATATACTCAGTAAAACAAGTTTAACATCTAATTAAAACAGAGAAATTACTGTTTTAAACTCAAGTGTTCCCAGCTGCTGATGTGACTGGACTGTGCACACAATCTTTAACTCCACATTTGTTTTGAGGCAGTGCCAGTTTAAAAGGTCTCATTTTTTCTATTTTTCTTTGTCCTGCAGTGCATAGCATGGGACAGGACCAGGAAACACTTCTATAGTGGTACCACCCAAACACAGAGATGTGAAAACTTGACCCAGAGTACAATTAGGAAGATTGCTTGTATGTTGCTGTATCTTACAGCCTAAGTTTACAGTCAGCATAGTTGAGGCCCTGGGCTTCCTGTTTCTTAAAAACTGTGTCTTCCACACAGTTCCACTGTATCTTCCAAGCCTCACAGCAAGTGTGCTGGCTGCCTTGAGACATTTGTCCTCTAAGAACTGATTTGAGCTTGAGTAGTTATTTGAAATAGGAGACTGATGCTGAAACTAGTGATCTGCCTCGTGTTCTCAGCCATGAAGTGCCAAGTACATGACAGCAATGCAGCAAGTTGATGTGGTACAGCTCATGTTGGTCTTTGCTTTTGTTAATTTTCACAGGAGTAGTGATGCACTGCGTTAAGGATGAGCACACTGCAATAAACATGAACCTTCACTACTTGGAGAATGGTTGTGTCATGGTGAATTTCATTTTTCAGAAAGAGTTGTTCTTCCTTCCCTTGGGGTTTGCTCTGAAGGTAAAAATCTTTATGTTAAATAGAGTTTTGTTAATGATTTGTATGTCAGTAACGAGAAGAAGCTAATTCCATGTTAAGTATTGTCAGTCATCCATCCCATACTGGCTGAAGAACTGGAGTCCAAACTATATGACTTTAATGTAACTGATGCTGCAGAAGAAGCATGTGCAAGGTCAGGAGAAGAAGGAAGAGTTGTGCAAGAGGTTCATGTTTTTTTGCTAAGGAATGGTCTAGATAAAAGGCTCTCGGAAGGTGTGTTTGCCACCTAATGTGAAAGTTATCAGGAATCTTTTTAAAACAGAATGACATCTGAGTGTTTAGTGGGGGGACAACATTAATCATGACAGTCAGGTTGTCACATCTGAAAGTGCACCAATTAACTGACTTAGAGTAATTGTTTATCTTTTTAAGGATAAAAATAAAGTGCTGTTTCTGATTGGAACTGGAAACAAGGAAGATCTGGAAATGTCTTATTTGAGGACATTTGGTGGATGGAAACTGTTCTTTAGATAGCAAGCACAAATTTGACTTAAGTGAATATTTTTAAAATTCTCCTCTAAAGCATGCTCTCTCTAGTATTTCAGCTGTGTATTCCACCTACAGCAGCTCCGTAAATCATCTTCAGTTTATTTGCATCTTCTTTCAACCTGCCATATTCACACTGCTGTTGCATTTCACTTTTTCTTCGACTTTTATTTCAACAAAAGTAGTTACCAAAAGTAGCTTATTACCAGTTGTTTTAATATGCAAAGTAATAGTGCTGACTTCTGGTAGTTCATGAGATTTCAGGATAAGCAGGTTGTGTTGTCTGAAGTTTGAATTCTTCCATAAGTAGTCACTCTCTATGGGTTTGCACCCCCCTCTTGTTTCAGTTGAGTTCATTTCTGTACAGGACTCCTGTGGTCTGTCCAGGACCCACTGTGGCAGACTGGTGCTTTTGTGGCCCCAGTGTACTGCTCCAGGTGTAATTCTGGTTTCTTCTTGCTGTGACATCACCCCAGTGTTGGAGAAGATGCAGTATGTGCTCTGTCTGCTTCCAAATGTATGTAATGTGGTTACCAACCAGCAGAACTTAGCTCACACTGCCCTCTTTCATAAAGAAGGCTGCTGTAGTGTCTTTTTCATGCAGCCTTAAAATTTTTCATCGACTGTTTGAAGCCTCCTTAGGTGTGATGAGCAAATAGTTTGCTTAAAGATGAGGCACGTTTGTCAGCTCATGCAAAAGTCATAGATGGATTACATGTTTGCTTAACCCTGCTGTAAGGAAACAACTTGGAAGTCGTAACACTGAGGACATGGGATTTAAGAGCGAGCTTAAGTACATGAAGTGTTGAAACTGGAGTGACTTCATTGTACTAAACTTCATCAAAAGGCCAGCAAATTGCTTTTTGGTTTGCATGAGAAGAAGTAGCTTGAGACAATCGTGAATTAAATTTGTAAGTGAACTCACTCTGTAAAGTTATTACTAAATATTACCTAACTGAGAGAAACCTGTTCATTTACAAGGTACAAGTTTATTTTTATCCAAGTATTCCATTGGATTGTCAGTACCTGTGATCAATATCAGGGTATGAATAATGCCTGCATTACTCTCTGAGCACCTGAATCCCACAGTATTTTTCAGTTTGCATGGTGTCAGGATATCCAGAGGACTGAAAATACGAATCAGTGGGGCGTCCTGTTGGTTTTGCTGCATATTATGGCCAGGTAATTGCAGTGAGTGTGTGTTTTACTGATCTGATACACTTCTGTCTTTCAGGCCTTAGTTAGTTTCTCAGACTACCAGATTTTTGAAGAGTTGGTCAAAGAAAAGGAAGATGACACCTTCTATGTGAACTGCGTTACTGAGATGATGAGAGCAGTGGTGAATGCAGGATGTGTTACACAGCAAAATGTCCTCGAATACCTGGGGAAAAGCTTCAGAATAAAACTTAACCTTCCCGAGTGGTATAGCAATGAACAAGCTGCAGATTTCATTTTGAAGTATGTACGTATGCATGTGGGAGTGTGTGATTTGGTGTTACTGTTTTGAAATTACAGGCAGATTTAAGAGTACTTTGCCATGATTGCATCATTCTTTGTTACAGTTTTCACATGCATGATAACCAGTGGTCAGTTTTTGGTGGGCCTCTGGGATTATGATAATCTATACTTGCGGTGTTCAAAAATACGTATTTTAATAGATTGACACAAGTATCCCCAAAATGGTTTCAGGAAAGGCTATCAGTTGTTATACAAATGTGATTTTTTGGATGCATTTGATGAAAACTTAAATATTGCAGATAAAGGGAGAGAAAGTTAAAGTTAGGTCTGTGACTGTTTGAGGTTCTATTTGTTGAACAGAAATAATGCAATTTGTGGCACTCTTACCAGTTTCACACAGTTGTTGGCAGCTATAATGAGAATTATGTTTATCTTCTAAAGTATCTAATTCATACCATTTTAAACTCTTGCTTCTTCCATAGAATAAGTTAGAAAGGAATGGAAGAGCTGGCTTTGAGCCTGTCAGTGTGACAGACGTTCAGTAAAATGATTTATTTTTCTGGTAGGTGTTTTCAAGTAGGTGTTTGCTCTTCAAGAGTTTTTTTAGCATAGAAAGCATAATTTGGAATGCCCAAGCCCTTGAGCATTTTTAAATAGGGGGTTGCCCGGTAGCTGGGTACACAAAAGGAGCCTCCAAAAAACTGTAGACCAGCTGGAAGCACAGAACTTTGTACACAGAAATGTGAGTGGATAATTTAAAGAAAGTTGTAAATCCTTTTATTTTCTTCTTTCTAAATATTCTTGTGGGTGAGTGATTTGGTTTTCCTCTCCTGTGTTCAGTATATCTTATTTTTCTCAGCTGAGGACACAAAAAGGAAGAATAGTGAAAACATTAATTGTGTTGGACCCTGTGTGTGAGAGTGCTGTAACTGTAACTTACATGGACAGAACCAGCCTTCAGATTTTTGTCTTGCTTTTTAGTGAAGTTGTGAAGGCTTCACTAGAGGGCAATACAGGGTATAAGCAGAAAGCTGAAAAGATCTTTGAGTGCTGATGGCAGACTTGCACTTGGAGAGCAAATTGTTTTGGGTGCCTTGGAAAGGAGTTGATCAGCTTTTCATGGGGATTGGGTGTGGCTTTCCTTTTTGCTTGTGCTAGTGTTGTTCAGCCCACAGTTCTCCACGTGTGGGTTGACAGTAGTGGAGATTTAGACTTTCTGTGGCAGGATACTGATAATGGTAACAGAAAGGTTTAGTGGTTTGTTACTAGTTTCCAGCTCAGATTTGATGTGGGGTCCAAGTATGTGGATGTGTGCGTATATACAAGTGGTGTCGTAGCTACTGTATAAAAACCACTAACATCATCTGTTGACTGGTCCTGATCTGTGTACCTAATTATAAGGATGTCTAACATGAAAGTGTTTAAAATCAGTCTTTAACAAGGTTCTCCATCTAGTCATCCAGGTGTATCCTAAACAAAACTAGCCTTGTAAAAAGGCAAGTTGATAATTTTTCAGCTCAGCCTCTGGGTTTCATAACTATTATTTCTTGGAATTTTCATCTAATACAAAGGACAGCTTGAGAAGCTTGTGCCTCGTTAAGCTTCCTAGCCAAAAAATTTGGTTGGTGATTATTTAGGAGGAAGTAGAACATCTAGCATGAAGAGATTGTGTTAGTTTCCTCCTCCTTTCTTTTCTTCCAGCAAGTGTATCTGCATACATCTGACAAACAGAACTGAAAAGTTCTACCTGCTCTGTATGATGACTCGGAAGCTTTATGCTTTTGCCAAAGGGGAGTGCATGGAGGATAATCCAGACAGTCTGATGAATCAAGAAGTGCTTACCCCAGGACAGCTTTACCTTATGTTCTTAAAGGTAAGGTCTTAGGGGAGGTTAAGCCTGCAAATGTAATGATTGTCTGTTCCTGGCCTCACAGTGACTATGGGGACAGGAAGGGTGCAGAAGCCAAGCTGAGGAATGGTGAGCCTGGATATGCTCTGCAGGTTGAGAGAGTGCTGGGTGTAGTGTAAGCAGGCAGTCTTGATGAGGAAGTCTTGGTTGTCTCAGTATAGGATACTAAATATGCTGGAGAAAAGCCTGTACAGTACTTGGAATAAAGAGCTTCATAGCTTTCCAGAGCAAATGAAAGCATGCCACTCAGGGAAAGAGGGATATTGATCCTTTCGGTGTTTGGAGAGGGTTTTGAAACTGCATACTGCTGCTGGATTAGTTGATACAGGAGTGGTAAAGATTTGCCTTGTTGTGGTGTTGCTGCTGTTTCATGTGGCAAATATGTGAGAAAAGAACTGTCCCGTCCCCTCCCCCCAAATTTAAAAAAAGTGATGACTCATGATGACTCTACTTGTATGCAGACTTGTCACTCACTCTTCCCATCTTTAAATGCCTTTATGGATCAGGAAGTTGATAGCATGCTTCTGACTTCAACAATGTATTACTAGTGACATAAAAATGTGGTTTCCTAGTCTATTCTGATTCCATATATGAATCAAATTTATTTCTCGAGATTCCTAATTTAGGATGCCAGAGGGAAGGTATTCCTGTTCAGGAGCTTGACTATCCCATGAAAATAGTTGTGGAACAGTAGTTCCCATGCCTGAGTAAACACACTTCCCTGATTTAGCATATAGCTTTTTTTTTTTTTAACCCTTTCTTCTCTGTTTTAGTGGATTTTTTTCTTTAATATTGTTTTCCTGAAAGACTACTGAAACCTCTGTCCTACTTGAGTGGTTTCAGTAAATTTAGAAATAAAATAAAGGTTAATTCTGTGTTTTAGTGTTGTACAGGACTGCCACCAGGAACTGGGGAAGGTTGCTGTGCCTGGCCCTATCAGGACAGCAAGGGAGTGAGTTAACAGTCCCTTCTTTGAATGCAAAGATCCTAAATAGCCCAGAGCATGCAGTAGACACAATGTGGCTGTACGTAATGGATTTTTACTAAAGTTCAAAGCCTTGTTGGGTATCTTACACGCTTTATCCTGTTTTTTTTTATATAGTATCTAAGATCACATCTGTGGCACTATTACAGTTAAAAAGAAAATCCAGTCCTCTATGTCAGATTTCCTCAGCAGTGTTTAAATAGCCTGTGTCCATGGCCATCAAGTTTATGTATCTTATACTTATTTTGTAATGTGATTTTGTTTTGTGACTGTATTTAGCAGGCTGATCAGTCTAGTTACTCTTGTGGTCAGATTATAGGTACAATTTCCAGTCTGGGTTTTGTTTGTTCTTTATGAAGTTCTGTTGTACTTTGTTTGCTAAACTTGTCACCAGTCTGGGTGGAAGTGTTTAGTAAGATGTTGAATGACTATTTTTTCTGCATTGGCTGATACCATCAACGTTTTTTAAAAAATTAAGTCACTGTGGAAAATGTGGTTGGAAAACTGTCAATTCACCAGAAGTTGTCAATCCTGCTGATTTTACAGGATTCCTGTAGCATGTGCAACTGATACGAAGTTCTAATTTGAGCCTTTATTTTCCTGTTTCAAATTTAAATCTCTTAAACTGCAGGAGAGGCTTGAAAGCTGGTTGCAATCTGTTAAATTCGTTTTGGAGAAGAAAACAGAAAAGGCAGATACCAGCATAAATGCAGACAGCCTGATGAAGGCATTTGGCCTGGCAACAGATTTTACCAAGCCATTTGAGTATCTTCTTGCAACTGGTAACCTGCGATCTAAAACCGGTAAATCCTGGGGTTTAAGAAGCCTTTTTTCCCCTGCTTAACAGAATAAGAAACAACATAAAACTGAGCTCTTAACTGAAATTAACTGCTTGTATGCAGACATTGTACACTGTAACTGCACTAATGGAAGTTGTTTGCGGGAAAGGATAGTTGAGGAAACAGTCAAGATTTCCCCTCAAGCATAGATTTTATGTGTGGACTAAAACAGGTTAATTACTAAAGCAAAACCTCTACCCAGATAAAGAGTTGAAACTGAATTTAGCATTGTCCAGAGCTGCAACCATAGCTTGATTAATTTTCTGAAAGATTATTCCTTCTTAGAAGTGCAGTGTAAGACAGAAGGAACATTTTTTGATTGGGACTGCCCAATTGGTCCTGTGAGCTTAAATAGCGAGAAACTGCTTTGCTAATTCCTTCAGTAAAAAGTATTAGCTGCAAGTCCCCAAGTCACTTCACCGAGAATGACTTTCAGGTATTTCTAAAAGGAGTTGGATTTTAATCAACAGCTCAGAATTAAAAGTCTCTAGACCTCTTAGAGGTCACAGAGTTGCCTGTTCACAGGCAACATCACATGAGCCTTCTGTTGTTGGGATCCTGCACGAACATCTTTAGGCCTTGTCAGTGAGAAATAAGCAAGTGATGTTACAAGCGTGCTGTTTTTTGTTAAAGCTGTCCTGACATAAATCTTAATTTTGTTCCCAAGGCCTGGGCATGTTACAGAACAGTGGTCTGTGTGTAGTGGGGGACAAGCTGAATTTCATTCGCTACCTTTCCCACTTCCGCTGCATACACAGAGGGGCAGCCTTTGCCCAGATGAGAACTACAACTGTCCGCAAGCTGCTGCCTGAATCCTGGGGGTTTCTGTGCCCTGTGGACACCCCAGATGGAGCACCCTGTGGTCTGATGAACCACATGACAGCAGTGTGTGAAATAGTGACGGAGATGGTGCCTGTGACAGACATTCCACCATTGTTATGCTCCCTAGGTATGTTTTACTAGCTTGGTAATTTAGTCTTTCTAAAAGAAAGTCTTGTCTTTCTAAAAGAAGCAGTCTTTCTTTTTACCTTTCTGCCTTCCCATAACTGTGAAAGGTTCTTCAATACCATCACTGTACACTGTTAACCTGAGAAGGTGAAATCAAGGTAAAAATCAAGGTAAACATTACTTTTTCATCAGTGGTAAATAGCATGTTGCGTATACAGGTGTGTCAGCCTTCTGGAGAGTGTGAAGTTCCATGTAAATGTCTTCTAGCTGTGTGCTAAGTGCAAAGTGAAGGCATTCATTAAGCACAAAAGATTGCACTGTACAGGCACCAAGCATGCTTGTGGTCCTAATCCTGCTGGTGACTTGAATCAGTGGCTCATGCCATTACCACAGTAAAGGGATTGCTTATTTCAATCAAAAATTGGAAGGAGAGGGGAATGACATTCTTAGTTGTGTGTGGTTTATATTTTCTGTTCGATAATCCACAGCTTTGCCCTGTTAGGTCTAGATTTTTTGATGCCTCAAAGTTTGTTTGGGGTTTTTTTTGTGTGGATGGAGGCTTCCTGCAGAAATAACTTCTGTGGGTTTTTTGCTTTTTTGGCTCATCCAACCCCCTCTTCTCACAGGTGTCACTCCCATTGATGCGACGCCAAGCAGGCCTTATGTGGAGTGCTACAGTGTTGTGCTGGACGGCTCTGTGGTGGGCTGGGTGGAGTGTGAGCTGGCTCCTGAGATTGCAGAAACCCTCCGCCGCTTCAAGGTTGTCTTGTTTAAAATGTTCCTTAGCTAAACATCCTCAATATGCAGTGCTTAAAAATAGGAATGTTTAGAGCAATTTTCTTTTTTCAACTTCCATTTATTTATTTTTTTAATCTGACCAAACAAGCTACCTTTGGCTATATGTTAATATTGGAGTGGGCTTTTCTGGTTTTGTTTTATTGTTTTCCATGTGTTTGATCTGATGTTTTTTTTGAAGTCTTCAATGTTAGAAGAACCTTTTTCTTGATGAAGTTAAGATAAACATGTTCTGTTCTTTTCTTGGTAGAGATTTTTCTATGAATATTTTAAAAATCTTTTCTCCACCATTTTATATTGGCAGCCACACCTGTGGCTGGCATTTTCATTATATAGCTTGTTGGATGTAGCTTAACTAAACCAATGTTGGCTTTTGGGTTTGTAAATTGGTTTGTTTGGGTTTTTTTTTTTTACACAAACAGATAACACAAGAGAAGAGATTTCCTGCACGAGCAGAAGTGGTCCTTATCCCAAAGACAGGAAAACCCAGCCTGTATCCTGGGTTGTTCATTTTTACTACCCCTTCCCGGATGGTGCGGCCTGTCAGAAACCTGTTCTACGGAAAGAATGAATGGATTGGTACTCTGGAACAGGTGGGGTTTGCATATTTCTTTTATCACTGACTATTACAGAGGTACCCAGCATCAAAAACAATACTGTGGAAAATCCTTGCAAAAGAGATGAGGGTAGGACATAGGGAGCTTGCATTAAAGACTGAGAATAGGTGGCAAAGGAGTTTTTTCAGCTCCTGCTAATTGGTTTCCAGTAAATGTCTTAGATGAACAGTAGAGATCTTTATGAGATATTGAAATCTGCTCTCAGTATTAACTTAGTGAATCTTTTGAGGCAAAGGATTGTTGTCTTGTAGCTACTGTCTCATAGTGCTTTACATCATTGATGGGGAACTTGCCCATTTGGAAAAATTAAAATGGGAGACAGGAAGGGAGATGTTACTTCGGCACTGTATTTCCAGACTTGCTTTTCTGGCAATTGGGTCATGAAAATGAGGATGAGAATCATGGGATTCTCATAGGTAGCTTAACAGCTATCTGGTATTTTGTTTGCATACAATACACTAAGGTACAGACAACCACAGCTAAAACTGAAATGGCTAAAAAAGACATCAGAAGCAGCTTTGTTTTGCTTCCTTCTCTTTAAAATAAGGAAATCAACAAGCATTGTTCAATTGGATGCTTACAGATCTTCATGAATGTGGCCTTGCTGGAGTCAGAGGTGGTACCCAAAGTGACCACTCATCAGGAGCTCTTCCCTCACAGCATTCTGAGTGTGGTGGCCAACCTCATCCCCTTCTCTGACCACAACCAAAGTCCACGAAACATGTACCAGTGCCAGATGGGTAAGTGCTGTAGTACCTAATGCGGCAAGTCCCCAGGCAAGGGAGAGGGGAAGAAGATCTCCATTGTGTCTGTTCCAGTGCTTCTTCCTGCATTCCCAAATAACACCTCTTCCCAGCTGTTGTTTCAACACTGAGGTTCATTAGCAGCACTGACAGCCTTTTTTTTTTTTTTTTTTCATGGCAAAGTTAAGAGAAATCAAGCTTATCATCCTGGCTGACTTCCACTGGTGGGCAGTTCTAGGTTCTTGCACTCAGGTTGCCTTCCTTAAGCCTTTTAAGTTTTGTGTGTTAGTTTGTGTTTGTTTGTTGGCTTTTTTTTTCTTAATTCAGTGTTGTTGATCACATAGACAAGTGAGTAGAGTACTGCACCAGCTGTTTGGTGGTGTTAGTGTCTGACATCTGTGCTGCCAACAGTCCTCCCCACAACCGACAGAGGTTAACCTACTTCTGTCTGGCAGCTACAGCAGAGGCTCTGCAGCAGTTAGGGAAAGGTTTCCTTGCCACCTGTTTTCAGTGGGCAACTGCTGTCTTGACACTGCAGCTGTTTTGAGGAGAGAGTAATACAGCCCTGTGGCAAGAGGGTTGGTGTTTTTTCTGACAACTGTTTGACAAAGATTTAAATGAATTTATTTAGTTGTCTGAAGTAAACTGGGATAGGGTATGTACATGGGGCTTTAAATCAGATGGGGTGCAACCATTTATTCATACTTTTCTGAAACTACCAGTGATGATGTTCAATATTTGTTTGGCTTGACAATATACTCACAGAGGCAAATGCTTTTGAGTGTGGAAATATGTAAGGTGTGCCTCACAATGGGTAACTCTGGATAGGGGAAAAAAAAACAACCAACCAAAAAATGAAAAAACACCATATCAACTTTACTGTAGATTTTGAAATCACAGAAAAGACACAAAATTACAAATAGTCCATATAAAATGCTGTGAAAGGAATTGACTGTTGTGGTTCATAAAAACTTTTATAGCTAGGGCAGTTACTAAATTCTAATAATATTCTACTTTTAAGATTGATAATCCCTCTAAATTGTAAGTATTTCCAACTTTCTTCTTAGCAAGTTATAAGTAGGATGAGACATAGTTTAACTTTGAACTGACCCTGAAAAATCCAACTTTGTTTCTTTCTAGGAAAGCAAACTATGGGATTTCCAGTTTATAACTACAAGGACCGCTCAGATAACAAACTGTACCACCTTCACACTCCCCAGAGCCCTATGGTGCGGCCTGGCATGTATGACTATTATGGTATGGACAGCTATCCAGTTGGCACCAATGCAATTGTGGCTGTCATCTCCTACAGTGGTTATGACATGGAAGATGCAATGGTAAGTCACCAAAAGGAGGAATCCTGCTGTCTGGTAAAGGAATTTGATGTGAGGGACTAGGAAAAGAAGGGTGGTACCTAGCTTAGAAGAGCCTGTTATCTGCTTCTGCTAGTCCACAGACTCTGTTAGGGCAGATGTAGGAGCACAGTGGTTAATTAATACCACAGGTAATGCAGGAGGTAGTGAGAATAGAGCAGACCTCCCTTGTGCAGGCAGTGGGCTTCCAGCATTGATGCTGGGGTTGCAGGAGGACTTGATGAGTAGCTTTGGGAAGGCACTGTTAAAAAGGTAAGCATCAGACTGGGATGGAAATGCTTTCTTTGTTGAACTCATTAACAAGAATGTAATAAGCCTTTATTTTTCTTTCTAGATTGTGAACAAATCTTCCTGGCAGAGAGGGTTTGCCTATGGAAGTGTTATCAAGATGGAGAGCATTGACCTTTCCCTTAAAGCCAGCAGGGCCGGTGATAACTTAGTATTTGGCGTCAGACCTGGTGATCCCAACATTATGGAGAAGTTGGATGCTGATGGACTGCCTTTTGTTGGCTCTATCCTACAGCCTGGGGACCCCTTCTACAGCTTCATGAACCTCAACACAGGGGAGACCTTCACTGTCTACTATCCGTAAGTACAGCGTGTCCCTCCTGACTCCACATAGCCAGTGGTGAGCAGTCTGAGAGTGGCTGGCCCTGATAAGGTGCAATATGTTTTATTCCAGGTGTTTCTTTTTCTCTTCACATGATACTGTCCACTTCTTAACAGAGAGAGCACAAAGTTCACATTGTAGGTGACTCCCATGCATGTAACATGGCTCCCCTCTAAGCCCCTCTATGCTGCAGAGCCAGACATCCTAGGAGGAGAATCTGAGGCCAGTAAAAAGAAAGAGCTTGCAGAAATGTTTTTCTCTCCCTAATACTGTTCTCTGCCCACCCCCCCAGTCATTTTTAATAACTTTTTTACTTGTGTAAGGTGTTCTGTCTAATAAACCCAAAGAAACACCAAACAAAACCAAAAGGAACTGCCTGATCCTAGAAACTTGCCAGAAAACCTTGTAAGCAAAGCTTTTACTGCTTTAGGAGTTCAGCAATCATTTTTGTTATCATTGCAGCTTCCATACTGCTAGAATACTTTGTGTCAACTATACCCTTCTTTCCCGTTTAAATATCTTAGTTTTGCAAGATTTTTAACCTCAGTTAAAAGAGGCTGAAGCTTTCCTTAAAATCCTCTTTGTTCTTTCAGGAAAGGGAAGCAAAGACATTGACAAAAATCTTGATACATTTAAATGCATCCTACACTCCCAGTTGTTTTAACTTCAGGCCTTACCTGTGTCTGCAGCATTGCTAGTGAGGATAAGGCCCTGGAGGTATTCATATTGTGTATGCAAATTGGGTTTTGAAGCCCTTAAGTAAGACAGTAACTGGTGTTACTGGGGCAGCTATTTTTATTGCTCTATAACAGATGGTGCCTCAGCTGTGCTGCAGAAGCTGCTGTGGACTGGTCATGGAGCAGGGCTAAGAGCTTCACACTGAAATCCATTCTGTATTTTGGTATCCCACCAAGGCTGTGAATTTATTTGGGGCAGGGATAGAGGGACTGCTGCCTTAACACAAAATGGCACTGGGATGCAGTTTGTCAGATCAAGTGTGATACAGATGAATCAGGTTTAAATGATCTTTATTTTAAATAATACCTGGTCACTTGAAAGCTGTAGCTGTGCTTATAGTAGTAGGAAAACAGCCCTTGTATTGCTTGCCCTAATTCTTGTGCAGTCTGATTTTCCTCACTACTGAATAGTACTTTTCAAGACCAGTGTTGTTCCCCAGCTGTCCCAAGGCAGTTTATGAGATTTAGAAAGCAAATTGTGTTTTTTTTCCTTCATTTGCCTTTCCTAGATAAAAATCATGAGCACACCTGACACCTTTCCTGTGATTGTTTTTCCACCTCCACAGGAATAAGGAAGTTGGCATTATAGACAATGTCAGGTTATGCAGTAATGACCGTGGCACTGGGAAGTTCAAGAAGGCTTGCATCACTGTGAGGGTTCCCCGAAATCCAACTATTGGTGACAAATTTGCCAGCCGTCACGGACAGAAAGGCATCCTGAGCCAGCTCTGGCCAGCTGAGGATATGCCATTCACAGAGAACGGGATGGTTCCAGACATCCTCTTCAACCCTCACGGCTTCCCCTCTCGTATGACCATTGGGATGTTGATTGAGAGCATGGCAGGGAAGTCGGCGGCGCTGCATGGTGTCTCCTATGATGCCACTCCCTTCACCTTCACGGAGAAGAACTCTGCTTTGAAATACTTTGGTGAGACCTTAGTGAGCGCAGGTTACAACTTCTTTGGGACAGAAAAGATGTACAGTGGCATCAGTGGCCTGGAGCTGGAGGCAGATATTTTCGTGGGAGTGGTGTACTATCAGCGCCTGCGACACATGGTCTCAGACAAGTTCCAGGTGAGGACGACAGGACCCCGAGATGCTGTCACCAACCAGCCTGTCCAGGGGAGGAATGTGGAAGGTGGGATTCGCTTCGGAGAGATGGAGCGTGATGCTCTGCTGGCTCACGGCACGTCTTTCTTGCTGCAGGACCGCCTGTTCAACTGCTCCGATGGGTCTGTAGCCTATGTCTGCATGAGCTGTGGCAGCATGACATCTCCTGTGCTGGAGAAACTGCCACAGTCCTCCTCTGTGACAAGCAACAGGAGGTATTCCTGCTCTGTCTGCAGTGAGGTAGACACCATCGAGGTTGTCCCTGTGCCCCACGTCTTCCGTTACTTCGTGGCCGAGCTGGCAGCCATGAACATAAAAACAAAGCTCAAAGTGGAGTAGCTCCATCCTCGGGCACCTCGATGCTGCTGGGAGGGAGGCAGCACTTGCCAGTCTTCCCCTTGCCCCCAGCAATTTTTCAAGCCTTAAGTCAGTTCTCAGGTTCTTTGAGTATTTGTTTGCAAGATTAATTTGATGTTTGTATTGAGATGGAGCAGTTGCCAAGCCATATGGTGAGGAAACATGACAGGCTCTCAAAGTTTGTTTGCACTTCCTAAAGGATCACTAGGTACTGAGATGTGGCATATAGAAATCAAGAAATACCACCACTCCCACTGGGCTGCTGGGATGAGAACGGTGGGGGTTCTTTTGTTCTCTGAGCAATGGCTGCAGCTGCAAAGATGAAGAGGTCATAAAACAGCATGAAGTGAATGCTGGAAATTACAAAGAGAAGATATATTTTGTTATTTGAAGAAATCCTTGGAAAAACATATGCCTTAATGATGGGTATGTGTTAAAAGTGATTGGACATATTTTGTTTTATTTCAATGCCTTGAAAATCGTGAAGAAAAAGACACCAAGTTCTACACCACGGAGCTGCAGCCTTGACCGCAAGGGACCAAGGTGGCCAAGCCAGGGCTCTCCTGCCTCCCACCAGTGCCCGGAACACACGCCCTCCTTCCCCGGCAGCAGCCTCGACGCTCCCCGACGCTGGGAAAGGATGGGCGGGTGCCCCGGGCGGCAGCTGTACCCCTTCTTGTTAAGAAATCTTTTCTATAATTCTACATCACCTGTCTTCAGAGCCGGGCCGGGGGGGCTCTCCGGGGCACGGGGCAGGTTGGAGTTCAGGCCGGGGCGGCTCTCCCAGGGTTTGGCGGGTGGTGGCAGGCGGGAGGCGGTGGGGCTGTCCCCCGTGGGCGAGGCGTGTGGGNTGCCGGGCCCGCTCTTGGGGCCCCCGGTGGGCGACGCGTCGCGGGGCTGAGCCCTCGGTAGCCCTGCGGCTGCCATGGAGGTGCTCTGCTTGCTGCTCGCCGCCGCTCTGCTCCCGCTCCTGAGATGTGAGTAGCGGTGGGAGGGCCGGGGCTGCGGGGCCGGCTGCCGTCCAGCCTGGGTGCCCAGGCTGAGCGGGGTGAGACAGCCGTAGTGAGGGTGTTGCAGGGGAGAGGGAGCGGCTGACTCTCGTCCCCTGTCAGCTGGCAGGGCTGCCGAACCGCTGCCCACCCTGGCCCCGCCGCTAAGCATGGTGGTGGCCGGGCAGCGCCGGCAGCTGGTGGTCTGTGTGGTGAGCGACCTGGCACCCAGCTCCGGCAGCGCTGTCTGGATCTCCAGCCGGAATGGCAGCGCTTTGCAGTCCTTTGCCTACGGGTCTTCCCAGGAGGACGGTGGCAGCGTCTGCACTGTCTCCCTCCTCCCTGACCATCCTCCGGCCGAGGGGGATATTGCCTGCCACGTGGGACCCAACAGGACCTCCCCAGCCCACAGTTCCAGCATCCTCCGCATCACGGGTACGGCCCCACCACTGCCCATCCTTCTAAATGCTGCCCATCCCGTTGGGGAGCAGGTGTGGGGCCCCACGGGCAATGGTTGCACCCCTAACAGGGAGTGCAGGAAGGGGTTTGTGGCTGGTCCTGCTGCACACCTGGTGCTGGGCCCCTGCCACCTCCCCAGCTGCACCCTTATCCCACAGGCGAGGAGGAGATGGCAGGGCGGTGCTTCAGCGGCATAGACGGTGAGTCTCCGGCCCCATCCAGCTCGAATGTAAGATGCCAGGGAGGAAACCCTGCTGGGCGCCTGTCAGAGAGCTGGCTGGACTCATATGGGGGTTCGGATGGGTCCCCACAAAGTTGCAGGGTTGGGGAAGTGGGGTGAAGGCGAGTCAGAGCCAGCTTGCCCTTGGGGACAGTGCGAGGGTGACGTGAGGTGTCTCAGGGATGGGTAAGGGTGGCAGCAGTCCACGACCAGCCCTGGGGAGCCTGTAGCCCCAGAGAGGGCAGGAGGTCAATGGGGTGCCCATGGCAGGTGTGACTCTGTTTCCCCCACGGCAGTTCCTCCAGCCCGTGCCTTGGCAGCCTTGTTGGAGGGCCTCCGGGTGGTGCTGCTGAAGGTCGCTCTCTGCGATGCCCTCCTCACCTCCTTCCTTCTAGCCCAGAGGTGAGGACCCCATGAAGGCTCCGTACATACCCCCAAGGGGTAAGTCCTACAAGTTTGGTCTGCTGGCATGGAAGGCATCCAAAGTATTCTGGAGGGTGGAGAGGGGACCCCCAAATGTGGGAAGGAGGGAGGGAGAGACCCGGTTGTGTTGTGGGGCGGCAGTCCTGTGGGGGTGGTGAAGAGAGGGGCTGCCGCTTTAGTGTGGGTGACAGCGACCTGGAATTACCTGGGGAGGAGGGAAGGACCACGAGTTACCGGAGGTGGGGAGGAGACCCCGAATGACAGAGCATAGGAAAGAACCCCGAATTACCAGGAGTGGGAAGAGGGGTTTGAATCACGGGGTGTAAGGGCAGGGCACCACATTTCCAGGGGCAGGGAAGGCCCCGGGGGCTCTGGGGGAGGGAGGGAGGGAGGAGAGGGGCAGGGATGGGTCGGGGCGCACACCCCCACCCTTCCCCCCAACTCCGGACACGTGGGGACTCAGCGGGACGACCCGGAGGTGATCATGTGGCAGCAGAGTGAGCCCCTGGGTCGCTCGGATTGGCGGGCGGGAAGGCGGGGATTGGCCGGGCGGGTGACGTAGGGTACTGTGATTGGCTGCCGTCCTACGGTTGCCACGGAAACCGGTGGGGGCGGCCTGGGCGCTCCCGGATGCGCGGCCCCTGAAGCGGAGCCATGGCGGCGGCGGTGGCGGGGCTGCTGCTGTTGGGGGTGGCACTGGCGAGAGGTGACGATTCGGACTGGGTGCGGCTGCCCAGCAAGTGCGAGGGTAAGCGGGGCGGGGGTGGGCAGCAGGGACCGCGCCGGAGCACCTTTGTCTGGCTCGCAGGCTGACGCTGCGGTGATCGGGTGCCGGGCGCTGGCAGTTTGGCCCCGGGGGGTTACTGGTGCGGAGGCCGCGGCCCCTCTGCCCACGGGCGGAGGAGAGGGGTGGGTGGTCTCGGGAGCGGTTTTCGTGCCACCCGCCAGTGCCCCCGCAGCCGAGCATCCCGCGGAGGGTTCTTGCTGGCGGCTCTGTCCTGTTCTTCCCTCGACGAGGGGTTTAGGGATGCTCTGGTAGTCGCTGCTGTTTCCAGGAAGCACTAATCGCTGGGTGGTTTGTAGCTGGGGCTAGTCGTCTCTGCTGCTCACAGTTCTGCCTCAGCGACTGTGAGCAACCTTTCTCCCTAAGCAGCCCCTTGGTTTCCAAGCAATCAAAGGCTTCACAGGCCACCCAGGGCAGATCATGATGGACCTTTGCTGTCTGCTGTGGTTTCCTGTCTTTGCTGTGAAGGGAGAGGTGAAGCTTGACAGCAAAGAAAAAAAAAGAAGTGAAACTCCAGAGCTCTTTGCAAAGATTTCTCTGTCAGAGAAGCAGCTCTGGAAACACTGATGTCTAAGCTGTGCTGTGGCATATACATAACATCAGAGGAGCATCACAGGAAGCACTGACCACGTGCTGCTCCTTTTCCTGCCCAGGCTCGGAACCTGTGTCAGCATGCAAGGATAGCTGCGGGCAGCACCTGGATAACTGGACCCAGCAGTGAGTGCTCATGGATGCATGGGGACTTTGCAGCAGGTGTGGTGTGGAGAGGGATGTCGTCGGGGCCAGAGTCCAGAATGGCTGCAAGAAAGAGCTCTTGTCCCACCTGAGAAATGGATGCAGTCACCTCCAGCCCTTGCTGCCAGCACAGAAAGGGAAATGCAGGAGGTGTGCATATGGCTTCTGGGCATGTGCATGGCAGCCCCAGAGAAGCCACCTTGTTCTCTTCATGCCTGCACGACATCTCTCCACTCACACTATTGTCTGGGAGAAGATGCGGTGGCTCGTTGCTGTGGAGACTGTTCCTGCTGGGGTTTGACCCTTCTAAAGCAAGGCTTGAAGAGGTGGCTCCCGACAATCAGGAACCTGGAGCGTAGTACAAATCTTTCTTCAGCTTCCCAGGACCCTGAATTCAGGGGCAGAAGGGTCACACCATGCCTGGCATCCATCCCTCCATATTTCTGCTTGTAAACCCCAGAGACACTTCTCTTCTCTTGCTCTCTGTTTCTCTAACTGATGGACTCTTACAGTAGAAATAAAGCTTTCATTATTTTTTCAGTTTTATATATGAAAAAGAATATCAAACATGTTGTGTTGTAGAGCTGTTGATGACGTTGTCTCTGCTGCAGGCAGTGCCCTGTGTGGTGTTGCTGGAGCTGACAGCCCCTAGTGTGGTGACAGGGCCCCTGGTGTGGTGACACAGTCCGTAGCCCCCTGGCCTGCTGAGCCCTGCAGCCCACTCACTTGGCTGCAATCAGCCCCCGATTCCCCAGGGTGTTGGAGGGGGAGAAGGAGGAGGAGGTGCTGGTGTTGTGAGGAGGAGTTGTGACCTGCACTAGGGCTTGCATTGTGAAAGGACCCCATCCTCATCCAGGGGAGAGGGAGCAGCTTGTGGGGTGGAAGCAGAGCTTTTGGTGGCTGGAAAGTGGAGCTGTGGGGAAGCCTGCAGGCAGACCTGGCAGGGCCTGCCTTCCCAGCTGTGCCTTAGCTGTCCGCATGGATGCACTTGTACCAAAGCATTAATTGGGATGTTCCTTCTCCAAGGCATCTCCAGTGGAGTCAGTTGAACCAGTTACTTGAATTGCTAAGGTGTCTTTTCTGCTCGTGGTGGCTCCGGTGTCCCCAGCTCCTCACACTTGTTTTTGCTGCTGCCCCGTCCCGGGTTGTTGTCTCACTGCACATCAGAGCAGTGAAGCCCCTTAATCCACTTGTGCTTTCCTCCCCACAGTGTGCAAGTACGTGGCAGTAGAGCTGAAATCTGCTTTTGAGGAGACTGGCAAGACCAAGGAGGTGATTGACACCAAGTATGGCTTCCTGGACGGGAAGGGCTCTGCTGTGAAGTACACACAGTCGTAAGTGAGAGCTACCCCAAGGCTGGGGTGGAGTGGAGTGGGCCATGCAGGACATCTGGGGGTGCTCCTTCTGCTCGGGGAAGTCTGGGGGCAGCAGAGTGTTCCTCCATCATGCTGTCTGTGCTCTGTGCCCAGGTTTGCTCTGTTTGCCCTGGATGTTCTTAGGGGACAATTCTAAGCCCTCCCTCTTCTCCATGCAGAGACATCCGGTTAATTGAGGTGACAGAGAACATCTGCAAGCGGCTGTTGGACTACAACTTGCACAAGGAGAGGAGTGGCAGCAACAGATTTGCAAAGGTGAGGGTTTCCTCCAGTCCCCTGCTCCCAAGCATCCTTCACCCACCCCTGCCCTGCTAGGGTCCTGAAAGGTTTCATTGTTCTCATCTTCCTCTGTCCCCTGGCAGCACCCAGCATGCAAGGCTGCGCTGCCCCCCAGGTCAGGTGTGGGGTGCTGTCCTGGAGAGGGTGGGCAGGCCCCCACCCTCAGCTGCACAGGGGGAGCCAGGGGTTTTCTTGCCTGGAACATGTCTTTCTGTTGTTTTGGGGGAGTGGGCTTGCAGATGGAGTCTTGCTGTCACTTGAACTCCATCCTGGAGTTCACCCAGAGAATGACACCCCGGGGACACTGATTTTGGCTAGCTTGCACATCCCTGTGTCCCTGGGAGGGGTTGTGCAGTTGGCACTGGGAGGGGAGAGCGGGAGGAGCACCACTTCATCGGGCAGCACTGCTCCCTCCCCCAGGGCATGTCGGAGACGTTTGAGACCCTGCACAACCTGGTGCACAAAGGTGTCAAGGTGGTGATGGACATCCCTTACGAGCTGTGGAATGAGACCTCTGCTGAGGTGGCTGACCTCAAAAAGCAGGTACCTTGTCTGGTGAGATTGGGTTTGGTGGGTGCTGTGGCCTTGTGGGCTGGAGCAGGGGGGAAGAGATGGTCTGGAGGTATGTGGCTGGGAACGGGGGTGTGGGGCAGGACCTGCTGCCCTGGTCCTGCCCCTGCCCAGGCAGTGTGTGTCTACATCTTGGATCCTCTCTGTGCCAGTGTGACGTGCTGGTGGAGGAGTATGAAGATGTGATCGAGGACTGGTACAGGCACCACCAGACAGAGGATCTCTCCCAGTTCCTCTGCGCCGACCATGTGTTAAAAGGGAAGGACACTAGTAAGTCCTGGATGTTGCCCGGGTCAGCGCTGTGCATGCGGGGGAGGGTGAGGAGTTTCCCCTGCCTCGGGGCATGGTAAGCCCTGTTTCTCCCTCAAAGCCCCCTCTGCTCCTCTCCTCCCCAGGCTGCCTGGCAGAGAAGTGGACCGGCAAGAAGGGTGACTTAGCAAGCATGGGGGAGAAGGAGAGCAAGAAGAAGAGCACGAAGAAAAAGAAGAAGGGCCGTAAGGATGAGCGTGAGGGAGCTGCCAGCCTCCCGGTCACAGGAGAAGCCCTGGAGGAGAGTGGGGTCCAGGAGGAGGCTCCGCTTACCCACAGCCCGGCCGATGAGCTGTAGGGCCAGAGCTCCAGCCCCCCGGGCCGCCCGCTCGGGGGGGGTCTTACCCCACCCTGCGGGTACCAAAGGAAAAGAGACTTGCGTTGCGGCGTGAGCGACCCCGGGAAGCCGGAATGCCCGGCCCAGACTCGCCAGCCTGGGTGCGATTCCATGAGCAGAGGGGCGGCAAGCAGCCGCCGCTCCAGGCCTGCTGCTTCGCTGCTGGGGCTCCAGCTCCGAAGGGCCGCGGGTGCTGCCCCGGGCGAGCTCCTCCCCCTCTCCGCACCCTGCTGGGACTGTAAATAAAGACCTTTTGCCCATACCCGCTGACGCCCCTGCTTCCTCCGCCCTGCGGGGCAAGCGCAGCTCCTGCAGCGGGTGGGGGCTCCGCCGCTGCCGCTCGGCCCGGCCCNGCCGGGGGCAGCGGAGGGAGCCCGGGGGGGCGCGCTAGGGACGGCCCGGGCTCCCTCCGCTGCCCCCGGCCCCACTGACAGCCGTGTCCCCAGGGTGGACTCCATCATGCTGCTCGAGGAGGGCTTCCAGGTGACCAGCGTCGACGCCAGCGACAAGATGCTCAAGTACGCGCTGAAGGAGCGCTGGGAGCGGCGCAAGGAGGAGCCCTTCGACCGATGGGGTGCGGGGGCTGGGAAGGGCGTGAAGACACCGATACTTCACCCCCGACGTGGGGGCCTCTGCTCTGAGCTGCCCCTGTGGCTCCCCCCATCCTCCCGCCGGGTGCCGGGCCCCTGGCCTGCTGTTCCCAGCCCCTCACGGTGCTCAGGCCCCTGGCATGGGTGCTGCTGGCTTACTGGCCTTGCTGCAGGGACCTGCCAGCATCAGCTGCTCAGCAAGCCCAGGCGGTGGCCTTTGCCTCCCTGCTGGACTCAGGGCAGATCCAGCACATGCAGGAGCCAAGGAAGGGCTGGGTGATACTGGGGTGGGTCTTGCATGCAGGGGAGGCTGTAGGGCAGGTGGGGTGTCTCTGCCCTCATCTGCTTCTCTTTCCTGCAGTCATCGAGGAGGCCAACTGGCTCTCACTGGAGAAGGACCTGGAGAAGCCAGGGGATGGGTTTGATGCAGTCATCTGCCTGGGCAACTCCTTTGCACACCTGCCTGACTTCAAAGGTGAGGTGGTGGTGGTGGTGGTGGCAGAGGGAGAGGGTACATGTGCACAGCATCTCCAAGCAGGCTGAGTATATGCCCTAAACTCATACTCTAAGTGAGGCAGTAGATTATGCATGGTGGAGCTGCTGTGTCATGGAGTACCTCCAGGGAGGCTGAGAACGTGCCCCATCCACAGACTGAGTGGTGGGCCTTTGGGTTCCATGGGGGTGGAGCTGTGTGCATCTCTGGTAAGGCTGGTGACACACCCAGACTTATGCCACAAGCGGGGTGGTGGGTTCACCACATAGTATGCTCTGTCTCAGTGAGGCTGAGAACATGCCTGTGCTCATACCATGGGTGGGGCTGTGGGTTTTCAAAGCTGAGACTGGGAGGGAGGGCTGGTGGGGGCAAGCTGATTGTGTGCATATGGACAAGATGGGGCTGTGCCCAGGGATGTCACCGTCACCTTCCCAGGGGACCAGAGCGATCACAAATTGGCCCTGAGGAACATTGCCAGCATGGTGCGGCCCGGGGGTGTCCTGGTCATTGACCACCGCAACTACGATCACATCCTGGCCACAGGCTGCGCACCACCAGGCAAGAACATCTACTACAAGGTGGGTTGCTGGCTGACCCTGCCCCATCCCACTCCCCCCTGCTCCAGTGCCAACCCCCTGGCCTGAGAGTAGGGGGGGGGACAGGCAGGGCAGGGAGCTGGCCTGTGCCCATGCTGGGGAGCCAACAAGTCCCCACAGGACACGGGCATCCTCCTGTGGTTCCCAGAGTGACTTGACCAAGGACATCACCACCTCAGTGCTCCTGGTAAACAACAAGGCACACATGGTGACACTGGACTACACGGTGCAGGTCCCCCCCACTGAGGCAGGGGCAGCCCCAGAGCTGAGGTGAGAGGTCTCAGAGGGTTTGTCTCTCAGCCTGGAGGGAGCTGACACCATGCCCCAGTGACCCCCTGCCTCACCACCATTGCCTCCTTGCAGCAAATTTCGGCTCTCGTACTACCCGCACCGGCTGGAGGCATTCACGGCCTTGCTGAAAGGTGCCTTCCAGGGGAAGTGCCAGCACAGTGTCCTGGGTGACTTTCAGCCTTACACACCAGGACAGGCCCACATCCCCTGCTACTTCATCCACGTCGTGAAGAAGACGGCCTGAGGGAGCCCATGCACACCCAACTGTGGTGGCTGAGAGCTGTGTGTGGCTATGGGGAACAAGCGTGGTGCTGGGGACGTCGCTGAGAGCTGCTTGGAAGCCCCTCTCCTTAATTAAGAGCACTCATGAGAGCTACTGGAGCCCGTGGTCTGTGTGTCTGTGTATGGGCAGGGTAGAGGGTGAGGGGGACGGCTTCAGCAACCTCAGGACTCTCAGGGAAAGAAGCGCCCAGCCTAGGGGTGTAGCACAGGGCAGGTGCAGGCATAGCTTCACGGCTAAGCTCCCAGTTGTGGGTGCCAGTCATGCCTCTAGTGTGGATTCTGAGGTTCCCCTTGAAGCAGAGGCAAAGGTGGGTTGGGTCCTGGCTGGTTGCACATCCTTGCCCGGCCCACTGCAGCACTGCATGCAGAGATGCACTGCAACTGTTTTTCTCCCTTTCACCTCCTCCTTGCCACCCACTGAAGTGCTTATCCCTTTTCTTGACACCCCTCAGCCCCATGTGGGGGTGCCCCCTCCACCGCCCCCCCCAGCTCATCCTCCTAGGGTGTGGAGACTCTGCATACACTGCCAAGCACACCTGCTGTGGTTGCATCTCCCTCCTTGAGGCAGTGGCCAGAACCTGCAGCACGTTTTGGTCAGGGTCAGCTCTGCCTGAACACGTTTGGGTGCCAGAGCCAGAGGAACAGGGCTGGAGGCAGGCAGCATCTGCAGCTGGGTGCACCAACACCTGCAGCTGTGGGATAAGCAGCCCTTCAGGGAGGAGGCTTGGTGAGGAGCTGGTCCTCAACAGCCACCCTTGGCTCAAGGGCGTGACTGCCAGCGGTCTGGGTGCAGGCAGCAGTGGTTGGCAGCAGCAGAGCCTTGAGCTGTGTCAGGCACAGGCCCCTGGCTTGTAACACGGGCCCATGAGCCCCGGAGCTGCACCAGCAGCTGTGGCGAGCTGGTGGCTTCAGCAGAGCCAGCTGCTGGCCAGCTGGCTGTCACACATGGCTTAAGTGCAGATTTATTTGGCATCCTTGGCAAAGGGCGGGAAGCAGGGCACTTGGGATTGTGCTGGTAACTGCTGCAAGGTTGCAGAGGGAGGCAAGGCAGGACTTCAGGGAGTCTGGGCCATCTCAAGCTCAGCACAAGTTAGCATGGGCAAGGCAGCTCTGGGCTGCTCTGGCCAAGGGCTGAGTATTTCCAAGGCTGAAGCCCTCTCTCTTCCCTGTGACGAGTCTTTCCTAGTGTCCAGTTGGACTTTTAGTCTTGCTGTCACTCACACCCATTGCCTCGTCTCATCACCCAGTGCCTCCAGAAGAGCTGGGCTCCCTCTGCAGAGAAAAGCTCAGCGCCCAGATAAGTAAACCCCACTCCCTCAAACCTCCCCATCTGCTATGGTGAGGGTGACCCAAGTCCTGTTCACACTCCTTTCTCTCCAACAACCAGCACAGCCCAGGGCTCACAGGGATCTTCTGGAGCCAAAGACACCACCAGCAAGCAAAGACTTGAGACCAGGTAATGAATACCAATTCATTAAATGCCTCTGTTTATTCAGAGAGACCATGTCAATCCTCGGCCAACTGCAGCATCAGTGCCCTGTGTCCTGCTGCTCTCTGTCCAGCACCCCTCACTGAGGGTCTTACACCCAGAAAAGCAATTGGCCTCTTCTTGCTGCCAAATTGGGTGCAGTTTGGGCCTTGCCTTGCCACCAGTGCTCTGTCACCCATGAAGACACTCCTTGCATTGCCAACAGCAATGAAACTTGGCTTCCTCACCCTCGGGACATCAACCCGGGATGCTCCCAGCAGTCACAGAATGCTCCCCAAGACACAAGGGACAGTTAGAGAACCCACCACTAGCTTGGAGAAGCAGAGCAGCACTTCCACCAGGCTTTGGCTCAAGAAACTTCACATCCACTTTTTCATCCAAGAGCAAAATACAGGGACTTAGGAGACATCAGGGAAGAGCAAGTGGGTGCCTGTGTGTGCCTGTTCTCAAGCACCCCTTAATGCACTGTCCCCATCACCCCTCCAGTCCCAAGCTCTGCTTAACATTATCAAGCAGCAAATTTCTGTTGGATGAGTCTGTACCTGAGCAGCTCCTGCTCAGAGACTGACGGCTGCAACTTCACAGCAGCCTGCAGGAAGTCTTCCATGGTCAGGATCAGTGCAGAGCTTTCAGTATCCAGCCCTGTATGGGAGAACAGGAAAAGGCTGACAGCCAAGTGCAGGGGCAACTGGCAAGCTCCAACACCCTCCTCTTGAGTCACCAGAGACTGTAAAGAAAACCTGTGTGTCTCTTCTCTCCCCTAAAGCCAAGCAGTGGAGGTAAAGACTGATCACACCCACAAAAACTGCTTGCCTGCCAATAACCCAGAGCTAGCACTGAGTCGTGGCCCCAAAGCCACTGAGGGTCTTCTTACCAAGCCCAGTTACCCATAGCTGTAACTTTCTTCTCTCCCCTTGTGCCTCAACACGTGAGACAGGCAGGGACTGGATTCCTACCTTCCTCAATCCATTCCACCTTGCGCTTGACAGCACACATCATGGCATCTGAGCACAGGGCATAGATGTCTGCTCCTGTCATCTGAGATGGGCATTTGTCTAAGATGGTGGTGAGATTCACAGAAGGATCCAGTTTAAACCTGCCAAGAGAGAAAACTGTAGGTGTAAAAGCCACAGAAAAAACCAAAACAGCAGAAGAGATGCAGCAGCCAGCGTGACTGGGCTGGAGGAATCACAGGCCCCTTGTTTAGCCACTTCTGGGTTGTCTTCCTGCCTCCTACCTGCTCCAAACCAAATGTATTGGTTTGTTTATTTCAACACAGTCACTCCTCTTTGAAATATCCCTGCATCCTCTCTCCTGCTAAAGAGGTTCAAAGGCAACTGTGAGTTCCCCCTCGGAGAATTTAAAGTGTTTCACATGCCTGGGAACAGCCTACAGCCAGGGCTGCAGAAGAACATGTTTAATTACAGGCAGCACAAACCACTGTAACACCAAACCACCCCATCAGAGCCATGCTGAAGACAGGGTAACTCCTTCAGCACAAGTAGCAACATGGTGCTGGAGGGCATGACTATGACTACCAAGCCACATGGTGTGAAAAGATGCTTGCAGCCAGCCCATGCTCTCACCTCTCCTGTTGGCTTATTGTCAAAGGCAACACTTATCAAAGCTATCCATGACAGAAAGTCCCTGCAGAGGCAGATTCACAGCTGCTCACCCAGCTGTCATTGGTGGTATCTCTGCACCTGAACTGCAGGCTTGCTTTTCTCCCTCCAGAGATGCTCTCAGGAGCTCAGAGCAGCTGGGGAAACAGCTAACCCCCCCTGCTTGGTGATGCCACACAGCCAGTGTTTGGAAATACACAAAGAGAACAAGCCTAAACTACCCTCAGCATTGCAGGAGGAGAGGCAGTGAGACAAACAAAAGCTGCCTTCACCCTTGGACCTGAAAACAGTAGGCAGCATGCTAGGGAAACTCCTGCAGGAAGCAAACGGGAGCTTCCTGCCATGTTGGTGTGCTGCAGCCTCATCACACTATTAAGATCTGGCTGAGCTCCTTAAGAATTATGTAGGCATGGTGACTGGAGAATTCCATAAGCCCCTCCACCTGGACTTGAGCTGAGCTGCTCCCATCTTGTACAAAAAGCAGCCCCAGTTCTGCTTCTGGAAGCTTCCCCATCCTCTTCCCCTACCTGCTGGCTGTGGCCCAGTGAGTCAAGGGCTCTCCAGGGCTTAGACACAAAGCCCATGCGGAGCACATGACCCAACAACTCCAGAAAGGCCATGACCCACTGGAGGGTGGTGGAAGGCTGCTGCAAGAGCACAGGGTCACTCACTTCCTGGTGATGGCATTTAGCACCTGCAGCTGTGACTCCCGGTCTTCGTTTATGCCCACATAGACCAGCTTGTCAAACCTGTCAGCAGAGAAAAGACAGTCGGGAGCATGCCAAGACAAGCCTGTCACTGGTACTCAGCCCTGGAGCGCCAGAAACTGAAGAGTGGCCCTGGAGCAACTCCTTTTGCTGCCAAGTTCATGGACAGTACCAAACTGGGGGCAGAAGTACTGGAGGGCAGGGCTGCTCTTTAGAGGGACTGGGGTAGGCTGGAGAAACGGGCTAACAGGAACTACGTGAGGTCCAAGAAGAGCAGATACAAAGTCCTGCCCTAGGATGGGCAAGCTGCAGGCATGAGGACAGGCTGTGGGGCAGCTCTGTAGAACAGGCCTTGGAGGACTAATCCCTCCTGCCAGTTTGTTGCCACAGCTCGTCCCTTATTGTCCTACAGTGCTGCTGGGGCAACAACCAGAGTGGTGGGGGATAACAGGCAGTGGGACCTTCTGCTGCTGCTACAACCACAGGCACTGGCTTCCTCCTGGCTTCCTATCTTCCCCACAAGCAAGAGTTGGGAGGATTTAGGAACAGTCTCTGTGGAGTGAATGTGCTAGGGACACAGTCCATCTCCTCACTGCCTGAGGAGACTTGGGAACTACTCTGGAGCCAAGGCAGGGTAGGATGCAACATACCTGCCTGGTCGGAGCAGAGCTGGGTCCAGGAGGTCAGGCCTGTTTGTAGCTCCAATGACAAACACCTCTCCAGTAGAATGAAGACCATCAAGCTCAGCCAGGAGCTGTGAGACAACTCTGCAGGAAGCAAGACAGGACACTCACTGGGCCTTGGCAAGTCACTCACTGTCACCCTCAGTCACCAAATGAAAAGAGGAATAAATGAAGCCACTGGCAGGTCCACATCTTGGTCTTCAGCTCATGTTTCTCTCCCCTGAAAAGCACTGACACAGCTCTCCAGTCTCCTCAGAGCACAGCCAATGAGCCTGGGAGCTCACTGCAAGGACAGTGCAAACCCCTGATACCGAGACAGTCCTTCAGACCTGTGCTTGTCTCTGAACCCTTCCAGGATGGCTATATGTGCTTATACTTGCTCTCAGACACTGTCAACTCTGACCAGTTATGGGCAGCACCATGCATGGCTGTGGCTCAGGTTCCCCCACCTGGATGTGCTGGTTAGGATGTCCTAACTCTTCCCACTATGGGATACTGCCCAGCAGGCTCTGCTGCAAGACTGCTCTGTCAGTCCATGCCAGGGACAACCAAACAGACCAGTGATGCTGCCAACCAGCCCTCAGATCAGTGAATGTCACATCTGTAGATGCAGTTCTGCAAGCCACAGGGCTTAAACTGGTCTGGCTGCAAAGTACTTCAGTGCTGCACAGATGTACTGCAGCAGGTTCCAACATCAACTGAGGCAATCAGTGGAAACCATACTCAACCCCTTCCAAAGATTTCATGTGTGAAGATGGGTATCAGAGGCACATGGTGTCACTGGAAAACTCTGCAGTACCCCTCAGAGATGGAGAGGAAGTCTGAATGGAGACTATCAGTTCAGCAGAAGAGGCCTGGAGGAAATAAACCTACATTTGGGTATCTCCAAGCTGTATATACTTTGCTTGTACCAGAGGCAGCTGAAAGATTTCCCATCACAGGGAAAGAGCAGCTAATAGGAGGAGAGCATGGCAGGGGTGGGAAGGATGGCCTTGGAAAGGCCAAAGGGAGCAGCTGGAGGAGACTCTGTCTTAACCAAATGTTTGCAAAACAATCTTGGGCAATCAGGTTATCTGCAGCAATGCAAACAGTAGTACTGATGTCCAGAGAGAGGAGACAGGCCACAGAGAAAAGCTGAGAGGAACAGGGAGGGAAAAAGTAGAGAAAGAGAGATGTGATGGACTCTGCCTTGCAGGGCAATCCTGCGCATCCCCCCAGTTGAGGGAGGTAGGTTGCTCTCCCAAGGATGCATGATGCTCACTCACCTGTCCATGACACCCCCTGAATCTCCACTCCACCCACGACTGGGAGCCAGGGAATCCAGTTCATCAAAGAAGATAATGCAGGGAGCAGCTGCCCTGGCTCTGGCAAACACTGGGAGAAGACAGCACAAAGGTGAGGAAGAGCTAGAGGAGCAATCAGCAGCAAAGGGCCTGCTACATCACCGGAAGGGAAGACCTATGGATGGAAACCAGCTGCCTGCTGCCTCCCCACCACCAACTGCTCTGCCTCGGGGCTCAGTGGGAGCAGGCACCCACAGCACCCAGCATAATGGGCCCCAAGGCTCAGCTCTGTCTCTGGGGAGCTGCTGTCCCATCAGGAACACCAGACACATGAATGACATGAGCAGAGAAGGCAGGAGAGGAATCTGCAGCAACGCAGGGAATAGGCTGACTGTAAGAGACAGCTGAATTCATGCCCTTGCTGGCAGCTGTGGATGGGAGTTGGGAAGAGGAGTTTTAAGCACTACCTCCTTCCCTCCAGCACCACAGAAAACCCCCACCTTCCCTGCAGGAGCAGGACGCATCGTCTCACCGTTACGCACGTTCTCCTCACTCTGTCCAACATACATGTTGATGAGCTCTGGCCCTTTCACACTGTGGGGCAGGGAGAAAAGTGGGTCAGTTAGAGCATGCCCATCCAGTGGCAGGTGAAAGTCAGTTCCACTGTGTGACAACCCCCCCACCTTCACCTAAGGAAGGTCATGGCACACGTGGTTGCCACAGCTTTTGCCAGCAAGGTCTTCCCTGTCCCTGGAGGGCCGTACAACAGCAGACCAGCACGGCACAAACCCAGTGACAGCAGCTCTGGGTGCTCCAGGGGCAATTGGATAGTGTCCAGGATCTCCTTTTTCACTTCCTGGAGTCCACCAACATCCTGCCAGGACACAGAGGGGATCTGCCAAGAGAGGAAGAGCTCCTGTCAGCATTTCTTCCTGAGCCCTGAAAAGGCCTGGGCAGCTCTTGCTCCAGTGGTGTACAAATCATCAGCCCCTTGTGTAGCAGTTGTGTCTGGCTATGCAGCAAATCAGCCCCACACTGCACCCTGCTGCAGGATCCCCCTGCATCCACATTTCCCCTCTCCTGAGCTTTTGCAATGGGGAAAACACACTGCACTTGTCCCCAGGCAAGCTGCAAAGGCAGCATGCTGCCTTGCCTCCACTGCACCTCGTAACACCGGTCAGAAAAATACCATGAGGAAAGTGTCTGCCAGGGTTGCCTGCAGCACATGCAGCAGACACATGCAGCTCTTGGGACACGAAGGTCAGTAAAAATAAGAAAGAAAAAACAAAAAAGAAAGAAATTATGAGCTACTCATGTTCAAGGGCACCTTGCCCAGGGTTGCAAGATGGTGCAAGGGCTTCACACTAGAGCAAGAAAACCTGGGCTACTGGGAACCTCTGTCATATGAAGAAGGATGTGACAGATACCCTGGAAGACACTGTACAGAAAAGCAGCTGCTTTTGGAAGGGGGGATCCAAGAACAAAGTCCATGGATGCTTACAATAACTAGACAGGGATGGAGTCAAGGCCAAACATGCAAGGGATCATTGCAAAGAAAGAGCAAACTTGAGAGGGGTGTCCTGTGCCACTTTTGTCATTTTATGTCATGCAAAACAATCTCAGAGGCTGCTGCTGCTCTTCTCACAGCTTTACAAGTAGCAGGAATGCCACGGGCTGCATGACAGATCTTCCTGAGAGGCAGAGCAGCTTTCCTGGGAATGCACAGTGAAAGCAAAGTCCCAGAATGCTTCGCCCCAGCTGCTGTCTGGGTGGGGAACAGGTGCCAGCACAAACAGGGAGTTTAAAAGTAGGCCAGAGCAAAATTCTTTCCCCCCCCCAGCCAATTTGGCTCTCCTTCCTTGATACTTGAGATGATGTTATCTCATGCTACTTCTCCAGCTGTCCAGCAAGTCCACCAGGAAAATCAGGTCAGACAAGATAAGGATTTCCAGAACAAAAATCTTTTAAAGCAAAAGGTCACAGGCCTTCACTCTTCAGAGCTGATGAATGGAAAAGGTGCCCTATCCACTGCATTGCCTTGCTAGAAAAAGCTCTACAGACATCAGCATGGCAGCTGCAAAACTGCAGCAAGGCTGTTTTCAGGGGAGAACATTGTAAGTCTAGGATATGCTGCAGACACTGGAGGTTTGGAATTAATTCTCTCTGGGAGGCTCAAGCTTTAACTGCAACCAGATGTGTGACTAACCAGAAAATGCAAGCAGAGAACTGAAAGTCATGTATTTTAGGTCTGCTAATGGATTTTCTGAGAGGCAGACAATTACTAAGAAATTGATAAAGGATTGTAAAATACAAACAAAACTAGCTCCCATTCACACAGCTTGCTGCTGAGCATGCTCTATGGTTATTATTTATCTTACACCAAACTTGGCAAACACGCCTCAACGAAGAGTTCATTTCAGTCTCAAGTAAATTTATGAATGAGTTAAGTCCTGGAGTAGTTCCTGGATAATGACACCAGCAAGATGATGACACCTGCTAGGGCAGGACTGCAAGTCGGTGGCTGGCAAAGGCACCAGAACAACTGCTCCAAGACCATCACTTCCTGTCCTGAGCTCAGTCATTTGCACTCGAGGGCATGGAGAAGAAGCTCCAATCACTTCACATGTTCCTAACACTGCCAGGGGCAGAACACACCCCTCATAAGAAGCTGATTCTGCTATTTTTCTCTGACAACCTATGTCCCTGTCCCTGAAGAATCCTCAGCTCTCTAAACTGTCCAGCCATCAGAAAAGCCCATGCCCCTTCCAGCAGTGTTCAAGGCCAGGGATCAAGGATAAGGATTCTCACACGAGGGAACTCCCTCATGAGTTTATGCCCCATCCTCTCTGTTCCCACATGCCAGGTGGCTGGGGAGACCGCAGAGAGGCAGCTAGCTTGGGGTTGCCTTTGCCTCTCAAAAGGCTGAGCTGTGCAGATGGCATCCCAATGACAGGAAACAATCAAACCATGTCCAGTTAAGAGTTGAAAAGGCTTTCTTGACCAAGTTCAAAGCCAGGAGGGTGAAAAGCAGTCATGGGGGAAAGCCCGCAATGGGACTGCTTCCCATCCAAGGGTGGGGGAGTATGTGGAAGAACACAGAAGGACATGTGTGGGAGGTATCTTGAGCCATGCAGCTTTAGAGAACCAAACTCCTCTTTCCCTCCACCCCAGCATCCTACCTTTGGTGCTCCCACTGCCTTTGAATGGGCGTTGTGCAGCTGTTCCAGTGCAGCACTAAAATCTTCCTCAAGCACTGGGAATCCAGCAGTGCAAAAATCTCTCTCTGCTTCCTCGTTCAGTCCACCTGGAAAACTGGTGAGGAAAGACAAGGGAAAGACTCAGGCTCTGTCCTGCTCCTGGCATTGTCAGGCTGGCTGCAGCCCTGGCCCTCCCCACTTCCTCTGCTACCTCAGGGCCTGGATGCGGGTACAGGCAGCTCGGCTGCTGTGGGACAACAAGGCACAGAAATCTCCAAGCACAAAACCCTGTGAATGCAGAAACAAACAACATCAGTTCAGTCCCTGACCAGAGCTCCAGCTAGGCCATAAAAGGTGTATGGGGAAAAATTTCCTACAGAGCTATTCGGGGTTGTGTTTTGTTGGTTTGTTCTTTTTTTTTTTTTTCTATTGGCTGTCTTCTACAAGAGCTAAGCATTAGCCAATACCCCTGCAAAAGGTGTTCAGTCCTTGAGCAATAGAAATCTGCAGTTAAAAATTATGTCTGAAGACCAGGATTAACCACTGGAGAAGCTGACTGAACTCTCTAAAACTGGTAAAACTTTTTCTACAGACAGATAGGGGAGATTGGCCCAGCACCCCTGGCCCACACATCCCCACATACTGCTGTGGTTTCACTCACTGCAGTCCTGCGGGCCAGCTTGGATAGGCTCACTTCTTTACCCAGAGGCAGACTGGCAGTCAGCATACTCAGCATCAACCTCCTCTCCTCTTCCGAAGGGGCTTCAATTTTCACCTCATGAAGAAAAGCAGTCTGTATATCTGTAGGAACATCCTTGGGCTTGCAGGTTGTGCCAATCACCAGGACAGGGTGGCTGTTGAGAAAAGTGGGACAGTGCACAACAGTGCAGCTCTATCATAGAATCAGAGAACAGTTTGGGTTGGAAGGGACCCTTAAGTGTCATCTATCCCAAGCCTCCTGCAATTAGCAGGGACACCATCTACATCAGTTTGCTCAGACCCCATCCAACCTAAGGCTGAATGCTAGAAGCTTCCCTCTTATCACCCAATCCAAGTCACTCCCCAGTGGCCAGCCTCTCCTCTGAGAAACGTACACATACTGGCCCAGGTGTCTTGTCTTGCAGCCACTCTCCTCCAGCTTGCCCGTGAACTGCTTTGTGAGCTCTGTCTCCAAGTCGAGATCCTTCAAGTGACATTTTATTTCTCCACTTGACATCCTCCTCCCTGCACCCTGGTACCTCTCCTCAGCCTCAAGATTCTCCTGGGGCCCTGCTCTCTTTGGGGGTCCCTGTGACCCTTGGCATGCCCCACAGCCAACACGCCAGGTTTGCTCCTCTGAACAACTCAGCTTCAGAAAACATAGCTTCCTGGTTCCCCTCTGCCACTAAGCTGGAAGAACAAGGGCCATCTGAAATAAACAAAGCAAGTTTGGGAGAGACTCCACCGGATTAAAAATAAAACAGGGCATGTCAGCAATCAGCCACCTTGACATAACAGTAACTGCTGGCCTAGGAATGGCAGAAGAAATCACCTCAGATGCCCACAGAAATCATGGAAGGTTTGTACCTCAGTGCTGGGTCTCTGCTCAGGAGCAGCTGTCTCAGTGTAGCGATGACCCTGGGATCCTCTCCTAGCCTGTCCCGGTCTCTGCCAAGCACCTCAATGTCTTTCAGCAGGAGCACACATGGATGATACTGCTGGGCCTGGGAGAAGGCCATCTGTACTTTCTCCTCTGTGGCTCCACTGGTATCACTGCATAAACTAACACAATCAACCTGCAAGACAAACCACACAACACACAGTTCAGAGTGGCAACATGGAGAGCAGGGGGACCCAGGGCAACATTCACTTCCACAAAGCCTGGTAGGGACAGTTCACAGCTGAAATGAGAGCTAAGTGGACAGACACATTCAGGGAATATTCAAAATAGACATGTTCAGGACTCTGGCATGGAAAAATAGCTATTTCTTGCTTCTCTGCAGGAAGTGAATTGTCTGGCAGAGGTGAGGCCAAGGGATCAGAGAAATCAATACAGTGGATGTCACAGCTCAGCAACCTATGCTACAAGGGATGAGGGAGCTGTGGAAGAGGCCAAGACAGGGAAAACAAAATTATCTAGGAGGAACAGTGCAAAGAGCAGAGAGGGAAGCCCAGAAGAATGTTGAACCAAGTGTCACACAGTCTCAAAGTGCAAGAGGAAGGTAGAAGATAAGGGGGGAGCACGGGGAGGAAAGCCCAGACACTGTTTGCAAAGCAAACACCTGATGAAGTCATCAAAACAGGAGAGGTGACTGGTGAGCCTTGTACAGCAGTTTGAATGCTACTGGAAACGGGCAGTACTGCCTTTGGGTGCTGCAAGATCACACAGGGAGAGCCAAACCATCCCTGCAATTCCCTGGGCCTCATCCTTGGAAAGTGTTAATTGTAGCAGGGAGAATGCCACAGCCTCTAGAGCTGACATAAAAGGTAAGGACACAGAGCTCCAGTGCTCCATGTACTACAGAAAAAAAAAACAACAAAACAAAACCAGAAACAGGAGTTAGGGTTGTGGCAGGCAAAGCCAAGTGGAAGCAGTATTGGTATGCAAGTACAGAAGGGCAGAGAAAAAGGATGAAAAACGGCTGATCACCATGTGGGAGAGACTGCAGTGTGGAAGGATTACCTTGCCCTGGCAGGAGAGCAGGCAGAACAGTCAGAAGAAGGGCAAAGCAGGTGGAATGGTAATGCAAGCATTGCAGTAAGTGAGGAGAGGAGGGAAGTGCATAAGAGCTGGGACAAGATAATAAGATGGACAGCAAATCCCTCTGGCTTCAAGATGGTAACACTTACAAGCAACTTTCTGAAGGTTTACAGGATGGTACTTGCTAGTGCAAAAACTACATGGATTCTTCTCAAATAGGGAAGTAATTCCAGAGTGTGCTAACGCTAACCTTCACTCTAACCTGCTAGAGGTCTGTGCTCCTTCAAGGATGCTTCTTGTTTCCAGTGACTGCCCTTTCCCTTGCTGTTTGCCCATTTTGTCTTCCTCAAGCCAACCCCAACATGGTCTAAGCAGTGGCCTCATGTTGTGGCACGCTGTGCCTCATCCACCTCTACAGCAGGTGGGACACTTTTTTATCTTGGCTGAGTCTTTCTTTCTAAAGGGTAGGCTTGTGTCACAGTTGCAGCAGGGGTGTGGATATGGCTAACTTAAAGAACATTTCTGTAATGCTTTGTATTTGCTGTAAATCCACCAACCAACTAACCACAGAAGGAATTACCTTGAAGAGGTGGAGGCTGAGGCAGCTACACACAGCTCTGACAGCCATCAGTTTCCCACTGCCACTTGGCCCTGAGAGGAGAATGGTGCCAGCCCCACTCAGCACACTTGCCCTGTAACACAAAGGCAGTTCTCCCAGTGACCAGGGAGCAGGGTCCCAGCTCTCCTGTGACTTGCTAGAAGGAATTCTAACTCACTGATCATTCAGGTGAGGCCGAAGAACATCACAGAGCTGCTTCACAGTATCTGAAAGTCCCGCAGGAGACAAACTGCTCCAGAACTCGTGGCTGTTATAGGCTGGGGCAGATGGGACAGCACTGTTTGTTGAACCCACCTGTGAAGAAGGAAAAATATCACTCTGGGAAACACGACCTGAGAAAAGTACCAAGTGACAAAGTCTTTCTTGCAATGGCATTTTTCACTGGCAGAAGACGCTAGCCTCCACAAGCACCTCCATCATCCACTGTGGAAACTCAGCCTCAGATCTCCTGTACACACTCCCTGCTCTCCACTAACATCTTACCAGATAGAGAGAGGTGTTCTGGGTGTCCACCAGAAAACCCTCTGACTGCTCGCCTTCCACCATACCTACAGTCTTCTTCACTTTGAAGTAAAGCTCTGGCCATCTAAGGGAAAAAAAAAACAATCAGTTGAAGCAAGACCTTGAAGGAAGGAACAAAACAGTTGTTGACATGAAGACAGCTGAAAGGCACAGGTAAGCAGAGGTAGTTCTGCCCCCTCCCTGGGCTCACACAGACCCTGCTGTGCTGTCTGGCCAGCAACCAACAGGCCTGTCAATATTTACAGCTTCTGCTGGTGGCTTCAGTCCACAAGTACAGCTGTACTAACCTAATTTCATCCAAGAGCTTAAGACATTCTGTCTTCTGCCATCGCTTCCTTCACTACAACTCCACAGAGATTTACCTGCAGCATATAAAACCTTACAGTGCAAAGTCCTCTACACTGCAGACTAGGACTCACCCAAATACCATGAGAGACTTGCAAAGCATCCTGCTCTTGACACCACAGGAAAAGCACTTCTTCCTACATTGATATTCCACTGGGACAGAATAAGGGATCTGCAGAGGTTTCCTTCAGGACCTCCTCCACCCTATTGTAGCACTTGCACGCCAACACAGTTCTAAGATCTTTAGGTCCCATGAACTCTGCTGTTTTCTCTGGCTTCCACAAGGCTAATACAGGCCATAAATGGAAGACTTGTGCCTCCTTTGGTCCTGCTTCCCTCTAAGCAACAGTCTAGAAAATACTTATTGTAGTAGTGCTATAAAATTATTAAATTCTAAAATACATAGTGGAGCTGGGCAGTGTTAAATGTCACTGATACATCCTGCATGAACAATTCAAGGCAATTCTTTGCACTGCATGCCTCAGTTACCTGTAGCAGTTCCCTCAGTGAGACAGCTAAACATTAACATCACTTCATAAAGCCATTTGGCACCAGCCAAATCTTACTGCAGGTGTCTCTATTCTGAGGCAAAGGTGACTTTCTCTCATTTAGCACAGAACTGGTTTAAAACCATATGAGCAAAACCAAGGAAGGCAGAACTAGAGCTAGTGGCCAAATAGAGACTTATTATAACTATAGGGGCTATAATTACACTTTTACTGTTTTGTCATATGTTGACAAGCCCAACTCTCACTTTGCTTTCTTCATGTAGCACTGGCTATCATCAGGCCATCATTTCTTCCTCTTCAGTCTTTTTCCACAGTTTCTATTTTTTCCTTTCTTTCCTCCCTATTTGAGTGCACTAAGAGGGGCTCCTTCTTAGCTGCAGCCCTAACATTTTGCAACAAAAATATTTCCCTCTTCCCCCTAAAATAAGAGGCAGATAAATTCTAAACTCCAGAGACAGATCAAGATGGAATAAACTGTCTTGCTTCAAGAGACTCTATAGTGGAAAGGAGAAAAATCTTTTCTCTTGTGGTACCCATGTAATAGAGCTACAGTTTGTTGCCACCTACCTTAGGAATTTGTCTGCATTTAGTTCTAAAAACTCGGCATATCCAAATGTTGGAATACATAGGATGTCTCCTTCCTGGACAAGCCTAGAAAAAAAGAGGCAGTTTCACCAGTTAAAGAGAGTAAATCCTTCTAGTCTCACATGACCTGTGCGTTTGCAGAGAAGAATGTAGTTATTCATACAAATTCCTTTCCTATAAATAAAACTATAAATGGCTACTTAAAGATTCAGCATGCACTGAATGTGAGTAGGTGTATCCAGACTAACAGGAACCTTCTGGGAATGATACAGAAGATTAATGCCATTAAAGAGCATCTCTCCCAGACAAAGCAGCCTCCTTATCCCTGGAACAACTGAGTATAATTCCAACAGAAAGCCTCCACAGCCAAAGAGGCTCCAGGGCAGGACATCCCATTTCCCAATTACTCAGCTTCATTAAAGGTGAAATCTGGGGTTCCAGACATGCTCCAGCATGGAGGTTTGCAGGCAGCACTTGAGAACCCCGAGTTGGATGGCAGATCAAAAGGAAAGAGACTTGAAGATGGCTTCTGGAGGCCAAGAGAGGTGTGTGTGCAAGTGAAGCATGCAAGCAGATGTTCTGAAACTACTTGGCATCTGCACTAAGGGGTCCATTACACGCATGATCAGCGTTTATCAGATCTGGGTGCCACAAGCAAGGGCTCGTCTCACGAGTACAGCCCACGGAGAGAAAGGCGTCTCCTCCCCTGCAAGCAGCTCAAGCTCACCGGGGTGTTTCGAAGTGCTTGTAGAGGACGTCCCCATAGCCTCCCCGGTTGCTGTAGGCCGGTGAGCAGACGGCCTCTAGGTGCAGCTCCTTGGCGAAGGGGGGCACGGACAGCAGGGACCGGCTGCCCGTCCCATCCGAGGCGCCGGATCTCTCGTAGCGCTGCAGAAGTCAAGGGGGGAACCGTGAGGCCCCGCTGCCGCCACTCCGGGCCCAAAGGCCTCCGCGTCCCCGGGGGAGTGCCCGGCCCCGGCTTACCCGCAGGCGGAGCTGTGTGGCGGCGGCAAGGTCGCAGCCCAAGTTGAAGGCCAGGGCAGGAGACATCAGGGCGGCACCATCTCCCGGGCTGCGGCGGGCGGCCCGCGGGTACTCCCATGGGGGCGGCCGGGCCAGCAGCGCCGCCAGATGCTCGCGGGCCGTCCGCCGCAGCCCGGGAGATGGTNACGGCCGGCCGGACCTCCTGGCGCTGCGCTGAGGCCGTGGAGCGGCTCCTTAGAGTGGCCCTGCGGGGCCTAGGTCGGTGGGGAGGGTACCGAGCGGCTCCGTTACCATAGCCGCGCATCGGTTTGGCCCGGCTTAGAGCGGCAGGGGCGGCAGCCGCACGTCCAGGCGGTACCTGCTCACCTGGCCCGCGACTGGGGCCGTCTCACCTCGGGGTCGGGCCTCTGTGGGGCCTCACGCCCCGGCCCGGCCGTCGCCAAGGGCTGGCAGCGTGGACACAGAGCGGCAAAGTGGCAGCACCCCCATTCTCCTCGGGCTCCAGCAGCCTGTGGAAGATGATAAAGAGGGGGTAGCGGGGCCAAAATGGCATGTGAGGCCTTTGCTGCCCTGCTCTCTCTGAGTCTTGCATCAGCAGGTGGGATAACAGGGAAGTGGCACACAACCAGCGTGGAACTGGGCTAAAGAGGGACACTTGGTTCATAAGAATGTTCTTGTATCAGTGTTAGTGCTGAATGCTTTGGAAAGGAGCAGTCTGGAGGAAGTCAGAGCCTATGATCGGCGCCTGTGCCTTCTGACAGCCTGGCTTGCTCCGGGGAAAGGGCAGCTCACACCTGGTGCCTGTGGGTGATCCAAGAAGCAAGTACTGAAAAAACAACCTCCCATAACGTTCTTAATTCTGCATCCAGACACCCCTACATGTCAACCCCCAGGTGATCAGAGCTCTGTTGAACCGACGGGAAGGAGTGAGGCTCCTGGTTACATCTCAGGCTCCAGCGTTTCCCGTTCCTGGGCTGGTCGCTGCGTCCCATCGCTCAGCTCCACATGAGGGAGCACTTACAAAACGTTTGTAGTCGCTTCCTAACCTCCCAGTCTGAAAATACGGTCAGTGCCTCGGGAGCTTCGGCCAGGACAAAATCATTGTTAGATCAGCTGTATAAGAAATGGCACCATGAAGATGTTTCCATGAATGGTGTCCTGCAGCCTTTCTCTCTTCTGGACTGTTCTGGGGCCATCACCAGGACACCCCCACTACCTCCTTGCGACTCCCAGACATGCATGCCTGACAGCCTCCAATCCTGTAAAAGATGAGACATTCCAAAGTAGTCTAATGTCATTGTCTTTTTCCCTTTCCTCTCTCCTTCTTCTTGGTTTAGCACGTCACTCAAGTCCCCAGCCAGTGCTGTTCCTGTGGCACTGTGAAAGATCTGGATGTGCTAAGGTGGGTGGCAGCCCAGCAGAGCTGAAGTGAGGCTGAGGCAGCACTGTCTGCTGAACAGTGGTTTTGATGTTACTGATTCCTCCTGCCCGACCTGCATCAAGAGGCATGTCCCTGCTGAGCAAATCCAACTGTTGTGGCTGAGGGTCCCCCAGGGTCCCTCACAGAGGGAATCTCACGCCAACCAGGCCCTGGTGCAGCCAAGATGGCTGCTGGGTCTCACATGGGCAACCCCCCTGCAGTGGTGGAGATGTCAGCAAGTGGCAGCGATTCCCACAAATCAGGGTTTCTTCTGTCACAGTCGTGACCAGACCTGGCCTGAACTGGCACTAGCAGGAACCAGGCTGGGTTTGGCTACCACTAGTACCAGGATGGATCAAATCTGAAGCCAGGACAAGGAGAATGTGCTGCCGTACTCCTACTGCCAGTGCAGCTACAGTGACATATGGAGCACAGTGAGCACTTCCCTTCCAGGCTTAGTGCAGGCATCTGAAAAGCAACTGACTGTCCCTGCTTTGAGGATTGCCCCACGAGACCCTGATGGCAACAAGGAGCTGAACCTTGGGCAGTCACTGTCATCCACCATCACCTTCCTTCAGTTGGCATCCGTGGGGCTCTCACCTTGTGAGCAGAGCAGCAAGGACATATCTGAACCCCAGGGCAGCTCGCTCTACCTTGCAGTTACTTCCCAGCACACAAAAAATTCCTCAGGCCAGCAGCCCTCCCTGTGATCCCCTTCACAGCGTGAGGTAAGAGCTGGGAGCCCACCAGGAGTGCGGTCAGCACCCTGCCCGGGGCCAGGGCTGTGGTGTTTCCCCACTAGCAATTGTGGCAGTGACGTGCACCGTTCCCAGCACGAGGCGAAGAGCCAGACCATCTGCATGTGGGCAGAGCAAAAAAAAAAAAAAAAATGATTGCAGGCATGCGGTGCCAGCATGGCACAGCCCAAATAAAAGGTTTGCAGATGCTGCTCAGGCAGGATTAGGCCTCCAATGTGCTAAGTCTCGGCTCTCAGCAAGCCTAATTGCTGCTGCAGTAAGCCCTGGGCTGGTCCTTCCCTGAACCATCCTCCCCATACCCCCCCGGCTTCATGTTCCACTCTCTCCCATTAAACTTTTTTTTTTTTTTCTGCAAAGCTTGTATTTGCCATACATATGTGCATACATATATGCCTCCCTGCCCAGCAGGGCCTTCCCAAGCAGAGGAGGGGGAGAAAGGCAGGAAATCTGCAGATGCCACTTTTTTGTCCTCTGCTCTACTCAGGCAGTTCTCTCCCACCTTCTTCTCCCACAACTCTCCCCCCAACCAGCTCAGCCTGTGTCTGCCTGTGTGCATGGAGTCGGTCCAGCAGCAGAGACAGGGACAGGTGACAGCATTGTTACATGACCGTGCACTCCCTGAGCTGTATTAGGAAACTTTCCAAATTGGAATTACTCAGATTTTAATAAAATCTTTTCATAATTTTCCGTTATGTTTTGGCCAGCAGATGAAACTGGAGGTGTTCCAGGAGAGCTGTTGCAGTGTGTGTGTGGGCCAGTTCAGCCCAGCCATGAGATGAGGATCTGTTGCAGATGTGAATTGGGCATCTGAATGGCCACAGTGCTCTTGTGCCTCGCTGGGGGTTCTGGTGTTGTTGAGACCTGTGTGCCTCCCAGGGTGCAGAGGGGCCTCCAGCAGTATCTCCCACAACGTAGTCACCTACCCCAAGTGAGCACGTGTCTCCTGTATTTAACCACAAGAGACATGGGGACACAGGGCCCAATTCTGCACCCTCTGAAGCAGCAGGATCAGCAGGAGGAAGAGAGCACTGCAGAGACACTCAAGAGGCAGGGTGCCTTTTCCTGCCATCAGGGTAAGAAATCAGTGAAGAAGAACAAGATACATTTGGGTTGTATCGAGAAGGATTTTTGATAACCATTGGAAGTATGGAACAACTTTATTCTCGTGACTTCCCTCAGGAACTGACTGTGTCATTTTGGACCATCTTCTAACCCCTCAGCCATAGTTAGGCTGTCTGATTGGCAGAAATCAATCATCACCATCTGGCATGTGGAGGCCACTGAATGAGACTTCAGTTCTGCAGAGACACACGAGGGTTTTGCTTTGCCCTGATGGAACAATTACACTGCCTCAAGCACAGCTCTCCAGCCCAGTTTAGACATGAGTATGCAGAGGATCTGCTGCACAAAGCTAGCGACTACCATGAGATGCACCAAAGGAAGGTACAAATTGCCACAAAAACCAAAGACTTACCACAATTTTATTTATGGATATGTAATAAATAAATGGTGGACAAAACAGGAAGAGCCACATTCAAAAATCCAGATCACTAAAGTGCTTGTAGACATAAATACAGGATGACCAAAAAACAGCTCTGACATTAACACTTTTTACAGACAATTACAAAATATCTTCTTATGTCAATTCACAAAATTGTATAATTGCTCTGGGGTTCTATGGCTTGGTTTTCAAAAACGTCCATTCTGTTATGCATAGTATGGCAGGTAACATTCGAGTGTACAAAATCATTGCATAAACAAAAATTACTTAACCTCCTTCTCCCAGATATGAGTTAAGGAAGCTACACAGTGTAAATCCAGTGATAAGGCTGCGTTGGCAGGCCAGATCCTCAGGAGGTATAAACCAGGGCATCCGTCAGGTTACACCAGCTTGAGGATGAACCCCACCATGTTTAAAAACCCTGCTGCTCCTCAAGGTGGAAGAATTGTGTTCAAAGCGGAGGGACTCGCCTTGGGGGCGCTGGGCAGGGGTGGAAGTGCTCAGAGAAGGCATCTGTAAAATCATGCACCTTCTTTGCACCCACTTTTTTGAGAAGGGAGCAGCTCCCATTCCATTGCTGCTGCTCCTGGCTGTCCAGGGAAGCATTCACAGCCCAGAGGAGAAGGTAGGCTCTTCCCCAGCAATGGTCCACGCTGACCACAACGTGGTCTCATGTTCAAAATGCTCTTTGCCTTGCTGGCCCACTTCTCCCACCCTCCACCCCTGGCTCTGCTGAAAACTGAACAGCTTAAAAGTGAGAGGACAAGGGGATGTGTGTGCCCAGTTTGAAAATGCCCTGAATTCTGATAGAAGATTCAATTATTTAAGAACAAAAATATATATATCAATAAATCAATAAATATTACGATCTTGCCAGGAAGCTGTGAGGTCTGTCCTCCATCAGGGCAGCCCAAGCTCAGTGGTCCTTGTCCTTCTGCTCCGTGGGGGGATCCCCGTTGATGCACTGCCTCAGTACACCCCTCTTCTCATGCTTTGCTGTCCTGGAGAGGTCGATGGCTGTGTCCTCCGAATCTTTTGCAGGGCCAAGCTTATCAGAGCCCCTCTGGGAACTGGCCTGCTTCCCTTTGAGTTCGTCCTCCTCCTGCTCCGCTCGCCAGCCATCTGCCAGCTTCTCTTGGCTCTCTGCCTTCCTGCTCACCTCCATGGACTTTTTGTGCATGCCTTGCAGGGAGGAGAAAGCAAAGCCAGGGGTGCTGGCTGCTTTTTTCTGCCCAGAACCACTTGGCATCACTTCCTGCTGCTTCCTTCAGCTTTCACTTGCACCCCAGGGAAAACTCACACTAGCTACCAGCCTTTCCTGACCCCAGAGCCCTGCCAACCTGCTCTCTGCGGCCCAAGAGGATGGCTTGCAGAAGAATTGCTCCATACCTCTTCTGCAGCAGGGCAGACATTGAGAGGGATACTGAATGGACCATCCCAGACTGGATTTTGAGTGCCACCTCAGTGTAGGACCATCTATGAGCAGAGGGTAGCTCAAAGGCAGCATTAACATTATCTTCAGTTTTGAGGGGAGGGTAATGACTCCCTAGATGCCCTGCAACTCCCATGCTGGCTGCTCGAACTAGAAAGCAATACCTAACAAAGTGCAAGCACCTGTCTGACACAGCAGTAAAAGGTTTTCCCTTTCCCAGCTGTTCTTCGCAAGGAAGGAGCGAAAAAGTCGGGGCACGTGGCAACCTGGGTAGATGGCCAAGTCCCTGTTCTTTTCTGGGAAAAGGCACCAGCAGCCATATCAAACAGGAAAGGCCGTTCACTGCGAAGCTCTCCCCCAGCCTCCCCAGCCTGAAGCTCCCACTTACCCAGCAGCCATGGAGCGCAGGATCCCACCAGCCCGCTCTTGGCAGAGTTGATGATGGATTCGGGCAGAGGGATGGAGTGCCTCACCATGGCCCCGTAGAGGCCATACTCAGCCATCACGCTGCTTCGGCCCCAGCACTTCTCCCGCTTTCGCCATTTGGCTCTTCGGTTCTGAAACCAAACCTTCAGGGGTAACAGCCAGGAGAGCATGGAGGGGTGGGATTGGGGAGGAGATGGTCCCCACAGCCGGGCATCCCAGGCCCATCAGGCACAGGGGAGCATGTGTCCAGGGCAAAAGGGCAGCCACAGGGGTGTGTGGAGGAGGGGTTTGGGTGTGCGAGTGCAGGGTGCAGGCATGAAGGTGGCAGTGGGAGGGTGGCCAGGGCAGTGTGTGGGGAGAGGGTTGAGGGAGGGCACACACATGGGTGTCAGTAAGATAGGGGAGGAAGGGGGAAAGAGTGACCAGATGTTACACAAGGCTGATTGTCACCCAGGAGGGTGATCCCAGCCAAAGTCACCCTATGGTCCGCTTACCCACAGGGCCCCTCTAATGCCTCTTCATGGAGCACCAACCTCTCCATAAATGGGTTCATAACACAGAGGGTGTTCAGGTCCCTCTCCCCCCTCCCTTTCCTGTGTCTGAAGGCTCAAGGGTTATGGATACAATCAGGCTGCTGCCCAGACTACCACCCCATTCTTAAGCCAGCTCCACAGTGGGGGAGGATCAGGCTCTAAAATGCCATGTATGCCTCAAAGGAACAAGCTAGTGAGCAAGCCAGTGGGACACAGCTTGGCTCAGTAGCTCCTGAACTGCTTTTGGCTTCTGCCTGAGTTGCGTGTCCAGGGACAGAGCTGAGCTGCCAGTGGTGAGCAGCTGTCAGGGCCAGCTCTTCCCCTGGTTCTGCATTTCCTTTTGGAGCCTGTTCAGTGCCAGTGGGTAGAAGCTCAGCCACCACCCAAATGCCCTGCAGCATTTCGATGCCACCACATTCCCACCACCTGCGCTCACTGGCACTAGAGCAGAATTGAGAGCCGGGCACCGGCAGCCTGCAGACTCCACGAGGAGAGCACAGAGCCACCTACCTGTATCCTGTCCTCTGGCAGCTCCGTCTTCACTGCCAGCATCTCCCGGGCATAGACGTCAGGGTAGTGAGCTTCGTTGAAAGCCTTTTCCAGTTCCTCCAGCTGGTGAGCTGTGAACACCGTCCTGCCGAGAGGAGAGAGCATCCTGTGACCAAGGCCAGACCTTTACAGCAAGCAACGGGGCTGGCAGCCTCCTCTGCGCTGAAGATTCCTCCAGAAAATCCTCCCCCCACCCCAACTGCAGCCTTTCTCTTTCTTTGAGCCCATGAGGAGATCCGCTGCCCCGTCCGGGGGACTGGAGGAACAGCGGGAGGCTGGTGGCAGCAACGAGGAGGTGAGCATGGGGACAGCCCCTCTCCCGGGCACTACCTGTGCCGGCGTTTCTTCCTCTTGATCTGAGAGGTGGACATCTTCAGGTCGCCGGCGTCCCCAGACAGGCTGTCCTCATCTGGCAGCAGCATGCGGGAGGGAAGAGTCACATTCCCGTCGGGAGCAGGGGGACCGAACCCAGCTCCCAAAACACAGCTCCAACCGCCCGCGGGGAGCGGGACCGGGTTAGGGTTCCCCTCCCACAGCAACCAGCGGCATCAGGGCCACGGTCGAGCCCGGAGCACCGCACCGCTGCCGCTACCCTGGGGCAAAGGGTCAGACCACCCCCTCGCCAGGGGGCTGGAGCCGGCAGCCCGGCGGGACGGGGAGCGCGGGGGAGGATGCTCGCCGCAGCCGCGTGTGTCCGGGACCGCAGGTGCGAGGCAGCCCCGGCAGCCGCTCCTGCCGGCTGTCCCCCTGNCGGGTTCCCTTCGGTTCTCTATGGTCACTCCCACAACCCCCTCAGCCTCAAGTAATGGGCCAAATGTGACCCAAGAGTGGGGGACGGGAGAGGGGTGGCACTCCACACCCCTTCTCGTTTCCGGACACCCAGTAAACACCCATAAACCCCCTTCACATCCCCATGTGTTCCTTCCCTTAGTCTTCTTCCAGGACCCTCTCCAACTATGGCCCCTTGTCCTGCAGTGCCCTCCCAAGGTCCCCTCCCAGTACACCCATCCCACCCTGCAGCCCTTCAGCCCCACATCCCAGATGGGGCACATCTCCAGGCTGTTCTGCCCCCTCTGCCCAGCACTCTGTGGATGGGACAGGTGGGGACAGATCCTCCCTGACCCCAGGTGTCCTGCCACCGGCGCTGGGACCACCTCGAGATGCCTGGCCTCCCTTGCTCCCTTTTGCTCCCAGATTCTTGCACCTGGGCTGCGATTTTTCCCCCCTTCCCTTCATCTGTTGATGGAAACGATTTACAACTGGCTTACATGGGCCGCCTGATCTGGGCCTTTGCTGGACGGTCAGATTAACTGAGGGTCCTTCTGATAAAGATAATTACAAGGGGACTCCGCATTAACTTTGCATTATTAAAGAAAGACCCAAATCTCTCCTCGCAAGCTGTTCCTGGGATTAGCAGAACAATAACTTTCATTTAGGATAATTGCCGTGGCCGGCGCTGGGGGCTGGCGGGGGGGACTCGCTGAGCCACCACGCTTCGCACCAAGAAAGGCAAATGGGTGTGAGGAGAGCCTCCTGCTCATTTTTGGGGGTCACACACCCAAAGCCACCGAGCAATTTTGGGCTCCCATGTGCTTAGGATGGCAGGGATGCTCAGGGCATCTCCACCTAGGGCTGCCCCCTGCCTGGGGACAAGGAATCCCAGGGCCCTTTTGGGCACCTTTGATCATCCAGAGTTTTTTTTGCCACAGTTTTGGTGGAATCAGAGACTTTCACTACTAGGCAGGGAGGATCTGCCACAGTAATTAGAAGCCATAATCCGGCCACCACCCACAACAAATTTCCTGTCCGAGCAGATATTAGTGGATAAAACCCTAATTTTTGACGTTGTCCCAGAATCAGCTTGATTTCAGCAGTTTACATTCAGGCTGAGCTGTTGGGAGAGATGATGAAGCCTTAAATATGCATATGGCCTAGGCATTTGGAAAGTTTGGGGATAAAGCATGTATAATTGCTCCTAATCAGTTTATGAAACATAAAAGCTCAAACCCCACAGAAAGCCGATAGATGCAGAAATGGAAATAGCGATTAAATCTCCCTGCGCTGGCGAGGTGGCCTGGATACAGTGCTGCTGCCCGGGGTGGAGAGCAGTCCTCTTCCAGCAGGAACGGGAGCTGTGGGACAGGGTGCGGGGACACACGTGCTGTCACTGCTGGCTCCCTCGGCCATGGTGGAGAGGGGCATCTCCACCAGTCCTTTGGACAATAAATCAGTTAAAGGATATCTTGATATATGCTCATCAGATAGGATTAGCTGGGATTAGACTAATCAGTAAATGTTTCTCTGCTCATTATTTTCCAGGGAAGATTTTCAGCTGATTCTCCGACGCCGAAAGATTATTAATCGCTTAAAGAGCAGAACATCAAACATCGCCCCTTGCTCTAATTTCCCTGGGGTTCTCCCCCCCCGGCCCTGTGGGCAGGGTGCCTGCACCAGCCAGCCTGGCAGCCCCAGGGTGCCCCAGCACCCAACCCATCCACTCCAGCCCCAATGCAGACCCCTGTCTGTCTCCGGGGAAATGCTGGAGTAACCTGCCCCCTGCCCTCTGATCCCTGCTCCACTTTGCAGGACTAGGGGCAGAGTGAGGTGGGACAGTGTCCCCTCCTCCCTGCGGCTGCTCCAGTGCCACCTCTGGCACCCGCCATGCCCTACAGCACCCTATGCATCATGAGGGCACATCGGATGGGGTAGATGCCTGGGGATGTGCCCTTCAGACACTGGGGACAAGCCTTGCAGGTCCTTGGAGGATTACAGATTGGTGCAACATTTTGGCAGAATCTCCTCAGCCAATTATGGCTCCCAAGACAGTTGGCTGGTGGTTTTTTGGGGCTCCTGTCTTTGCAGGGACATGAAACTCGTGGAAAACACAGAAATTAGTGCCTTGCAACCACCTGCTGTAGCCATGCAGCAGAGGAAGCAAGCAAAAGGTATTGAAGGGCCTGGTTTAGGGGATTAGTAATGGGATAAGACAGCTTTCACCTCCCTGGTTTAGATATGAATCAGGTCAATAATAAAGGGCCATCTGACAGTTTCAGGCAGCTGAGGGTGGGAGAAGCTCCTTTATTGCAGGCTGGATGGAGAACCCTTCTCTGAAAGCCAAGCTCGTGCCACACACCCACCCATGGGAGCAGCACAAGCAGACACAACCCGATGCTCCCCACCAGCTCCATGTCATGCACTCACATCATCCTGGCACGAGAGCAAGGTCGGAGCCTGGTCCCCAGGGACGATGTCAAAGCCATAGACATCGAGGTGCCTGCTCTGCTGGTGGCTACTGTGGCCCTAGCTCAGGTGTAAGGTGGCCCAGGAGTGGAGCACAGCAGGGTGAGAAGCAAGCTGACAGCAACACAGGCAATTTGGCATGAGTGGGAGCCTGGGGGAAGGTCCCTGACTCGGTAAGCATGGACAGAAGGATAAGGGCTTTCTTCCCCCCTCTTCCATGTCCTGGTGGGAGCACAGGGCTGATGTGAAAATGTTGTCACTGACACGTGGGTGTAAAACAATTGATAAATTACCCATCACCTGGGGCAAAGGTGGCAAAGAAGGGGGGGGTGTGCTGCAGTGAGGCACATCTGCATTTTGCAAGGCAACATGCCTATCTCTGAGTTACAGGTGGGCCTCTTTCTGGTGATGTGAGCGATGGGATTTCACTGCAGCCAGGCTGAGTGGTGAGTTATGTCTGTGCTCCTGGTCAGTTAGAAGTAGGTACATGTAATAGCCATATATCCTCCATTTTGGGGTGATGGATTTGCAGGGGCAGGTGGCATAGCCAGGTTATATGAATGGGGAAGTCTGTGTTTCCACAACTGCCTGGTTGTGGGAAGGGTTTTGTTTCTAGCTCAAGTCTACGAGGGCAAAGCAAAGAGTTTGCAGGGTGAGCACAACCACAGCTGGCCGTGACTCCACCTGCTTCGTGCTGTAGCATCGCCAGCTGAGCTTACTACAAGTGCATTGGCAGCACTAATTTGGCAATAGAGGGGGGGTTCCCTTTCCGTGTCCCACTCTGCATGCCCAGAGACATCTTTACTAATTCCTCTGTGCAGATTTCTGTCTTAAGGCATTTGCCTTTGATTAAAACCAGAAGAGCAGTCACGGTTTAAGTAGAGTTTAAGAGCAAACCATGTGCCTATGCATAGGGCTGTCACATCTGGAGTGTTGCAGATTTAATCAAACTGCTGGGAAGTGCCGCACGCAGACAGCTGTCACAGCAGCCTGGAGCCCATCTCCTAATTAATTCCTAGCCAAACACAGGGCAAACAAATGACCATCAAAATGCTACACCTACAAGTGCGACTGGAGGCATGACCAGCAAGCAGTGAGCAAGAAGAGCTCACCCTGTGTATCTCCAGGAGCTGTAGGTGATGTAGCCCATGGAAAGCCCTGTCCCTGCACCTGAGGAGGAGACTGGGGCTTGCCCCAGAGGTGTAAACCTTTAGGTGATATATGGGAATATGAGGGACAGGGTGTTCAGGAAGAAACTTAGGCAGAGGAGGCACAACAGCTGTAGCTCTGATTTCTGGCTACTCCTTCAGCGGGCTTTTTTGTTTCCACTCCACTTTGCTGCTGTTTTCTAGGCCCATTTACCTGCACATCTCACATTCCTGTGAGCAACCCTCTCCTCTCCTGTATGGCCTGTGTGGTCTGGGACACAGCCCTCCCAGGGGATGTGCTGCCTGACAGTACCTTGAGCTCTGTGCCTGCAATAGGTCCTGGTCATACTCTACTTCAGCCTTCTGCAAAATCTGGGTAACAACAAAAGAAGGCAGGTCCAGACTCTGTTCTCCTTGGTACTTATTCACAGCTCATTAAAGCTAATTGAAATGACTACCGGAGCTGGGTCTATGTGGGTGCTTGGAAGTCCTGGGCACATGGAACAGCTAGGCTGGGAATATCCAACTGTGAGGAGCCCCAAACTAGCTGATGGACTGTCCACTCCAATTAGCCCCACAAAGGAGCTATTATTCCTCTGAACTATGCTTGTCCGATTACTTTATCTTATTATTTTTTGATCATTCCTCCAAAATGTGCTAATTAAACAGAAATCATCAAGTCAATTAGAGAAACACTCATTAAAGCAGAAAAGAAAAGAAAATATCAGCAGAAGAAAAATGGCTGTGAGGCTCCCAAGCACACACAATAGATGTCACATTCATTAAATCAGCATCTCCCAGAAGAGAAGACATTGTCCCACTCTGGTATACACCCTGGAAATGAAACTTCCCAAAGGATGGAGTTGGATTTTTTTTTTTTTTTAATGGAAAAACATCATTTCACCACCGCCTCAGGTTTCTTTTATGTTTGGGAGAGCAGAAGAGGTTTTGGTGCCATAAAGATCTTGAGCTAAAGACAATGAAGCCCCTTGGAAGATTTTTATCCACCTTAGTGGGTTTTGAAGGGAACTTAAATTCTTAGCTTTCGGACTGGAAGACTGTCAGCCAGTTTCTTCATTCAGATTAGATAGTGGCATGGAGTGAAAATAAGTTAAGGTAAAACCCACCAAGATCTTTCAGAGTATCTCCACTGAGATCCACATCTGCCATCTTGATACAGAGGCCTGGGGGAGCTCACTATGCTTTATTTAGCCCGAAAGACACCAGCAGCTGCTCACAGCTACTGTGTGCTACATGGAATGGCTAGCAGAAAAGGGACCTGCCCCTGGTCAGGCAACAAAACAGGGGCAGAGCTTGGATCCAAACCTTGCTAGATTCCAGCACAAGGCATCTTATCCAGGTGTTGTGCTCATTGATGCTGCTCTAGACTTGCTCCAGGTGTAACATTATAAAACGCCCCAGTCTGTAGCAGACATACCAGTTGTTTCCATGGGAAAACCTAGTCTTGGATCCAGGACTCCAGTCTCCTGATCTGGCTGGCCCCTCAGATATCCAGCAATGTTCTTGGGAATAGGGCATACCTCACCCACCCTGAGAGGGACAGCTACAGCTTGTGACTGCAAGGGCTGTTGGAAAAGCTCAGAGACAACCAGGTTGGTTTGGAAGCCACTGGTCCCAGGAGATGAAGAAGTGATGGAGAAGTGTCTGGGCTGCAATCAGTTTTTGTGAGAAATGGCTGCTTCTCTAGTGCTAGAAGGCTAATTTTTTTCCCCTGCCTCACCTCTTCTCCATCTCACAGCCTTCTTTCTCTCCCAGACACCTCTGTCCAGCCCCCAAGCCATCCCTCTCTTAGTCTGAGAGTCCAGTGCTCATCGTCACAACATCTGAACCTCTCTACATTTTCTACCTTTTGCTGCCTCCCATGGTTTTCCTATTTCCCAGCCCAGTGAGACCCCAGGCAGCACCTTCCCCACATTCATACCCAGCACCTTGCCAAGCAGAACAAATGCCTTCCTTCCCATCTCACCACCCTGACCTGCAGCAAGCTGGAAGCAAGTGGGTGGCACCGCAGACACAGGAAAATCCAGGAAACACATGAAACAGTGATTTCAATATTTCTATTACATCTCCACTGGGGGTAGAGAAAGGAGAACTTCAGTTTATTCTGACCCCAAAGTGGGGAGTCAACTCAGCTCTGGGTGAAGGTGTTTCCTGACCTTTGAGTTTCCAAACCAGTTCAGCCATGCCTAATCGTAGGCACTGTGCTATGAGACCTGACAGAATTACTTCTCCTTTAATTAATCTTCAAGTTTGCTATCTGAGTGCTAAGCCATATGGTATTGATTTTTCAGCTCCATATGACTGCACTTGCCATGAAAGAAGCTAACCTAATTAAAGCAGGGGACACCACTCGTGCAGGCAGCTACTCTCACTCTTCTCTTTAATACCACTTTCTACCTCGTCTCCCCTGCGTGGAAACAGGTGCCAAAAGGAGGAACCTCTGCTGTAAGGTGAATTCAAAGGCTGTGCAAAGAGGTTTAGGACCCATTGTCAGCAATGGCCTGGGCTTGCAACACAGCTCTGGGTCTGCCATGACAAGTGATCCCCAGGGCATCCCCAGCTTTCTTCATTCTGCAGCTGAGTGGGGAGAAGGCATTGGCAGAAGGGCTAGGAAATTTTAGAGCACAGCTTCCCAACACCAAACAATGTCTCCATTTCTTCTCAGTAACAGCAGATACCTCATTAATGAACTTCATAACCTCACCTCAACCTCTCCAGCTTTAAGGACTGGATTGCCAAGAGATATAAACTAGGATTTTTTTAGCTAAAGATACTGACATGTGACTGACAGAACCCTCCTGGCATTACACAAGCAAATGACCCTTTTTTTTTTGAGAAGCAATCCTGTCACAAAGACCATCTAAAGGATTTACAGAAATAGTAGAAAACAGCATCAAATATATTCCTGTGCATGGATCCTCCTTCTTGCATAGGCAGAGGCACATAGACTTGGCTGGCTCACCTTTGCAGGCAATCACATTTTTTGGTGCTAGAAATACAGATATAAGAGGTAGGGTTCCCATATCCCACTTCACCAATTTTACTTGACCTAGCAGGAAAGCTCTTCATGCCCAGCTTCCTTCCGTGCTCTCAGGGATGTGTTTTCTGTGCTCTGACATTACATTCCATAATTTTCCTTCAGGATGCAGAAAGAGCAGCATTCAACATGGATGATTTTCCCTCTGCCTTCTTCTCTTTCAGTAGAATCATATCACAGAATCATAGAATCATTTGGGTTGGATGGGACCTTAAAGATCATCTAGTTCCAAATAGCTCTGCCCTGCCCTCATTGATGCCACTCCTGAGCCATCTTCTTCTCGTCACCATCATTGGCAGCACTTATTTGTAAAATGTGAACAATTTTCTTTTGGGGTTAATTTTTCCTATGAGAAATGATGGATTTTAGCAAAAAGGACTTTCCAGTTTTTCTACCAGATGCTGGTCTTTGCTTTGATATGTTTCCTCCAACATAGTCAAGGTAGACCTCGATGACAAAAGGGAATATATTGTCTAAAATTAAAAGATTGAATCTTGCCAACAATGAACAGTTATTTAATCACCTTAAATAAGGGCGTATGTTATTGCTATTGCCACACACTGGGAGAAAAAAAAAAGGAGAAGGAAAAGAACTGAGAGGAAGAAATAAATCTCTCCCTTATGGGATCACTGTCTGCAGTCTTCCCTTTTGTCTTGAGCTTCTGCTGGATTTTGAAAGTGGAATAGATGTATTTTCTTCCAATTTGGAAATGTAAGGAAAGGCTCTTGTTTCGTTTTGCTTAATGCCTAGAAGGGTTTCAGTTTCACCAGGGAAAAGAGGCCTGGCTATTGCCTTCCTTCAGCTCCTCCCTGCTTCCCCTCTTTTGCTGCTGCTGCAGCACTCAGCCAGCCAAAGTGCTCTCCAGCCTCCTGGGAGGTGAACACGTGGCGGTGGTGGCAGAAATCCTGGGGAATACCCTCAGAACACCTCTGTGCCAGTCCCATTTTGGGGCGCTTGTCTCCCCAGCCCAGCAGAGCATCTTTTTGGGGCAGAAGCAACCCATTCAGGAGAGGACCTGACACTGAGGATGTCCTATCCCCACTCCCCCTTACTTCTGTTGGTCATCCCAGCACCACAACAGTCTGGAGCACAAGCAAGTGGGTTACCTGTGTCCCCTGTTATAGCTGGGAGCCCACGTCCCATCCTTCCCTCTCTTTTTAAGTGAGTCCCCCTTTGTCTTTTTTAGCTCATGAGGAGAGATGTAACCAAGAGCCCTGTGGCCCCACACGCAGGGGCTGAGTGTTCATTTGCTTGGCAAAGGAGATGCTCTGGCTGGGGGAAGGCCTGAAAGCACCGGGATGGCTGCAGGGCAGCCATCCCCAGGGGCAATCTGAGAAAAGAGGCAATTAGTCAGCCCCTCACCAGCACAGCAGGAGCGGTTCAAGGGGAAAGAAAAGCCGAGCCCTGGTGGTAATGACATTTTTCCACATGGGTAAATGCATTGATCTGTGACAAACAATACCAGGCTGTGCCTCTGCCTGTGGTGGAGAGGAGGAGGGATGGGAGAGCTTCCCTATGAAAGAAGTTAGCAGCTTCCCTGAAAGAAGCTGGATGTATGTAGAGGACAGGACCCTAAGGATGTGCCTCCAGCCCTTGCTGAAACCACAGGACAGGTCTCACCCAGGGACAGGCTTCTCAGCAGGTGCCAGGAGCTCCTCCTTTAAGGCAAGTGCAATGTAGGCAAACCTCATGCACAATCTCATCCCATGTCATCAGAAAGCCCTGCAGAGAAGAAAAGCTGGGTACAAAGCACTCTGGAGCATCTTGATAACAGAGCTACCCTGGGTTAAGACATATATTCATTGAGACTAGAACAGTGACAATTAAATCTGCTTCTGTCTGTGATACCTGAACTCATCACTGTAGCCTTAGCTGCCTTTGCTTATAGAGCATTTGGGTAATAACCCAACCAAGGTCTGGGATGTCTCTTCCAGGGCAATTCTTCTGGGAAAATTCCAAGACATACATGTAAAGGTTGAAGCCTCTGCTTTGCTTGGAGCAGTTCCTTCTACTTCGCTTCTGGAAACAGCCAGGTGACCACATATAAATACCACTATTCAGGAAGAAGAGGTGAAATCTCCCAGGAACATCATCTTTCCTTACAGACCTTACGGCATCATGCATGTCTGAGAAGAAACATACAGGGGTGTACTATTAGTGTCTTGTCATCAAGTGGACAAAGTGGTTTAGGAGAGCACAGGGCAAGGCAGGCATCCTGCCCAAAGAGCTTAACTTCTAAGCTTTAATCAGAAGAATTAGGGCTTTACTTTGGCTCTAATTTAATCAGAATGAATAGCAGAGGTGGTCATGCCATTTCGTGGGCAGGGTCCTATCTGCTCCAGGCATTCCCTCCTGCTTTGCATTCCCATACACCCCTGCATGACCAGGGTCTGACTGCCAGGGACAGGCACTATCCCAATGGCCACAGCTCAGCTCTGAGCAACTTGGGCAGAACAACAACCCTCTCAGTACTGGGGGAGCTATCAGGCTTGGCTTTGCCTTCCCATTCAAAGTTTAGGTCTAGATAGGCACCCACAGGGCTATCTGAGGTCTCAGCTCCCTGGGAACACATGCATGCCTCTGATGGTAGATCCAGAAGGTCTCCTACATCTTTGATCACTCAGCATTCTCCTTTGGGAAGGTGCCATCAGGAAAGGACCTCTGATGATCATTTTATTTCCAGATGGACTGTAGCCTAGGACCTGATTTAGCCCAGCTTCTAGCACCTATGTTGTGTAGCTGTGCTGTGGGTGTAGTAGATTGGGACCAGACCTCCCAACAGAAATAGTAAGCATAAAGGAAGGAGATTGGTTCCCTTCATGGCAGGCCTCTCCACCCATGACCCATGGGGGTTGCAGACTCCCTTGGCAGGCCAGGGAAAGGACTAGGGGCTAAATCCAGGGCAGGCACTGCTCTTCCCCCCAACTCAGCACCTGCCTCACCTACAGGATGGGTGAGTGATCATGGGATCACTTTTCCTTCTTTTTTGACTGCAAAAATAGAAAGTTCAGGGAGTCACGTTTGACCTGACAAGCTCCAGTTCAAGGCAAAGAGCCCCAAAATGCCCCCAGTTGGCTGGTTAAAGCAAACCACCCCACCTTTCTGATGTGAGCTGCAATGGTTGGAGAGGGTTTGTCACTCACCTCTTTCCACCTTCTTTTTTGACATTCTTTTCTTTTGGACAGAAGTAAGTGCATCCCTCACTGCAAAGCCAGACCCCAGCTGCCCGGGGCTACCGGGGTCCTGCTACCCCATTGCTCTCCTCCTTGTCCAGAGCAAATTCCTGAGTGTGTCAGCAAGCAAATACCAGGCACATGCACTGGATGTGACCCTCATCCCAGCACCTCTCCCTCTTCTTTGGTGTATTTCCAGCCCACAGAAGTGGCTTGGAGATTCCTGAGCAAAATCTAATTGGACCTGGCTGAAAAAAAAATGGAGGGGGAAAGAAGAGCCCTGACCATATTTTTAAATAATACCAAAAAGCTGTAAGTATGTGGTTGGCCTGCTTGTTCTTACTGCCTGGGATCAGCCTGATTATTGAGGGATTGATTTTTATTTCTGAGTTTTATTTTTTCTCATTTAACAGCTGCACATTAATAAAAACTCCATTTATTGGAGGATTTGGCTGGGATTGCTATAATAAAATAGAAGGATTTGTGCCGGGCACTAAAAGAACTCTCTGCAAAAAGTAGTGTTTTTCCAGTGATTAGGAGTGCCGGAACATATTGTTTTGCTGTGTAGCCCCGTCACTGCCGAGGATGGTGACAGATGTCTTGTGTTAATGTTGAATGATTAAATGCCATTTCTGAAGCCACTCCCTAGCTGGGTAGCACGGTGCTACTTCACCCACACAATCTGCCTTCAATCTGTTCCCTTCACTGAGAGCATCCCGCCTTGCTGACTGTCAAGAAGCCTCCATCACAGCCCAGGCTGCACGCCGTACCTCGGGGCGTACCAGCCAGGGTCAGGGCATCAGCCTTGCAGTCACCCTGTAAGGACCAGACCAACCATCACTGCAACTCAAAGAGAAAGCAGAGACACAGCTACAGCTCTTGGGCTTCTCATCCTGTTGTGGTGTCGTCTTGCATCACTAGTGAGGACAGGTTTGGTAGGAAATGTGGGGGCAGCCCCAGATGTCACTATTTCCAGCTCTATCCACTGCTTTGCTAACAGAGGTGCTATGTCCCTGCATGGTTGCCTTTCCTCTATCCACATGCCACTGCTTGTGTCAGCAGGGTCTTCCTTGATCTCAATTTTAACCATTCATTGCCTTTGAGCATCGCAAAGAACATTCCAGTCATGAGTGTCTACACAGCCATCTGCAGTCCAGCAGCACTGAGGGCTCCACAAGCCCTCGACCACTAGTTTCCTCGCTTTCCACTGTCCCCAGCCCATCTCCTTTCACTCTCTTATTCTGCTAAGCCGCTGTGGCCCACAGACTGTATCCTGCCCTGTCCAAAACCAGCTAAGTAACTCAGTTCTGGGAAAAAAGAGCCTCTGCCCAGGGTGAAAAGAGGCAGGCCAGCAGTAAGGTGGAAATGGTGTCTTACTACTGTCCACATGAAATTTATCAAAAGTCAATGCTTCTCTTCTGAAAGCCCGCTCTCGCCTCCAAAAAACAGACATAGAGACAGCCAGAGAGATGCACGTGTGCACGCACACACACACACACACACACAGATCCTTGATCAGAGCATCTGTATCCTCTGAAAGTATGTTGTCTTCACAAGACCATTATCTGTTTGGCATCTGTTGCAATGACCTACTCCAGCGACACGGCGCGCACACCGCTTCTGATCCACGCGTGCACGTGCGACATCTGAGTCCCAACAGGACAGAGAGGACAAATAAGGTTGTTTCCCCAAATGGAGCTGATGTGGTGGGGGGGAAGGGAGGACCCGGATGGGGAAAATCTGGCCATTCACATGTATTCACACATGTCATTACAGGTCCCGTCAATCAAGCAGAAAACATGCCAGGGAGTACTGCAGCGAGCTGGGAGGTACAGAAAGATGTTAAGGAGTGAGATGGCCCCTTAGGAAGCCAAGCCAAGATGATGTGACTGCACTCTGTTCTGACTGCCCACCATTCTCAGTGCACCCCATGGATTCGGGGGAAATGTGCCTCCTTCCCCCAGGTCCAAGTGCCACCCAAGGTGTCAGCCCCCAGGCTGCAGTGACCAGGCTGTGCGAGGTGGCTCTTCTGCAAAGCATGAGGAAGGGGGAGGGCAAGGTGGTGCCAAACAGCAAGAGGTCCAAATTGACTTATATCTACCACCTCTCCCTTAAAAAAATATGAAACCTGCTGTCACTCGTTAATCCATCAGCCTGGCAGGTCAAGTAAAAGCAGGTTGCACACTCGCTTTCACTTCTCCCCCAACTTAATCTCTGTGCTAAATTACAAGTTGATAATGGGTTCCCATTAATTATTGATTTTCCAGATAATACTTGTTAAAGTAGAATTAACGCTATTGTTTCTGAACAAATACTGCCCAAATACTGTGTTTAGCGGGCTTGTAATCAGCTTTACCCACTTCTCCTCTAATCTGATTGAAACAGATTTCCTACCAAATCTTTTTTATCATTTTGTTGATATTAAAAGGTCACATATTTATGCCTGCCCAAAAGTTTAATTTAAGTTACCGCAATTTATTACCATTACGTGTTCATGTGCAAACAGCATAGTCCTGGTGGATGCAACTTCAATTTAGACTGGGAATGAAGAAGCAGAGCAAAAACCAAAGAAGTACACCTTCTGTGGTGTTCACCAAGTGATGTCAGGCATTGTACATTTTAGCTTATTTTCCCAAGCCCTATATTATGAGTCTGTTCATCGTAATGCCTTTTGACCTGCTGCATTTACTCCATCATAATTATCCTTTAATACTCTTATAAATGAACTTTTAGCTTATCTTCCGTTAATTCTCAGAACAAGCAAAGCACACACGTAACAAACAAAGCCATCTAAATAAAGTGTTTAACCCTTTTGGTGGCTTTCCCTGATTATTCAAAGGCAGGCCATGCATTTAAGAGGTAGGTGGCTTAATTACACCTCCTCTCACAAAGTGCAGAACATGTGGTGGCATTTCAGCCCCTCTTCAAGCCAAGCCACATCTAACAAACCTCCAAAAAACCCAAAGCAATAGGTTAAAACCAAAGCAAAACTATCTGGGAAGAGTATCACAGATCAACCTGGGGATTCTCCAGAGCTGAGTGGCTGCCCAAGCTGAATGGCACACAGGACCCAAGATGAGCTATTTATAAAGGGAAGGTGGAGGTGACTTGTCTCAAGCACTTGAGAAGCTTCAGTTTGATTTCCAGCTTGGCCCTGAGCTCTCAGTGAGCCCTTGGACAACTCAGCTCTGTAGGACATAGAGGGAATACCCCTGCCAACCCTATCCTGTGTACCTGCACCTTGGAGCAGAGACCATCTTTGACAACACAGCCATCAAAAAGCCCATAGTACTAAAAATCATGTCTTGTTCCACCGTGTTTCTCCTCTACATTCATGCACAAGCTACTGTAGTGGGAAACGCGTCCTTCCATTTACTCTGTTTCAGAGTTTGGCATTTAATCACGTCTGAGCTATGGGCTCAACTAAAGTTTCTGTAAAACAAATCCTCCAGGAGTATGATATCTGGGGAGCATAAAGTCCAGCCCTGGTTTTCAGCTGCAGCTGGATGCAGGTGAGACCCTGCGGTCTGGACTGGATGCACCATCTGCCAGCAGGGTCTTCTTTGTCCTTCATAACCCAAGAGGGACAACAGTCTCTGGTACTCCCAGCTCCTCGGACACCTGCCACTAACCCGGCACCTCGGACTTTCTTGAATTCTTCTGCAGAGGGCAAAGCTGCAGCCCAACTCTGCTGTGACTTCATTTCCCTGATCCACCTTGCAATGAGTGTGAGGTAGTGAGCACTGGACAGGGCCTGCCTCCTGAGGCACTGCCCACCCACTGCCCAGACAGCCCTGCTGCTTGGGCATTGCTGAATGTCCCAGCTGGGGACTAGATCACTAAGGGATCTGTGGCACACTGAGAGGTCACCTCCTCCGCAGAAGATTCCTGCTGCTGCTAGTGATGCAATTGCAGTGCTTCTTGACACAGCTACTACAATCTCCTTGCTGTGCGTACTTATTACTCGCATGACAAGCAAAGAAAGAGAAGGTCTCATTCTGGACAGTTTGCACAGGTAAGCACAGAGAAAGCATTATTTTCCCCAAAGAAGCTGAGACAGAGGTAGAAGACCAGATACAATACAGGTTATAGCTGTCTGGGGATCAGACTTCAGGTGTCTATGTGCAGCCCTGCAAACCTTCAGCATCTTCTGAGTGGCTGGACAATTTTCCCAAGACACATGGCAATGAGGTCCTGCAGGTAGAGCAAGGAATGGAGATGGGTGGTTGCTTCAAACACCTGGCCATTGTCCTGAAATGGCTCCACTTGCAGCAGGGACTCAGCTGGTACAGCATCTCCTTCCCTGCACACACCCTGCATCTGCCTGTTCCAAAGGCAAACTGCTTTAACTTTCCTTCAGTTCATTGGATAGTATATCACCTGCATAATTCAGAGGTAGCTAGAGGACAACTCATTAGAGACAGTTCTTAAGATCCTCTTTTAAAACCAGGGTAAACTCTGCAACAACAAAACTCTGCCAGTAAAAATGATTTTTTATGGAAACTCGGTGATATTCAGTGAAAAACTACTAGCGTGCATAATGAGAGAATACCTAATTCTCCCAAAGAAGGTTTTATGCTCATAAGTGCATCTACAATAACCTGGAAGGGTTGGATTATAGCTAGTAAAGCCATGCAGACCTCTAAAGGAGATTAACTCAGGAGTTTTGTTATTAAAGGTGTACTGTTCATGAACCTACCTCTACTACAGTGATAGATACTAAAAAAGGTTATCAGTCCTGAGCAGCTCTAGGAGACAACTTGCCCTCGTTCCAATAAAAAAAGTTCTCAATAAATGGCAAATGAAATAGCTGTCCAATTTGGTCCCCAGCCCATCTTATTTGCTCTCTAGTACTATTTGCCCTCACAAAATCCTGTTATAGTCTTTTCCCTGGTTTTGCCAGCAAGATGATGATTCTTTCAAAGTCACGGGGCTGGATCCTCAGCTGCTGTGGACTGACCCAGCTTTGCCAGCTAATGGGACTATGTTGACTTACATCAGCTGGGAATCTGGCTGCTCCCCTGCTTCACATGACATGGACTCAAAAAAGATTATGTTAGCTTTAAGACTATCATGTTTTATTGTAAAGAAATCACTCTAAAAGCATTTTTCCCTATTCGGTTTTTAAGAGTCCAATCCTCTGTTGTAGCTTAAGGACAAACAATTTCACGATTACCACCAGCAGAGCCAGGGCCAACTTGAGAATTTTTTATTTATTTCCTGATAACATAATCCATATTCTACAGAATTTGCCATGTGAAATATACTCCTGTGTAATACCAAAGTGTTAATGGCACAGAGTAAAACCACAATCTGGTTTGAAATGCAGAGATTTTGAAGGAAAAGATATGAAATCACATAATGCAGCTCCATAATCATTTGACAATAAGTGATCCTTTTATCCGATTATTATTTCAGTTGCGTGTCTTTAATAAAATGCAGCAGTTACCCTCTCCCCAAAGGATTTGGACCACAGCTATGACCAAAGAGTGGTGCCCTGTACCAGGAAAGCTGAGTCCTGGTCGTTCATAACCCTAAACACAGCCTGAGCCCCTCAAATCACAGGACCATCAATGGAAGAAGACATAGGATCACATCATTAATTGCTTCAAACTGCAGCAGCTCCAATGAGATCATTGCACCAATGGTTACCAGATTGCAGGCAGGAAACAGCAAGCACAGATACAGGAATATAAAGACAGCATTGACTAAGATTGTGAGTAACAAAAGCAAAGAAAGTTAGAAGGAAGATCCTACATCTACAAGAGCAAATATATCTCCTGCTTGTTAGCTCGCTTTTCCACAATACACTGCTTGTTAAGCTGCCATTCAGATTCAGAACAATTTTCTTTCAGTCAAGAAACTTGCAGCTTTAAACAAGGAAAGAAGCAGTGGTCACACCTTTTAGTGATAGCTGCAGGAAACTACTAGTTCCTTAGCTTTCCAAGGGAAAATTCTCCAGCACTAACAGATGACTTGGCTTGTAAAGAATTCAGGAGACCAAACATAGCACCAAGGGAGTCCTGCTTCTTATCATTGCAGAAAACACAAATGATCTTCTTCCATCAGATTAGAAGTTGGCTCAAAGAATGTAAGCATGTTGATCATATAATGCTAAGGCTTCTCCAAGGAATTTTATTTCATTCTGGTTTAAAAATAAAGGAGAGTTATACAATATTGGCTGTGCCCATATTGAGCAGTTTTCAATCTTCTTATCTGCTAAATCCTCAAATAAACACCAGCGTTGTCTCAGTAGAGTTTGGTTAACCACCAGGCTGCAGAGAAACATAAAATGTTACTGTGTTTTCATCACATTTGCAGAGGATTCAAAAATGAGCACTGAGTAGCACAGGATCAAGTCAGATATGCAGAAAAATTTAACCACAATAAATGACAAATGAAATAGCTGTCCAATTTGGTCCCCAGCCCATCTTATTTGCTCTCTAGTACTATTTGCCCTTACAAAATCCTATTATAGCCTTTTCCCTGTTTTTGCCAGGGAAATGGCAGAACATGCAGAAATACAGTTTTGTTTTGTTTTTTCCAAAAAAGGTACAGCTAAATGCAAGTCTATGTCACCATGGAAAAAGATGAAGACTGGAGACAGTCCTTTGGGATGGTGCCTAAAATAGCCAAAAAAAAAGGTTGAAGAAAATGCCATGGCTGGAACACATCCTCTATCTGAAGTGCGATGAATTTGGATAAGAAAAAAGGGATGTACTTTTCACCATGAGTTCCCTAACATTATTTACAGCAGCCAAAAAAAATGGGCTGTTCTTGACCATGCCAATTATGAACTTGGCTGTTCGTGCATGCTGTTATGTGCACACGAGATACAGTAAAATTATTCATCCCCAGAAAAAATAATGTCACAAACTAGGACATAAAAATATGCGTCAGAGATAGATTTTGCTTTGTTGTTGCTTTGTGGCCCCTGGGGATTAAGCAACAGAAGTGTAAAGGGGGATTTGCCATAGGTAACTCACCTAACCAGTGAGCAAGAAAATCAGTGGTGTATTTTTGGAGGAGAAGGTCAAGAAAGATGCATCTTCTCTTGCCTTCAAGAATTCTGCATCCAGAATTGAAGAGTCCTTGCATCTTGCCTTCCAAATAGTCTAGTGAGGAAAAAAGAGTCCTACAAAAATGCAGAATCAGGATGGGAACCGTACAGTCTTTGTCATCCCTTGCTGGCCCCATTCTACAAGATACTGGCTGTTTGTGAAAACACCAAGTGATCTGGGATGCTTTGCTGACCAGTTACATGGAGTTGTGACATGGGTCTGATTTTCACATATGCCTCATTCTACCCAGTTCCCTCTGAAAGCTATGAACACTGCAGGCTCACAGCAGCCCAGCAAATCAGGCACCATGTGTCTCTGCAGCAATACCTGTGCGCTTTTTATGTGTTTTACAGGTAGTAAATGATGAATGCAATGAAAGAAGATGTGCCAGACCAGTTATGTGTCAAAAAATAAGCTGCCAAAGCCAAGGTGGGCAGGGAAGAAGTGTCTGACCTAGTGCAAATGCACAGACTTTCACTGAAGTCAGCCACTGTGCCAAATAATTCAGGAGCAAATTCTGGCTAGAACTATTTTTCAAAGCAGCAAGTTTTCTTTCTTCACCTTGAGCAACCATTTGAAGTTAAAAATAGTCCTACAGAGCAACTACAACAGCAGCCTCTGAGATTTCCCAGAAGAAATGCAGATGTCCATGTAGCACACTCACACCTCCTGATCAGAACTTGCTTTGCTATGATTTTTCACACCACTGGCAGTAGCCCCTGTATTGCCAGCTCAGGGGGTTCCTTCTCCTTCCTTGTGATGGTGGAGAAACAGCAGGTTCAAAGCTGGATAACTGAACCCTTAAACACCTGTGGAGGTTATCAAAGGTGGCAAGAGCACAAACTCCTTCTTTAGCATGCACAGATTAATTGAAATAACTGACAAAAAACACCAAGGATGACAGATAGAGATACACCTCATCTATATTTTTCCTCTGCTAATTAGGCAGAGGTCTGCAGTCTGGGTTTTTGAACTGGAGAATTTGCACTGGAGAATTAAATAAGGTGGAACCACTGAGCAGGACTACCCTTCCATTTAGACTCCTTTTCTTCCAACATGACTTCACCAGCTCCAGAAAATTCAGAAAGGAATAAAACTGATACAGGATGAACATACAGGTGGCTCTGGTACTTTGGTTGTTGAAATCCCAACATGGGATTTCTCCAGAAAGGAAGAAGCAGTTCAGTTTCAGGATTTGGGTCATATCTCCAAGCACACAGCATGTGCACCAGCAATGGCAGACAAGCTGACAGCTGTCATGTATTTTCTCTCACCAAAGGGAAAAAAAAAAAAAAGCTACTAAATGAGCAAAGAACTTTGCACAACGCATGCCACAGTTACACCAGCATCAGCCTAGAGGCTTAGAGAGCCACAGAGCCAACATCCCTGGGAACCACTCATGTGCTCCCATGGATCCCACCCATTGCCTATCATCCCCGAGGAAGAGGCAAGAACCGCCTGAGTGTGGGCAGGGAGGTGTCTGTCCAAATTACCTTATTTATTCATGGCCCTTCCTTAGTAGTAACGATAAGAATAATAAATCCTGTGAGAGTACTGTCACTAATTCATGCACGGATGTGCAAATGGGCAATTTGCAAACTAATTGCCCCCACACAATATGCTGTGCAGACAGGTTGTCCCAACACTGTCTCTGGGTACTTTTTGTACGCCGCGGCTGCCTGGTAAGAGGCGGTTGAAATGCTTTCTGGGCAGACAATGGGCTTGCTCAAGTGTGCAACTATTTCAGAGGGAAGCTATCCCGCCCACCCCGGATGGCGAAGGTTTGTTCTGCCTGTGTCCAGCTGCCGTGTCCTGCCAGGAAAATACAGGGGCCATGTGTGGGACAAAACAGTTTTACCTTATTGCCTCTGCCGGCTTGGAAGGACGCGGAGAATATCAGCAGCATATGGGCCTCGAGGGATTTCAGCCATTTAACAAACATTATGTGCTCCATAACAAAACAACAATATTTCGGTACTTAGATCAACCAAATAACTAAATTAAATTCCCTAGACGGTGAGGGCTGGTATGCTAATTGGCTTGCCTTGTGGATTTTCTATGCAGCTCCCCAAGAAACAGATTGGCCCATTTTTCAGGCAACTGATTGTTAATTGGAGTAATGAATAGCAGGCTGGAGAAGCTGATCACTTTGCTTGGTAAATTCAACCCCCCGTTATTCATGAGGACAAGCTAGAGGTAAAGTGGTTTTCATGGGAGGTTGGGCAGATGGGCTGGTGCCAGGTCAACCCAAACGTGTTTTTCTTTCGCTTTACGCTGGGACCACAAGGGAAGGTTTAGCACCTGATTCCCTCATCCCTCTGGGATGCTGTGCTCTTCGAACAGCTGAATCACCCACGAAAAGGACTTCTCCCACTGACTGCAGAAGGCCAGCCACCACCTTTATTGAGCAGACCTCTCCATATCTCCTGCTCTGCCTCTGTGGTCCCTAGGACAGGCAACCTCTGCTTCCTCTGAGAAAGTCTCTGGTTTTGCTACACTTGGCTTCCCTGGTTAGAACAACATAACTGGAATGTGAAGAAAGTGAAGGTTGGAGCCTTGCCTGCTCTTTGATCAAGAAGACCCATCCCTCAAGCCTGCTCTGGCAAGGATGAAAGTTGTTACCTTGCTTCCTACCCCACTCTCTCCAATGCCTGGCTTCAATTTCAAAGAGTGTGAAAATGTTGAGTCGTCTTTGTTCCTGCAAACTTTGCTGTGAGCCAACCCCTCAGCATCTCCCTGGGACTCAGCAACACTCTACAGAGCAGGCTCCGTGGTAGCACACACAACACCTGCATGTTCTCCTGACCAAGCTTCCTCACAACTGCTTTCTGCACCAAGACCTGAGGCAACGACTGCCCAAAAACCACAGCCAAACTCTTCACCAAAGGCTGTCCTCAGCAAATTTTAGAAATTGGTCCTGTTAGGGTATATCAAAAACTATTCTGCAATTGATGAATTGTCAGTCCATTAGCTGAACCAAAACATAGCTTTTCTAAATTCACAGTTATCTAACCAAAATATTTTAACCTGTCAATACATCACCTTCCCAGACAACCAGTACACATTCTACTAAGAAGTAGGAATTGTTTCAGTTGCTTATTCTCTCTCTCTTCAAATGCAGAGTTTTTGTTTCACGTTGAGCATGGTGGCGGCTCAAACTATCACATAGATCCCTAACATCAAAAGTAACCTCTGAAAATCTCACTTGCAGGGTAATTTTTCTCCATCATGATAACTAAGCCCATCAGAGAGGCTAAGATTGCATCTTGTAAAAGGAGACTTATTTCCAAAAATTATGTAAGAAGACAGGTAGGTGACCCCAATTACTGAGGAAAAACATGGCACAAGAGAAGACATGCTATATTCAAAAGCAATTAATAGTTTTTGGTGTCTGCATTTCTGGGTGCCCAAGGTAGTTGCTCCAACAGGCCCAATCCTCAAAAGGCAGGGAGGTTGGTTTTGGAATAAAGTCTTCTTAAAGTGTCTCAGGCTGAAAAGCAGAGGTTTCTTATTTTTGCTTCTCTGAGCTGATCATAATTATTCAATTCACGCACTTCTGCATTCACTCTGTCACACAGGCGCTTTATAACCAATAGTGAATTTATCACTAGGGCACTAGAAAAATTTTATAGGAACTAAACCATTGACTCTTAACATTCATCACTGAAATAAAGGGTCAGGCAAAACCACATGGAGGACTGGGAGTAATAAACTCCTCCTCAAGGGGCACTGGGACAGCAGAGCACCTCCAAAAATAGCTCTCAGGGCATGAAAAGTGACACTCAGGAAAGTAGAAAGCAATACTGCCCCCGGGTCTGATGCAGATGTTTAAGCTGGGCACAGTCCTCTGGGTCCAGTGCCACATTTTTTAAAATACCCTAAATTAAAGTCAAGGTTTATTTCTGATGCATTCCTCTGCAGCTTCTGAGATAAACACAACAGCACCCCTGAACAGCTATTTACGTGTCCCCCTGTAAAGCTGACATGAAATTTCCGTAGAGTGAAACCCACAGAGCTCTGTGGCTTCATGTTCTGTTGTTGCTCAAGGAAGGCAATGTAAGATAAAGTTGTGCTGCTTCGGACTCCACCGTCACATTGAAACAGGCCTCTAGAGATAGTTTTTGCTCTTTTTGATCCAGTAACATTTTTGCACAATGAAGAAACATGAGAGTAACTCTCCAGGTCAGATTCAATTTTAAGACTGGATACCTTGGGTTATATACATAGACAGGAGCTAGCAACCAGATTTATTTCCAAATTTCTATTTCTACACATATGAAACAATAGAATATTCTCAATATTAAGGAACGACAGACGCTTTCATTTTTCTGTTCTTCTTAGTTTTAAATTGCTTCTAACTTGCTTTATATAATAGTCATTGAAAATATCATACAACACACACATACAAAATTGTTGTGCAACTAAACAAGTAATGATGTGAAGATGCAAATCATCACACAAACCCCACAGCTACTGTCTGTAGTCAGCAGTCTACCTGGCAGTTGATAACTAAGCACATTTTGCGGAGATCAATGCTACCAAGGTCTTCATTAATGACTTGGAATTTGGTATGCAATGTACTCTTGGCAAATGTGCAAGCTGGAGGGCAGGGCTGCTCTTCAGAGGGACCCGGACAGGCTGGAGAAGCGGGCTGACAGGGGTCTTACAAGGTCCAGCAATGGCATATGCCAAGTCCTGCCACAGGACAGACAGAAATCCCCATGCAGGGGACAGACTAAGGACTAGCTCCATGGGAATGCCCTCAGCAGACAAGCTGACCAGGATCAGCAGGATCAGCCCTTGCAGCAAAGATGGCCATCTATGCCATGGGCTGTGTTGGATAAAGGGGAGCCAGAAGAAGAGAGACCCTACCTCCTCCATTCAGCATTTGTTTGTTCTGCCTGGAGAAGGGAAGGCACTGGGAAGAGCTTATTGCTATCTGCAGCTACCTAAAAAGAAGACAGAGCTAGGCTCTTCCCAGAAATCCTCAGTGACAGCGCAAGAAGTGGCGGGTACAAGCTGGAACATGACAAGTTCCTATTAGGCATCAGGAAACAAATTTTATTTTATGGGCAGTTTGGTTCTGGGACAGGGCCCAGAGGGTCTCCATCCTTGGAGATACTAAAAACTCAACTGGACCATAGTTTGAGCAACCTGATTAGCCCTAGTTTGAGCATGAGAACGTCAAGAGGTCAGCTTGAAGCTAAATTACTCTGAGTTTCAAATATCATGCCCAAAATGTTTTTAAAAGCCAGAGAATTTTACCAAAAGCTGCTTGTTAGAACCTTAGTGTCATGTATCATACAGTAATAGCTTTCAAAAGCTCTACAGAAGAGGTTGGGAACAATTTTCTGCAGAAGAATCGGAATGATAAAGTGAGAAAGGACCTTCTTCTCCCTCAGAACATTTGCAAGTGATTCCGAGACTGGACATGACCAGATCATAAAAATTGTTATTAACAACAGCCTAGGCAAGATATTATCTATCCAGCTAGACAAACCTGTGCCACTTAACAACCAGTTTAGCTAGTGAATAATACATATTTGAACAAACACTTTGCCCACATAGGCAGAACATGGTTTTGACTACCCAGAAACCCATCCCTAACACAAGATATGGGAAAAATTTCCTGAAATCATGAACATTTTTTCTTCAAATACATCTTCTTGAAGGACTTATGTATAATACTTAACACAGAACTATGTGACAGCCAATAGATTAATGCATTTCTAATGAATTTGGGGAAGTTAAAAACACACTGATATCAGACCTAAAAAAAAACCTGGGGAATTCTCCCTAATTAGATCACACTCTGCACACCCTGTCTGTATGAATGAGAACACAGCAGTGGAAACGGCCCGATGGCATTGTGAGTACAACTGCTAGGGTTTGTAGTAGCAGACATCTGTTTTAAAGCTGTGATCCAAATCTGCCCCTAGAGGCCAATCAGCCAGGCTCTGGACCTCGCTCTAAAACGTTAAAAGTAAAATTCATGCTTGCTGGGAGCAGGTGCAGTTCCGTTAAACTCAAAGGTGTTACTGCTTACTATATTCCTACATCATCCTAGATTTCAAGCAGTTCCTACAGTCTGCAAGTGAGGCACGAGGACAAGGAGAAAGAAAAACTATTTATTATAAAATGTTCAAGTATCAGCTGGGTGTCGTAATGCTGACTCCCAGCCTGAGAATATGTCTCAAGAGAGTGAAATGCAAAGCACACTCAGCTTCCTGCATGACAAAGGTTTAGAAATTTTGCTCTATTTTCTCCCTCGTGCTTAGTTTTCTTGCATACAAACATGCATAAGGTTATATTGCATTGCCTAGGAGACCAATAGAAACAACTGAACTTTTTTCTCTGAAAGAAGGATCAGTTAATGTTTTATTGCAATAAACCAAGGTGCAGGTCAACTATGGAGGGGGCAGAGGGAGAAAATCTGGAAATGATCCTCCCGTACATCACTGCAGACAGCGGGCACACACCTCAGTATAAATAAATAACTGCTAAGCCATGCCCATTCATGTTTCTAATTAGTGCAACCTCTTTAACAAATAGACACATAATATAGGTCAATTATGTAGGTCATAATAAATTTGTGAAGAACTTCAGCCTGTAGGGCACCAAAAAGGCCACGCTGAGGCAGCATTTTCAAAGTTACAGCTCATCTCTGCATATGTCTTACCAATAGCCCTGAGGAACCGCAGAGACCTGCCTGGATTTTCTGTTTTGTGGTACTACAGCCACAACCACTACCGAAAACATTGCTGACATACCCAGGGGGACACTTTCTGTGATACGATCACAGATCATGGTGTGGCACATTTATAGCATTTATTCTAGACAAAACCAGTGCAAAGCACTGCAATGCAAAGATGATCTCTTACACTCAGCTATAGAGCAAGAGCAAAATACACTTACTTGGCCTGACTACAGAGTACGTTCAGAGTTTGAACTTACTGCCACACAGTACCTTCAGCTCAAAAAAAGCACAAGACAAGAAGACATATTACTTCTGATGACAGAAATAGTTGAAGCATCATTAAAAAAGCAGAGCTGGAAAAGCAAAGCGGTCAATGGAAGGCCTACACATGAATCTGTTTTGACCCCACTTTCCTCAGAATAGGAGGTTGATGTGATTGTTTTGCCCACCTGCTGCACATCTAAAATTAGTTACTAGTGTCAGCCACAATTGCCAGAAATATAAAAGTCTCAAGAGATGTTTAATTTCTATGGGTTTGCTAAAAACTGGTAAGTACCCAGAGGAGACAGAGAAGTATTTATGTGCTCCCTGTAGGATAGGAAATGGCAGCTCAGCATCTAGTACAGCTGACCATAGCCCTCTGACCACTGACAGAGGCACCTCCAAAGAAGCCACAGTATGTGCCAAGCCCTGCCTTGCTAGAAATGTTGGGAAGGAATGGTGAGGAATCACAGTGGAGGGCATTATAGAGCAGCAGGTTCCATGTGGGGTTTCAGGCAGTAACAGGACTGCAGGGATACATAGCCTGCTCAGGAATACAGGGAGGATATGGGGCTAGAAAATCACAGGAAAGCCACAGGTGTGTGGTTTGCAGCGGGGAGATAGAGGAGCTGATAGTCACATCCATAAGGAAACAAGATTAATGTTTACTGTTTGATTTCTTCGCTAAAGGTCAGCACATATGTAATTCGTTCTTTGAGACAAAGGGAGAAAATGGATCTTGGATGTGAATTTGAGCTGTAGGTTTAGTTGGTGTTACTTTCCCTTAGTATTTCCAGAGTATATTTCTTCATCAGGCAATCTCAGCTTGGCATGCCGTGGGACATGACGTTTGGCTTCCTGGACTGCTGTTAGCAGAGGAACACTAAAATCTTAAAATGAAATATTTTGGAGGGTTATTCTTTTGCACCTTAAGCATGCAATAGTATTAACAATATTGTTAACTGCGTGGCTGGGGAGCATCTGTGATCCAGGACACAGCTGGGAACTAAGCTGCAGAGCAACAGCAGTTGGGAGCACCTGTGGGCTGCTGCCTCAGCTTAAATGGTACCAGCACCAGCCACAAGCTGGGAATGGACTCTCCTTTGAAAGGGCCGTTTGCAATAGTCATGAATGGACAGGTGAAAGAACCTTTTAATTATACAGTTTCTCAAATTTATACAATTTATCTTTGATCACTGTTTATTAATTCTCATCCAGATATCCAAAACAACTAGTTCTTGTAACACTGGAATGACAGAGATGGTTTCACAAATAACTGGTTCCCGATTCCTGTATTCTAACTCAGGTATTTTATATATATATATATATATATATAAAAATAATAATACACTAAGCTATGAATCTAAACATGCACATATAAGTAATGTATCAACCATGTAGACATCATACTTGAAAATTTGTTACAAACCTCAGGCTATAAGGCTTGAGTTAATCCTAGCAATGACCACAGTACTATGTGTGATAAAGTCTCAGGAACAAATGCAAAACCTTTTAAACAATCTACACTCCCTCCTCAGGCTCCAGATGATGTAACGGGGTGGTTCCAAGAACAGCTCGAGACCTGTTCCATGTGCACATAAATTTGTTTCCTTTCTGTGAAAAGCATAAACAAACCAAAACAAAACCAGCATTACGTTCTCATTCTTTGGAATCTCCACTCCTAAGTGTAGCACTGTTTATGAACACAGATACAGAATGAGAAATAAATACTGTACTCTTTTGCCCCATTCCTGGTGAAACAGTGTTCCTGATAAAACACTGCGCTCTGCTGGCCTGGCCTGCTTTTCCTCTAGGGCCTTACTTCATGCAATCTTTCCCTAGTGAAAAGGGGAAAGACCATGTTGTTTTGCTGGCTCATTAATTGCATCTTTTAGAAATTGGTAACAGGAGGACCTTTCATTTAGGCTGGAAAAGCATATTGGTAAGGAAAACAATACTGATATTGCATAAAACTTCTACCTTGAAGAAGACATACTTGACCCTGAGTAAGTCTCTCTGGAAGTATTCCTGCTTGCTTGCAACTTGAAAAATGAAATAGGTTGTGCATGTAACAGGGTCCCCATTCTCACGAGCTCAGACAAGACTGTATTTGTAAATGTAAGGGACTGAAGTCCTGGTTTGGGTGTCAGGAAACTCGTTCCTAGGTGGGAATTTCTATATTCAGCCAAAATCCCAGTAACAAACACAGGATTCGAGATGGGGCTCCCTGGTCTCTTATTTTAAAGGAGAACTCAAGACCTGGGTAGCTTTCTGGCCCCAAACTTGCAGCATCTCTACTCCCTAACCCCATTTTTCTGTTGTTTTACCAAAAGAGGCTCACTCAGACTAAAGCTAACTGAAACCCAGCTTATTTACATTAAGTTTACCTTCACACTGTCATTAGGTATCGCTGTACTACAGCTGGTATAGCAAAACCCACAAAACCTGACAATTTTAAATCTGTCAACATCTATTCTGGGTCAGAATAAGGTGATGCCATGCTGCACACCCACCAAGACCAGCCACCCATACGTAGCTGCAAATGTCATCCTCCTCTAAGCCCTGGGGCCAAAGGGACAGTCAGGCTGCCTCTTTGCTGATGTTATCCTGTCTGTCTTCTTCCTGATGGGTTACTACAGCAATTTCGAGAGTAACACTAACAGGAATCACCAGAGAGCACTCACAGCTGTTTTTTTGGGTTTTGTGGTATTTTTTATAAAGCTGCCTGAAGGTTCAGGTTTCTGTGGAGAAAACACACTAGGTGTCAGGTTCTCGCTTGAGAACTGGGAGAGATAGAAACTAAATATATATGCTGTTGCAATCCCATCATAGGGGAGCCACAAAGATTTTAAGTCTTTGTGCCTTAATCTTCCTTTGACGGATTCTCCCATCCCAAATAGTATGATTACTTAATAAAATATAATGAAACATCAGAAAAAGATGGAAAAAAACCAGTTAGAAAGATCAGTTTCATTTACCTGGGTAAAACAGAACAGGGAGTCAGATTTGAACAGAAACCATAATTTTAAATTCCTCAATGCCTGCTACGCACAGGACTGGGGGAAAAAAAACCCAATCTATTTTACTTTCCAAACACTGCAACAAGGGAGTAATTTCCTGGAATAAGTAAAACCCTGGGAGACTCTTTGCTCCCTCCTACAGCTAAGTCTCTTAGCACAGATGCCTGCACCCACATGGAGCTAAGGGAGAGGATGTAAGCTTTCTGCACACAGCCAACAAGCAGCACAGCTTAGGCCTCAGCTCTGCAATCTGATTTCCATCTCTTTTCCTCATGCACGTTTGGTGCTGTGCACTCACACGTCCTTGCTCCCAAACTGCTTCTCCTCGTTGTTCCGGATCGGGTGGAGCAGCAAGCTGCGGCAGGGGGAGTTTTGGCTAGTAAAATAAAATTTAAAAAGAAAAAAAAAAAAGAGAGAGAGAGAGAGAATAAGGAAGTTATTCCAGCAGAAAAATTGCCAGAGGAACACACGAGGTGTGGACAAAAAAACAGAGCAGGCAAGGGCGTCCTTTGGTCACATCTTCCAATGCTTTCTGTTTCAGAACTGGACCAAACTTGCAGGTAAGGAGCTCCTGCCAGGGCTGGATCTCACCAGGGGAGCAGAGGGTGTGTGTCAGCCCTGCTGGCCGCCTTTTTGGTGACCTTATTCCAGGGGTACAGGGCCTGCTTTGGCGTTTTGCCCATTTTTTTTCCCGGGGCGCCACCACTGAGAAGTCATTGCGGGAAGAAGCTGTCGCGGAACCGGCTGGGCAGCCGCGACCTCTACTCATGGAGAAGCCCCCACGGGCTACGCCGACCACCACCCCCCATCCTTAGGGCAGGGGGACACGGCCGCGGCTCGACCCCCGAGCTCCGACCCGCACGGCGCCTGCGCACCGGCAGTGGCGACCGCCCGCGG
>JAAWXA010000022.1:4262743-4278656 GCA_038090715.1 Florisuga fusca
GGGCCGCGCAGGCCGGGGCTGCCTGTCGGCCTGTGGCGTGAAGGGTGCCTGCCCGGCCCCCGGCTCCGTCCGCTGGCAGAGGTAGGGAAGAGTTGATTCCGATTCTCTTCTGGAAAACGGGGGTAGAGTGAGTGGCTATGCTGCAGACAGTTGCTGCTCCAGCTCTCTCGCATTCGTCCATCCTCCCTTCTTCCTCCCTCCTTTCTCCTCAAGGTGTCATTCGGCTCCTGCTGCTTTTAGCTCTCCAGTGGCTGCAGCTGAAACCTTTCTGGCACCAGTAAGACAGGAGGGGTTAGCCCGTGAAGGGGCAGGCAATGCCTGCTACATCTCTGCCTGGGGATGGAAGCCGTAAAGTTTTTTCTTTTTTTTTTTTCTTGCATTCTCTCCGATTTAATCTGTGGCTGCTTGCAGTTCCTTTTTCCCTACACTGATCTGCTTTTCATGTGTATTTGTGCCTGTGGTTCTGCTTTCTTCCATATGTATAAATTTTTTCCTTGCCCATCTTTCGTCAATGCACTGTAATCACCTTGAATTTAGTTTTGCCCTCTCACCCCTTCAAGTCAACCTCCAGAACTGTGTCAGCATATTACATATGTGTCATGACTGTGTTTGGATCAACTTCATTGACTGGTTTGCTTTCTCCATTACAAATGTCAATCTCCAAATTGCAAATTACAAATTACAAATATCATCTCCAGTATCAAAAGAGAAAAGTTGTAATGTAATCTGCACCCCAGAAATCACCACTGACTGTTTCTTAATTGTCAGGATGATGAGCACGTGAGAGCTTGTAGATTTCTGGCATTGTTCTTTGCTGTGATTCCTTTCCTGATATTGGATCTGGGGAGGTCACTCTTAATTCCCTGGATCTTCCATCTTGCCTTTTTAAACACTGGTTTGAAGTTGTCCTTGGTCCAGTCTTCTGGGACCTCCTTCAACATCCAGGATCTAACAAAGTTAACTGCAAATGATTCAGGTTTCCCAGAGAGCTGGTGGGATCTCCATCCTTGGTGGCTTTCAGGATGCAGTTAGTTATAGCCCTAAGCAGCATGTTGGGTCCCCATAGCTGCTGATGCTTTGAGCAGGGCATTGGGTGAGAGACTCACTGAAGTCCCATCCCACCTCAATTACTGTATTTATTTTCTCTGAACTCTACTTACTTACTCTGTTCCTTATTAGGCCTTGGTAGCAATGGAGAAAAGGAGATTCCTATGGTTTCATGTCTTAATATTAGCTGCAGATGGCAATGACATACTAAAGGGGAGTGGGTGTGTTCCTTCTGAACCACTGGGAAAGTAGTGTGCAGTTTAATAGGCATCCAGCAGCCATGGGAGCATTTAATAGTCAGTACAAGCAACATCAGAGAGAGGGATTTTGCTGCTAGGTCCAGTTTTACAAGTTATTTGCAGGTGAATTCTGGATTTTTAAATACAGGGAATCTACATTGTCCTACTGGAATAAAAGCAAGCATTTAGCTGCTTGCATTTTCCCTGTGTTAGCTGAGATAGATTTAAGCAGTGAAGACAGTAGCTGTTATCCTTACTCCAGATGCTGAAGGAGCTGCAGGCATAAATCCTTTTACTTGCCAGCAGTAGTCTGTCACTCCCTGTAAATTCTTTTGCCAGGCTGCTGGTAGCAGTGACTTACTGCTTAGACTATCATGCCCAACTCTCTTATCACGGATCTAAACCTACTAAGAATTTAGTGTTTAACTAATGCTCAAGTCAGATGTACTCCTGTAAGTCCCTTGTCAAATAAGCATTTTACTCTAAGATCCTTTCAACAGCTGTAGAAAATAAAACCTATCTTTTTTTCTGTAGGATATAGGAGTGATGTGGGAACCACCTGTTCTGTGTGAAGGACAAGAAATAAAATATTTCATAAAGGGCAGAAGCAAAACATCTGATAAATGGAAGCCATGAAGATATCAAAGCGGTTCTTTGCGTTTGGGATTTTGGCATGCATAGCTATTTATGTTGCATACATAAAATGGCACTTGGATTCCAAACCAGTCATGGGAGCAACAGATGGAGCTGCTGAAAGCAGGGGAGAGAAACTGAACCGTCAGGCACTGACTGCAGATTTCTCGGTCTTTTATGGAATTATGTTTGATGCAGGAAGCACAGGAACTCGCATCCATATTTTTAAATTTACCCAGCAGCCAAAAGGTGTGTCTCACTTACTGCACAATAATATTAATTCTCCCATAACCTATGGAACAGATTCATTGTTCTTTTCTAGGGATTATTTTAACAAGTTCGCTTCAGCACTTTCTAGAGAGCCATCAGGAAGTATGTTATGATTCAGGCATGGGGGTCTGATTGAAATTGGGAAAACAAGAAAATTCTGTAATTTCAGAATGTGAACTAAATAGCAGCTCTATCTTTAGAACAGTGCCATGCAGAAGAGCAGTTTTTCATAACTGCTTGGGGGAAGAGAGGATTATAAATTCAAACTGCCTTATTCCTCCCAATTTTTGCCATGAATTTGTTGTCTGTCTCCAGTTCCCAGCAGTGAGCTGCTCCTCTCTGCATTGTCTGGTTAAGTTCATCCTTCGCTTCAGTGTTGGATTTAAATAGCAGGCCTTCACTTTTTGATTAAAATTGCTGTATATTGTATTTGGACAGAAAGTATTGCTGAGGACTGGGACAGAGGTTTACAAAAAGAGCTCTAGTTTTCCTTTGGGGTCATAAGCTTCATGTGTTTAGGTGCTGGCAGCTTTTATTTGTGAAATTCTTAAAGATGAAAGAACCCACGTGAATGCTGTTAGCAGGTGATCTGGGGATGTTTTAAAGGATTAGCAGAGTGGTGTATGGTGTGGTTGGCCTGTGGGGAGCATCTTAGGTTTGCAGAAAGGGCTAGTGTAGGCCTTAGCCACCAAAGTCCACGGATTTCTTTCTTTCACTGTATTCCTAAATCTTTGCTTTTTCCTGCTTCTCTTTAAACACAATTTCAGGATATATGGCAGGAGACTTTTTGAAATGTAGTTGGGCACAGGAGGAGGATGGTGTCAAGCTCGTGTTTTCTTGCCTGGAGGTTAATATAATTGTCTATACTGCAGGTTTCCAGAGTACTTAGATCTGGCTCCCACTGTTGCCACTGAAAACAGTGGTAAAGCTTCCACTCAGTTCTGCTGGAGTCAAGTTTAGCCAGAACAGAGCACGTGGAAATGTAGGGTCTTCACCAGTGGAGTTTGGAAAGCCTCATGCAGCAGGTGTGAGGACTCAAGATAAGTTGCACCCATCTGGTGTCTGCCTGATGAGTATGGTAAATACGTGCACAGTGGACATTGGCACTTGAAAAAGAGTCATGACTTAAATGTTTTTCTTGGGAGTTAATTCCATAGCAAGGACAGTAATTAAAAGTAGGGTGGGTGTTCACAGTTCACTAGACACAGGCTTCAGTTGGCTTCCATTAACATATAATGTCATTTGTAAAATGGTCTTCTTTTTGTGTATGCACAATTATTTCTACCATTACTAAATTTTGGATTACTGCTTTTGCACAGAGACTCCCAGATTAACCCATGAGACATTTAAAGCACTGAAGCCAGGTCTGTCTGCATATGCTGATGATGTCGAAAAGGTAATTTTGTTTGCTGTAAAAGCGTGTGCCCCAAAACCTTCTTTACCTGATATGCTGTGCAAATTACATCCTGCTGTGGCACAGTATGTTGAACTGTCTCCGTGCCTCCAAATGATACAAACCCACAGCATAAGTAGGTCAACATGCAACGGAGTAAGGAACAGATACATCTGGTTCCACTTGCTGAAGTTGTTGATTAAGCACAACTTAATCAACAAGTGTTTATTCTTTTTCTGCCTTAAGAATTTCAGTACACTCAAGAAAATGAAAGAGCTGTGCTGGGTCATGGCAGAGCCTTCTCCAAAAGTGACCAGAATTGGATTCTCAGGAAGACTGACTGAAAAACAGACCACGTACTAAGTGACTTCTCTCCTGTCTCCCTTACCTTTGGGCTTGCAGGGATTTAGAGACTTCCTGAGTCTGATTTACACCCAGCTCATGGTATTCTACTGGCTCCAAAGGCCTTTTTTTTTCCCCAAGGATTTGTCATACTGCCTTTATAATCTTTTGTAGCCAGAACATTCGGTGGCAGAGAATTCTGTCACTGTTTGAAAAAGTGATTCTTTCTATTTGCTTTTGACCTATTGCTGGATAATCTCCAATATACCTACTAGGTCTCAAGCTGTAGAAGACAGTGAGTTCTCAACCTTCTCCTAACCCCTTATGATATCCACTTGCCTTTGTTCCACATTTACAGTGAATCATACCTCTGATCACCCTTTTGCCCTTCAGAGAAATGCAAATTTAAACAATTTGTAAGAAGCCTTATGTGATTTATTTTTGCTCACAGAGTGGCCAGGGAATAAAAGATCTCCTGGAGGTGGCAAAGAAGGAAGTTCCTGTCAAGCTGTGGAAGTTTACTCCTCTGGTCCTGAAAGCTACAGCTGGCCTACGTTTGCTGCCTGGAGAGAAAGCTCAGAAGTTGCTGGATAAGGTACTATTTCTTGTCTTTCAGTTTGTGTTCCAGAAATTTTTATAGACAAATTTTGTCCCTTCTGTGTAAGGTGCATACTCTTCACATACACAAGTCATTTCTCTCCTCTAACCCTAGGAGCAGTGCAGAGCCACCTAATCTCAGATGGGGTTGGGGGGAAAAATAGCTTGAGTACAGGCACAAAGAAATTATGACAGCTCCAAATAAGCCTGGAGATGACATATAAATAACAAATGTAATGGGATACTTAAGTCACCACAGACTTTTTCTTACTGGGCATGTGTTGGTTTTGACCAGGATACTCCTATTTTGAGAAAAGCTCTCAGCTATTTGATCAGTGATGTTATCAGCCTGTTGCTGCCAGGTTGCTCCTTGATATTGATTGGAAGTAATATAAATTGTATTTATAGGTATGTAAAATGTGTTTAATATTTTAAAATACTATAAAATCAAACCAGTTATGTTCTAGACTTCATGGCTGTAGGAAAAGTTTATTAGGTGTGCACTATGTGTACTCTTTTCCTAGGCAACAGTTGGAAAAAAGAAGTGTGATACAGTGAAAAGCAATGTCTGTATTGTACTCTGCTGTCTGCAAGCTGCCCTGTAGTTTTCCCCACTGAATTTCAGGTGGAACTGCTGCAAGTTGTTACTTGAGAGGACTCTGGAAACCTAGAGCTTTGCTGCCTCATGTAGGATGCAGTGTAGAGGACCTCTAGCAGCCAATGTGTTCCTGTTAATGCTGCTGTTCCTGGGGCATTCCTGAAAGCCAGGGTGTCCAACTGCTGCCTCTCCTGTGCAGATATAATAACCTGTGGGTCACCAGTTGCAGCAAAGGAAATCGAGTTCCCTTACATTTCCATGTCCATGCCTTGCTAATGGCATTTCTGAGAAGCCTTCATACTTAAAAACCCACAGATCCATCACTGCCTCTGCAACCAGCTGCAGAGCCAGCATGTATATTGCTGACCTTTTACAGCAGAGTGCAGGCTGTTGCTTGTTGCACTTCAAAGTGGTGAGCAACAGTCAGGATCTTGTCCAAGAAGAAAACCAGTTGTGTAAAACTGGAGTGGTTGTTTGTTTGTTTGTTTGTTTGTTTTAAATTGCTTTCCAGCTGAAAAAATTTACCTGAGTGTAGCTTTTATTTGAACTACAGGTGAAGGAGATTTTTCAGGCCTCCCCCTTCTTTGTGAGGGACAACTGCGTGTCCATAATGAATGGAACAGATGAAGGTAGGCTGACTTGTGAAGACCCTTTCTGCAGTCCTGGAGATCCCTGCTGCCACTCACTGTAGTGGGAACCCACAAGTGGTGGGGCTGACAGTTTTTACACAGCCTCAGTCCATGCCTGCCAAAGAGATTTTGTGCTATGTTTTCCAATTTGAAGTCCTGAACTCTGTCCTGATTTTCAAAGCTCTGAGTGCTGGGCAGTTCCTGTGGGATCACCAGGAAGCCACTGTGCAGTCAGCACTTATGGAAAGGTTGCTGAATATCTGCTTGTTGAGATGGGGCTCAGCAAGTAGTTTTGCACACTTTGCTCTCAACAAGACTCACCAGAGCTTTCTGGAAGTATTAGGTCATCATGTTAAATATAACTGGTCTAACGAATGTGCTTGTGAGCTGATTTGAAAAAATGTTACATAGAGAAGAAAATGCATGCTGAAGTAAGTTGATACTCATCAAAAATGCTGAGGACAGAACCAGAATCAGTCTTGATTTAAAATGATTTGAAGAAACATGTCTAAAGTCTAAGTAACTGAGCTCTGAGATGTTTTTTAAATCTGCTTAGAAACCAAACTTTAAAATAGCTGGAGCTGTTTATGAGTTTCTTTTTTACTGCTTATTGGATGAAAGACATTGTAATTCTTTTTCTTTTGAAATCATTAATAGCAGGGACAGCCTTGGTTCAGCCAGGGGTTGAACTGGGCCATGTTCCCTAGCATGCCTTGGGTTCTAACCACATGGGTAAATGTTTGAATTTGTTATCATAAGGCCCACTAATTTATCTTATTCCTGGAGAAAAAGTCTCTAATACAAGAAAAGGACAGTAATATGCATCTCACAAAAACTGTTAGAGGAAAACAAGAAAAACACTGAAAAGATGAAAACACTTAGTATTCAAAAGGAAACTCAAGTGCCTGACATCAAACAAAAGCCTACCAGTGGATATTTTCCTGAAAATGAGCAATGTGAGTGTCAGTCATTTCCTTGTTTTTTAGCTAAGGACTGAAGCCTTTGTGACTTCTCACTGTGGGTTTTGACCTGTGAAATCCAGAGTTGTCTAGACATTTCATACATGGGGCTTCTCTTCCAAATACTGTATATTATGTATATATAAAAATAGATATACTCTAGTATAGGAGGTGATTCTTTTTGTTCAAGACATCTGATACTGTTTTTTAACAGTTGTTCACAGTTGTGTAAACACTGGCTTTAGGGCAGTGTAGGTCAGAGGAGCTCAGCAGAGCCTTTCTTGATGGTCCTTGCTTAGCTCTCAGTTAGACATCCTGTGGAGACTTTGTATTAGAAATCCTCCATTTGTGAAAGGGGGACATGGGAGCCTGTGGCAGATGGTGTCTGTTGGTAGATGACAAGCTCTGGTTTATGGAATATTTTGTTTAGATAGTGCAGTTAAACTGTATGAGAAAACTTAAAAGGGCCTCCAGCTACACAGCTAAAGCAGAAAGACCTTGTAATATGCTTTATCTTATTTATTGCTGTTGTTTAATAAAATGAAATGGTATGATCTAACAGTGCATGTTCTAAATCTTTTCCTCATTAGGTATTTCAGCCTGGATCACAATAAATTTTTTAACAGGTATGTGTACATGAGCATGTGCATAAAGATAAGACTGGTGCTGTGAAATTCATGCTGTTTTCTGCATGGCTTTGCTCATTCATTGGGGTGGAGAGGGAAAAAGAAGGATCTGGGAGTAAGTCAGCGACTGTTTTTGGCGTGGCCTATTTAAGTCATTAGGATTTTGGCCATTTACTTGACAGAGTGAGGAGTTCAATCACTTTTCCTAGATGTTCAATGTAGTCTTTCTTTCAGTTCCCTGCAGAGTAGTGGAGCATTTAATTTCTTTTTAGAGTCTGCCACTAGTTCTGACTGATTGTTTTATATGGGTTGTATAGCTATGCTTGGCCCCTGCACAGAATGAAAGTGCTATGTGACTTCCTTACAGATTTGTAACGTAGAAATATCACAACTGTAAAGAAAAAGTAAAGAAAAAGCTACCCCAAAGCCCTTCCTGACAATAAATAAATCCATCTGTCTCCTGACCACTCAGCTCAGCACGCATTGTATGTGGAGCAATATGACAAGTTTTCTGCAGCTTTTTATGCTGACAGAAAGTTTCAGGTCAGAGATCTTAAGATATTGGCTACCATGAGATATACCAAGGTACTTGGCACAAACTGTTCCTGTCAGGAAGGTGTATTTGAAGGATCTAGCTGAGAAGAACTGGATTTACATAAGAAGAGAGGTCTGGACTGGCAGGAGGAAGAATTCCAAGAGACAAGTCTCTTCAGCCAGCTCTTTTCAGTCTGCCATCCCCTTGGCCATAGGAATCTGCAAAATTTCACTAAGGGACCAGAAGAAGTGGCCAAGAAAACCACATTCCTCTGTGTTACAAAGTGGTTACCCAAGAAGAATTTGCAAAAGGGTCCTGAAAAATGTTTAGGAATTCAATAACCAAAGCTGCTGTAATTAGGGCATGAGCAGCCACCAGAGAAATAAGTGAAACTGTCACTTGAAGATTTTTGGGTCACCCTGGTAAATCCAAAATAAGTGCCTTGTAGATGACAGTATAATTTAGTGGTGGCAGGAAGCTGACACAAGGAGCTAGATTGTTGTCTTACTTTACTACTGTACTTCTGGTTTTGTTCCTACATGGTTTTTCACAGTACCCACCATGGTTTTCTCTGTACTGTCACACATTTCAGGTAACCTAGATGATCCACAGAAGAAAACTGTAGGGATGCTGGATTTGGGTGGTGGATCAACACAGATCACCTTCCTTCCACGCACCAAGGTAATGTGAACATGCACAGTGTTGGGAAATGGTGGTGCAGATGTCAGTGACTGTTCAGACTTGTTTCCCTTGTAATCAGACCAAGAGTTTGTCAGTGTGATGTTAGCCTGCACTTCTGACAGAAAAACCCAGGTCACTTGGTCACATCTGCCTTGTTCCAGTCAGTCCTGGAGGCATTAACAACTCCTAATCATTCCTCTTACTCCAACCCCATGGGTCAGTGGTGCATGTGATGAACCTGCCAGGTCTGCTTTACCTTGGGGGAAACACAGTGTGCACATGAGTCTTAATCCTTGACTCTCAGTTTGTGCTGCTTATACTGGAGGAGCTCAAATGCTGTCAATGAATTCAAGTCCAATATTTGGCTTATATTGAGTTGGAAGAATACAGTAAAGTGCCTTCTCAGTCCTTGTTTCTGGTTTTCCTGAGTTCACTCCAGTGCAAATTAATGCTTTCTAAGGAGCAACTGTTATTATGTAGTAAAAAACTCGTGGTGATGTTTGTCATATCAGCTTCTTCTCCTGGCATTTTGATGGGTGTTCTGTGAGCTGGAAGCCCTGGAGATGTGGAGTCGTAAGGCTCTGGCCTGGGTAGAGTTCATAGTTAAGCTGCAAAAAAGCAAAGGATGTTGTTGGATGTTGCATCTAGTGTCCCAGCCTGGGCTAATCAAGACATTGGGTGTTTACAGCAGAATGACAGGGAATGTGAGGAGCCCAGGATGTGGAGATTCAAGAGTTTAGAGACACTATTACAGTACAAGCAGCATGAACGGCATCGTGGCCTGAGCTTTGCTACCCACTAATGTGCTTGCTGTGCTGGTGCACTCCGTGAAGAGGGTACAAAATGCTTTAGATAATTACCCTTTTATTTCTTCAGACCACAGGCTGGTCCTTGCTGTGTTCCTTGGCAAGCAGAGTGCTGTGCTTTTCCTCTGGTTTGTAGGAGATGACAGCTGAATTCAGTTGAGTAGGAAGGTGATGTGTGCCTGGCTTTCACAGTATCTTGCACACAGGTCTCCCTAGTAGGGATCATGTGAAGAGGCAGTTGTTGTAATCTCTTGACAAAAGCAGTTATGAGGTGGAAAAAGGATTCCTTTTTAATTAAAATATTTTTTCTACACTAGTTTGGTGTGGATACAATTAGAAATGTAACCAGTTTAGACTGTCATGTCAAGACACTATTTTAGGTCTAGGTTTTGCAGTTGCCTTGTGTATCAGCAGACAAATCAAAAAACTTGCAAATTCATCATTTCTTTCTGAACTGTGCTAGGTTTGTTTCACTTTTTTTTTCCTGAAGTTATATGGTTGATGTTTGCCGCTGCTGGCAGAAACCTTGCAGTGACATCTTTTTCTCCCTCCAGATGACTCTCCAGACATCACCAGTTGGCCACACAACTTCATTTCAGATGTTTAACAACACTTACAAGCTATATTCATACAGGTTAGTTGTGGGAAAGAGAATATATGGTACAGATAGGAGCTTTCTGTGAAGCCAGTGAGATAGAGGTGTTCTGCTGATGTGGGGTCCTTACAAATAAGTATTAGGAAGAAGTGGAGAAAACTGAATCACAACATTGTGGTGGATTAACCTTGGCTGCCCACCAGTTGCCCACCAAGCCACTCTGTCACTCCCCTTCCATCAACAGGACAGGGGAAAGAAAACATGACAAAAAGCTCATGGGTTAAGGTAGGGACGGGGAGGTCACTTACCAGTTTCCATCATGGGCAAAACGGATTTGACTTGGAGAAGCTAATTTAATTTATTGCCAATTAAATAGTAGGATAAGAGAAATAACAAAATGAGTGACACCTTCCCCAACCTTTCCCTCCTTCCCAGGCTTAGCTTTACTCCCAGTTCTACCTCTTCACCACCATGTGGCACAGGAGGATGGAGAATGGGGGTTGCAGTCAGTTCACAGAGCTTTGTCTCTGCCATTCCCTCCTCCTTGGTCTTGCCCTGCTCCCAGTGCTAAGGGCAGAGGGAGGCTTCTTGCCACTTAAGTTTGCTGTGGGCTGTGTTTGGGCTCAGAAAGAGTCAACTCTGTATGCTGGAGCTTGTGCTGCCTTTGAGGAGGGTGGGAGAAACGTTAGGGAAATGCCTTCAGCATTCCCAGGTCTTCAGGAGGCAGATTAACATTGGCAGCTGTTGCTTCTGCTTTTCCCAAGAGAGGTTATCCTGGGTAAGGGTGCTACGAGAGCAAGTTGTCACAATGTGCTTCTTAACATTCCCAACAGCATTAGCTGTTGAGTTGAGCCATTTTGCTGGGGCCACGTAGAGGAGACTGGCATGTCCCAGCCAAGTTGTCAGTGGACTATCAGAGGAAGGATGTTTGTTGTTCACAGATGCTTTTATCCCTTTGTAGTTACCTGGGACTCGGGCTGATGTCAGCAAGGCTCGCCATTTTAGGAGGAGTTGAGGGAAAACCCTGTAAGTTATGGGCACTCCTCAAGTCTTGTCTTTGAGCATAGGGTATGTAGCCCTGTTGTAGGGGATGTTGTTTGTCCCCTTCCCACTGGGCTCAAGGTTCCTGAGTGGTATATGGACTCCTGTCACCATGGCTGGATGCGTTTGGAATGAATGCACAAAGTGACACTGCTAGATCCCAGGAGACCTGGGTTCTTGCCAGCCCTGGGGGTGGGGGCATGGAATATCTGACCCATGACTGGGGCTTGGAGGTCCCTTGCTGAGTCTGTGGGATGATACGGAGCAGGCCTGGGGTTGAGGGATCTGAAATTAACTCCTTCTGTTTCTCCCTAATGTGGCTTTGTTTTACTTCTGCAGTAGGAGAAGGGGAGGAATTGATCAGCCCTTGTTTACCACCCGGCTTCAAATCTGAGTGGCAGCATGCTGAGATAGTGTACAAAATTAAAGGACAGAAGGCAGGTATAGTGATTTATCACTCTTCCTGTCCGGGACAGCATGCTATTATCAGAGTAAATGATACACTGTCAGCCTCTTGCTAAATACACGACTGTTCTGTCTGGCTCCTCCTGATGTGCTGTTAAAGAGGTTGTGCAGCTCTTTCCTCTTGGGCCATGGTGTGTCTGTCCAGTCAGTAAAGCTGCTAGTAGTAATGCAGGTGGAGTTTAGCAGTTCCTGAAAAGGTATTTCAGAATCATTCTGCCTCAAATGGTGTTGTCCATCTCTGGTCTGTTGCATACTTAGTCCCAACTTGACGACGATAACTGTTGCCTCTGAAAAAAACATGCAGGTTTCAGATCCCTGTGAGGGCTTAAGAAATGCTATTGTGGAAAAAGAAGCCTGTTTCTTGGCAGATCCTAAATTAATTGTATGCATATTTAACTCTTTGCCTATAATATGCTGTGCTTCTTTGCCTTCTTTTAGGTGAGCCTCTGTATGAGTCTTGTTCTAACAAAGTGGCAAAGATGCTTTACAAAAAAGTGCATAAAGCTGAGGAAGTGAAGGACTTGGATTTTTATACTTTCTCCTACTACTATGACCGTGCAGCAGAGGTTGGTCTTATAGGTACGTTTGCTTCTATTTTCATTTAATTTTAAATGACAAGCTGGGGAAGAAATGGTAACACACACACACACTATGCTTTACTAAGCTGTCATGGAGCTTAGTCTTTATTCTGTTGTGCAGCACTGGTTTCTACTGGATATTGAATGCTATTTCATTTCTACAGAGAAGGGACAGGGGCTGTGAAGTAGGACCTGCAGCTTCTGGTAATGGCTTTGAAACAAACTGTCTGCATTTCAAAAATTGCTGTTGTCTGTTTGACTCTACAAAATAAACAAAATCCTCAAATTCTTGGGCTGCAAAGCAGTAAAGTGGTCTTGGACTGTGTGTTTTGCTTCACTGACCTTTTTAGGTGGAGTGAAGATTTTCAGATAATTCCACATGTATTCAGAATGCATCCCACCTCTTTTCCAGTGGTATGCTGATCTGTGTGAGGCTGTCATGTGCAGGAGTAGAAAGCAGCTGATGACATCCAAGGCTGATTTGGGCAAACATTACCCATCTCCTCAGCCACTTTGTTTTACAAATAATTTCAGATTTAATATGTTGCAGAGGACCACTGCCCTGTTGGATCTGGAGAATGGTGTTAACTGTGTTCAGGTGTTACAGGGCAGAGCAGTCAGTTTCTTTCAACTGTTTCTTTAGGAAACCAGGCTAAAGTTCTTCAAAAAATGAGGCTTTTCTATCTGTATTAAGAATCACTTAAAGGTTCTTTTACCTATAAAACAAGTGAGAGTTTTACTGATTTCAGTGACTCTAGGTTTGATTTCCAAAAGACCTTTATGACTTGAATTTACAGTTGCCTTTACACAAAAACTAGAAAAGACCATGTTTTCTTTTCTTTTAGATAAAGAAAATGGAGGAAGCTTAACTGTTGCTGACTTCGAAACTGCAGCTAGATACAGTGAGTAAAATACCATTACACACTAGTAATTGTGTGTAAATTCATACCAAGATGGCAAATACTTGACATGCTAAGATGCCTGAGTTTTTAAGTAAATATTGAGCACCTCTCTTGAGCATCTCTGTCCATAGCATCTCGCTAACATTTCTGCTTATTTCTAAAAATCCCAACTATTTCTATATTAATTCTTGCTTTTGTACACATCTTGCAATACTTTCAAGACTCTCTCAAGAATCCCTAATAAACTTGCCAGTTAACAGTTTTCCTGGAATCATGCTTTCCAAAGAGATATGAGGGTTCTCATCCTGTTAACATAGCCTGGTCTAATGCGGTTTAATTTTTCTTTTTGTCTCAAGATTTGTTCATATGCTTGCTTGATAATGGGAAAAGCAAGAAAGTAGGTTCATAGTTCTCTCTGCAGCTGATGAAGTGAAAAACTGTCACCCAGGAATGACAAATGTAAATGTTATTTTCTTAATACCACAGGCTCCGGCTTTGATCAAACTGACATGGGGCTTTTTGGTAAACTTTATGAGTGACTGTACAATCCTTGTAGTTTTGATTTCTGGACTACCATTTGCATAATCATACTAAGAAAGAAAGTGAAGTTTACTTTGTTATTTTCCTTGTCCTCCTCCTCGATTTCCTCCTCCTCTTTTTTTCTTTTTTGTTTCCTTTGCTTTTGTCAACATCTGGTGAGTGCTTATCCTTTGGGAAGAGCGGCCGTGGTAACAGGTTCCATCACTGCACAACTGAACTGACGAGGTTTTTCCTGGATTCATTTGAGGTTTTTCAAAGCTGGGCTGAGCACGAAGTGTGCATTCACTGTTTTCTTTCTTCTTAGTATGTAAGACCATGGAAATCAGCCCTGGAAGTAGCCCCTTTCTCTGCATGGATCTCACATACATCACCTTCCTCCTGCAAGAACTGGGCTTCCCAAAGAGCCAAGTCTTTAAGGTAAGGCATAAAGTAGATCTCTGGGGAGAGCAGTCAGGAGTAGGGGGCCAGGGCAGGAGGAGGGTGCTGAGGCAGTAGTCGTCATGCCAGTAGCTCAGTCCTTGATTTGCCTTCTTGCTGCAACACATGCTTTGTGGGTGGAGAGACAGTCCCCTCCAATGGTGATTAACTGGTTGTTAACCTTCAGCACTGTATTCACCTCCTATACATCTTCCTGCAAAGAATTGTGGTTTAACTTGTTTGTTTGTTCTGTTTTGGTTTTGTTGTTTTTTTTTCCAGCTTGCCCGGAAAATTGACAATGTTGAAACAAGCTGGGCATTGGGAGCCACTTTTCATTACATTGACTCACTCAATAGAATGCAGTACTAAAGCTCCTTGAAGGTGACTTTTGGGAAAAATTTCGGGTTTTGGAAGCTAAACACAGGAGAACCTGTTGAGAGGCCTCCAGTTTTTGGCTTCCAGAGTCTTCTGGGAAGTGATAAACCTTTCCTCCCACCCCTTGCCAAGGCCCCTGGATCACTAGCTCTTTTTTACAGTGCAGAGTGCAGTATCTAAAGGGCAAGCCTTGATTTGAAGAAAAACCAGGACTCTGCAGAACATCTATGATCTCTATGAGAAAATACTTTTTTTTTTTTTTTTACGATGTGCTTATACAATGCTGAAGTTGCTGTAGGAAAAGGTCACTCCAGAAGAAATTCTTTGCTGTCCTGATTTCAGGGTGTTTTCCCTGTTTGTTATCAGTTCTCAGTGACTATTTTTATTTTACTGCTTCTGTGTTTGAAAGTGAACTTCTGCATGTGTGCGTGCAAAGACAGCACATTTACACATACGTGCTGCTGGCAGGCAGTGGCTTTGGAATGTACTATGGGAGTCTCAGCTCTGCTTTCCACTTGTTGAAGTAGGAAAGCTCAGGAGCACTCTGGAAACTGGATATGGACTTACAGGCATGACTCAGAGCCTCTGTACCCTGTGGGGTTAAAGCCTACAGCCTAATGTTGGTTCCCTGGCTGTTGAGATGGGTGGTGGAAGACAACATCAGATTTGCTGGATGAACAAGGCCTGAGTACAGGGCTAATGATGGATTTGGCAGTTCCAGAGTTGGTCAGGGCAAGACAGATGAACAAGGGGCAGCCAGAGAAATAAACACCAAGTATGGTTGTTGGACCTCACGGACATTTGTGCCTCTGCAAGGTTGATGCAGGGCCCGGGATGAAAGCATTTACATTGTGATTTGGGTGCTGCTGCCTACAGACATACCTCACTGTGATAAGTGAATGTATTGTGGTTGCACTGAGCCCTGGCAGGGTACCTGCAACATTCCACTCAGATCCTGGAAGCAATGGGAGCTGAAGAGGACATGTTGCGCTATTTGTGATCTAACTGTGGAATTGTGTTGTATTTTTATGGATGTTTAGAGCAGACCCAAGTGGTCTTTTCGGGGTGCAAAAGAGCCCAGTCTACCTGAGAGCCAGCAGTGTGTTCCCCAGCTCCTGGGCTCATGGCCACAGCCTCCTCCTGGGGACAGTGTGACATGGTGTGGCAATCTGCAGCTAAGTGTACAAGGGACACTGAACCCCACTGTACTGACAATAAAACTCACAATTTAAAACGAAAACGTGGTGATTGCTGCGGTGGTGTGGCTTTTAGTGGCAGAGCCTGCAGTGTGGGCAGGTTGAGAAATGAGTGCCCCAACACTATCCCCACTTCTCCAAGTCGTCCAGCGCTATACATGCCACACTCTCCCCCACATCCTTGTCCCTTCATGCCATCCCTCTACCTTCAAGCCTTTCCCGTCCCCTCATAACACCACCGCCCCAGATGCCATCCTTCTCCCCACAAGCTGTCCCCGTTCCCACGCGTCATTTCAGACCCCGATCTTGTTCTCGTCGCCTCACACCATCCCGGCCCCCTGCGGCCATCCCCTCACGCATTCCCGGCCCCACATACCATCCCCGGCCCCATCAGCCCTCCCTCCACGCCGCTCCAGTCCCGGGCCCGGGTCGCACGGGCGGCCGGCAGC
>JAAWXA010000022.1:4278671-4348884 GCA_038090715.1 Florisuga fusca
GATCTTGGAGGCGCAGGCGCGGCAGCCCCGACCCCGGCTGCAGCAGAGGCAGGGAGAGCGGTGGCGGCGGCAGCGGAGCCATCGGCGGAGCGGTCGTTGTCGTCGTCGCGATGGCGGCGCCGCTGAGCGACGGGGAGCGGCGGAAGCAGATCAGCGTGCGGGGCATCGCGGGGCTGGGGGACGTGGCGGAGGTGCGCAAGAGCTTCAATCGCCACCTCCACTTCACCCTCGTCAAGGACCGCAACGTCGCCACTCCCCGCGACTACTACTTCGCCCTCGCCCACACGGTGCGCGACCACCTGGTGGGGCGCTGGATCCGCACCCAGCAGCACTACTACGAGCGGGACCCCAAGGTGAGCACCGACCGTCCCCGCTGCGGGGGGAAGACGGGCCCCGGGGGGACGGGGTGCGGCGGCTGATCCTTCCCAGTCGGCCCCGCGGGTGTTTCCGTGTCCCTCTGACGGGTGTCACTGTGGATACGGCCCGTGGGCATCCCCACAGCCGTGTACCTCTCCTGCACCTCGCTGTGGCCACGTCCCCATGGGTGTTACCACAGCCATGGCCCTTTGCCGTGACCGTGTCCTTGGTGCACCTCACCATGACTTCTTGTCCGTGGGCATCACCACAGGCATATCCCTCGTTTGTACGCTGCCGTGACTGTGTCCCCGTGGACATCATCATGGCCACATACCTTGCGTGCACCTTGCCATGGCTGAGGCCCTCACACAGCTCACTGTTGATGTGTCACTTTGGGCATCGACATGGCTGTGTCTCTTGTGTGCACTTCACTGTGGCTCTGTCCCAACGGCCCTTGGCCCTGCCATGTCCCTCACACACATTTTGCCACAGCTGTATACCCATTGGCATCACCATGGCCACGTCCCTCATGCTGTTCACCGTAACTGTGTCCCCAAAGCTTCGTTGCAACCCCTTCTGATGAGCTTCGTTGTGGTCACGTCCCACGTCAGGTATCCCCACAACCGTGAGCCCTGGCACCTTATTGCAGCCAAGTTCCCTGTGATCCCCCTGTGAACGTCTTCACGTGGGCCTCGATGCTGCTAACTTCTCGCACACTTTGCTGCAGCCATGTCCTGTGCTCACACCACTGCAGTGGTGTCCCCAATGGGCATCATCACCTCCACGTCTCAGCACAGCCATGTCCTGGCTTTGCTCCTGCACAGCCTGCAAGCAGCTCAGCCTTGAAGCTAGAGGGGAATTTCTTGCTTTATGCAAACCAGACGAGCTCTCCCGGGTCACCAAACTCCAGGGCACTGATGGTTCCTAGGAGGCTTGGTCTGCTCCTTCCTGTCCCCACTTGTCAAGTCAGGACAGCAGTGCTGGAGATGCTGGAGGCTGCAGGATTCAGCCTTAATCCTTTTGAGTTATGACCCAATCCAACACTTAACTGGAGAGCCCCAGAGGGCAGGGGTGTACTAGCAGAGGCTCATAACTTCCCAGCATGCCTCCCAAGTTGGCTTTTTGCTGGGGTGAAGAATATTGCCCTGACACAAGGAGCAGGCTGTGCTTTCACTCCGGTATGGCTGCACAGCCACTGGGAGTCACGCCAGTGCATGGAGCTCTCCCTTTCATCCTTAGTCACACAAACGCGCTCTGATCCGTATTGCTGCACCAACAGGAGGGATTGTGCAGATCTTATAAAGGCTGAGAGGAGCTTGGAGTGGGTTTGCTTACTGTCTCATGAGCTTAGATTTTCACACATCCCTGCAGGAGGCTGAAAGGAGTGGAGTATTTATGCAACTGTGCAATGATGTTTTCTGTCTTACCAGTGAGCCCCAAGAAACAGATGGATCCTTTCAGACTCCCAGCAGAGGTGGCAGGGCGGGTAATCCTGCTGCTTAGTGGGGAAAGATTCCAGAGACAAAGGAAAGAGATTCAAGGGGAAGCATGATTTAACATCAGGCTGTTGCTCTGCTACAAATTCCTGTTTATTAGCAAAATTGTCTCTAGCAATAGATCTGAACAAGGAATGAAGTTTGCACAGCCTGCTTCTCATCCCACAGATGGGCTTTCATTAGTATTTGTGGCACAGGCACAGCTGCTTTGCAACTTGGAAGGTCACCACGGACCAGCCTGTCCTGCACAGTTGTGCCAGGAACCCTTCCACCCGTGGGACAGTTTATTTATTCAACAGGTGGAAATGTGTGCTTGAAACTCGGTGTGGGGTGAACGGGAAGACCCATGGGATAAGAGAGCAGGAAAATCACTAGCAGGAAGGGGCCTGGCCCTGAGCCCAGCTAACGTGCATGGGGCAGGGGGCCTGCTTCAACTCAGCATGGGAAAACTTTAAAAGCCCAGCATAAGCATCACCTCAGCTGAGCTTGTCGGTGTATAAATATATACCACTCAGCATCCTAGATAATTCTTGTCCTGAGTTAATTAAGGAAACACTTAGCAGGCAACGGGATTTTTCTATAGAAGGCTGTTGGCAGGAGATGCACAGCGGAGGGTTGGCTGGGATCCCGCCTGAGGTCCTTCTGACAAACAAACTCTGGTGCGTGGTGTTCAGGAGCGGGTGCCAAGAACCGGTTTGGGAAGATGTCCCTCCTACTCTGGAAAGCACTTGGGTCTGCTCTTAATTTTAAGCTACTTTGCTGAAAGTGCTATGTGTAAGTGCCTTGCTTTGCCTCCCCAGCGCATTTACTACCTGTCCCTGGAGTTCTACATGGGCCGCACTCTGCAGAACACCATGGTGAACCTGGGCCTGCAGAACGCTTGTGATGAAGCCATTTACCAGGTGAAATCTTGGGGGTGCTGGGGTGCCCCTGAGGCACTGGCCAAACTTTTTCATGCTTATGACTGGGTGTCTTTATTTCTCAGGGCTTCCTCCCTATTTTGACTAGATGAAATGAAACTTGGCTCTCTGTTAGTGGTTTTTTTTGTCTCCAAGAGAAGACCATGGGGGACCCCGGGGCTCCTTGAATAGTTAGAGTGTGGTTTTCTCGAAACACCATTTTCCTGTGGTGACTGGGAAAATCCAGAAGAGTATCTGGAAAGCAACACCCAGTACCCCAAAACACTTGGGAGCCCCAGGCTGCAAGTAGCTTTCCATTGCTAGGAGACATGATGGTTCATTATAGGAGATGTAGTCTCATGGTGGAGGCTAAGCCAGAAGGGGAAACTGGAGCACCAAAACACCAGATTACTGTTCATAGATGCAGGTACATGTGGCACTGCAGCAATACTGCCTGATGGATATCTGGGAAGGTTTGGAAATCTTTTACTGGAATTGCAGTATCATGAGATTAGTTCAAACTAGAAAAAAACACATGTGAGTACCACCAAGGCAATCACAAATGCATAGCCATAGTTACTTGGGCTTGCAGCCACCTCTGCATCAGGACAGTGACCTTTCTGACAAAGTATGAGTTTTTGGGCTTTCTCACCCAAAAGCTTTGTTTCCCCCCCTCCTCTTTTCTCTTGCCCCACTGGATTGATACAAGTTGATATAAGTGTCACTTTCTAGCAGAAGTTGGCCTCTGCCATCTCTCACAAAATGAGGTGCTATGGTTGCTGATGAAAGATTCCTGGTGAGTACTTTCCCTGCCAAGAGATGGGGAGGGATTTCTAGGGAGGGACCCGACATGTTTCCTCTCTGGTGTATCATGTTTCAGAGGGCAGGTTGGTTTTTTTCAGGGATGTTCCACAAGTCCCTTTGCAAGGCGTTTTCCAGGTGCTGATTTGGCCCAAACTGTGAATGAAGGCTTCCCTGGCTCTAGCCAGCTGGGATGGGAGGTCTTGTACCCAGCACATCTCTGTCACTGGGAGGATGAGTCTTGTTTTTGTGTGACCCTGTCACACTGTGCACAAGACTTGCCCAGCTTGTGGCTGCAGAGCGCTGGGAGAGAAATCCAGGGAGCAGCCATGTTGTCTGCCTGATTCCCTGTTGTCCCTGAGGTGAAATACTCCCCTCCCAGAGGCAACATGTCCTGACTCCTAGAGAGTCCTTGCTGCTGGCAGGCTTAACTTTCATCCGGCAGCAGTCTGTGGGCTGGAGAACAAATGACCTGAGAGGTGCAGCAAAGAAGAGAACCACTTCCAGCCATGGACTCCAGCCAAGGAGCCTGGGCAGGATGAGGGAAGGCCTAGAGTGAAACAGCAAATGCTGCAGTAACCAGCAGACAGTGAGGTTGTGCCCTTCCTTAAGGACTGGGTTGGCTTGACCAGAGGGGCAGTGCTCATACCCGGGCAAGACTCATCATTCCCTTGCATGTTGACCTGGCCATTCGCCATCCTGTCTCTAATGGCAAGTTAGGTGGAAGTGCCTCCTGGCATGAGGGGCTGCCAGGAAATGAGTATTTTGTTTGAAGTCTCTAAGGAGACCTAGTTCATGGGAAAATGATGTTTGATGATGGGATAAATTGTTTTTTGGTTCATTGGGCTGCCCAAGGAATCAGAGGCTGGTGAGATGTTTTGTGGGAGGGGGAGAGTAGGGGGGATGAAGAGGCCTCCGTGGGTTTAATGTCCTGTGGTGTGGACTGTTTCAAGATCTGTGTTTACGCTCTTCAGACAGCAGCCCCAGGCATGGGCTTTGGGTGGTAACATGTTTCTTTCCCCAATAGCTGGGTTTGGACCTGGAGGAGCTGGAAGAAATCGAAGAAGATGCTGGGCTGGGAAATGGAGGCTTGGGCCGCCTGGCAGGTAACACAAGGGAGAAGGGAGCTTCCTCCTCCTGCAGAGCATGTGGGGACTGAGGTGGCCTGGCTGGAGGCTGTCACACCTTTGCCACTGGCGCTGCAATGGGGGCGAAATCTAGACTTCGGCCCACATCCACCCCACAGCTCTTCAGCAGCTTGGTACCGTCCTGTCCGCACCTGGCTGACCAGAAACGAGCCCCCTCCCTCGGGAGAGCACCAGGAGGTGTAGTTGTTTTATCTGGGCTGCTGCTGAACAAGGCTGTCTGGAGCCTTTCTTCTCACCTCCCTGTGAAATCTCTCGCTTTTTGGAGGCACTCAAGCAGCTCTCATGTACGCAGATTGTTGGCTGCTGTTTTAGTCTGCCTGCCCCATGGGACTGCTAGGGACAAGAGCTTCCGAATGCAGAGGAAATGCCAGGGCTTTTCTTTACCAGAGCTGCCCCTGAGTGAGGGCTGGAAGGATTTGTTTTGAAAGCAATAATAGTCAAGTATTTGGTGGAGCAGCAAGTTGGGGTCAGAAGCCCTGCTTTACTGGATGGGCAAGCTTAGAGCAAGGCTTGGGCAGCTCGGGTAAGTTTAGAAGAGCTTCACTGTGACTAGGTTGGATTCGGGGTTTTGGTGACCTGTCCTTGTCACCAACAAATTTGGGGTGTTCACAGTGGCTTGGCAGGTCCTGCCATAGGCTGTCCCCTTCCACACAGAGATTTCCTCTGGGTAACAGACGTTTCCAGCAGTGTTGGTTGTGGCAGCTCCTCACCCCCATGCACTGCAGTAGTACACTGTAGCATGTGCAGCAAACAAGGGGTGAGGTTCCTTGCAGCATGACCATGTTCCCCTCTTCCAGCTTGCTTCCTAGACTCCATGGCCACGCTGGGGCTGGCGGCGTATGGTTACGGCATCCGCTACGAGTTCGGTATCTTCAATCAGAAGATTGTTGATGGCTGGCAGGTATGCTCAAAGTTACCCTTCCTCTGTTTCATGCTGCAGTGGCCACCTCTGCCTGTGGGCAAAGCACCCTGGTGCCTTGAGCTGCACACATGCAGGGTGTTTGAGCCGATCTCCTGGTACCAAATGGGCTGCCTTTGAGTCTCTGACTGCCTGGGCAAAGAGAAGTGGTGAGGGTGGTGGAGGTGTGTGCAGCAGGCACCCACCCAGGGACACCTGTGAGCTCATCTGTACCAGTCACCAGCCCAGCAAGATGGTCTTGGAGCTGAGTCCATAGGGTATGGCTGGGACCAGAGGTCTTCCTGCCCAGATCTCCATGGTACAGCTGCAACAACCCAGGAGTCCCATCCAGCCTGACAAGGAGTCAGGCTAAGGGTGGATATGTGGTCAAACACCTCATGGAGCTGTCTAGTGGAGGATGAGTTTGAACATGATGGAACACATGCAAGTGCGTGGGGTGCTGCTGTTCTTGTGGGTTCCCTGGGAGACTGGCATCAGGGGCTTAAACAGGGACTCTTCTCTAGCATTAATGATCATAATACTTAGCAAGTGAAAATATGTTAAAAATCTGCCCCAGTTGTTATTTTGCCTTAGTGTATGTCTGGAAATGGTTTCCATTAGGAGACTTGCTTGCCTCTTAGCATAAAGGACACTTTTTTACCCTTAAAATAGCCCTCCAAAAGTCAGGGAGGGTGAGAAGTTTGAGGGTCATTTTTTCTTCCTTCCTCACAAAGAAGGTGAGGCCCTATAAACAGTGAAAACAGGGGAAAAAGCATCCACTATAATTGGCTTAAAACCAACAGGAGTGGTGTAGATGCAGGGTTGTGATTCAGACCTCCTCCCCTGATTGGCAGGCACAGAGCATTTCTCCATGTGCCCCAGCCCCTCTGGCTTCTGGTGCATATCAGCCTCGGTGGCTCTGCTGAATTCACTTTCCTCCCATGGGTGCTGTTACAAGCAGAGAGGAGAAATCCTCTCTGGTTCAAGGCAGAGCATTTAGCCAGAGATGAGTTACAGGAGGTGGTTTGCGGCCTGGAAAAGCACTGGTGGGCTTCTAGGGAACAACATCCCACTATCATAGAATCATAGACTAGTTTAAGTTGGAAGGGACCTTAAAGATCACCTAGTTCCAACCCCTCTGTGTGGGCAGGGACACCTCCCACTAGACCAGGTTCCTCAAAGCCTCATCCAACCTGGCCTTGATCACTTCTGGGTAGGAGGCAGCCACAACCTCTTTGGGCAACCTGTGCCAGTGTCTCACCACCCTCACACTGAGATTTCTTCCTAGGGAAGAAATCCTGTCTCAGTGAAATGGGGTGTAAAGGCCTTGAGACAGACTCTGAGTGCAGCAGTCTGTGCAGTTAGGATGGTTTAAACCCGTGCAGCTCTGCAAAGCCCATAGAGGCTGATTTATTTATACCAGCTGGGACGTAGTTATCCATCTTTCAGTAAGTCCAGCTGTCCTCTAGTGGCCTCTGCACATCCATTTTTAAAGCCAGCTTACTAAAGCTTAGCTTTTAAACTGGCCACCCTTTGGAGAGCCTAGTTAAGTCTTTCCTTGGAGACACATGTCATCACTGGAACCTTTTTTGCCTCTTGCAGGTAGAGGAGGCTGATGACTGGCTACGCTATGGCAATCCCTGGGAGAAAGCTCGTCCAGAGTACATGCTCCCTGTGCAGTTCTACGGCCGTGTAGAACACACCCCTGATGGTGTAAAGTGGATCGACACCCAGGTACCAACATTTCTCTTCATGCTGTGCTGGAGGAGGATAGGCCAGAGTAGCTTGGAGGGGGGAATCTCTCACTGGGCTTCCCTGAGGTCATCAGATTTTGCTTCTGTCCCAGTCTGGCCAGATCAGGTACCCTTGCAATGACAAAGTGATATCACTATGATATATAGTCACACCTGTAGCTTCAGATCAGCTGGAGACCTCTTCACTGATTTCCCGGGTGGAGCTCCACAGTCTTGATGTGATGGATTTATGTCAGAGCAGTATTGTATCCCTGGCAGCTGTGCTAGGCTCCTGCCACACTGCTCCAGGCTACTGCTCACTCAGGTTTCAGGGATCCCAAGCGGTGCAGTGGAAATGCTGCTTCCTAAAGAGAGGTGAATTTTCAGATAGGGCCATTAAGGGAACAAGTTGGAAAGGCTCCAAAAAGCCAAAGATGCAGTCTCTAAATATAGCATCACTGAGTTCATCTGATGTGTGCTCCAGTCCCGTGGCTCAGGAAGGGCAGGCTTTCTGTTTGCTTCCATGTTCGGAGCTGGTAATAGCAGCTTTGAGCCTGAGCTGTTGCTCATTCCCCCCAGAGGGGAGGTGTTGCTGACGCCAGCATGAAGAGGCTGTTCAGGGCCAACATGCTGAGCTGCCTGGGTTTTCCCTGCCCTGTGAGCACAGCCCCTTCAGGCCTGTGCTGCGTCTCACATCCTTGCTTGGGGACAGCCTCTGGCTGCTAGGCTGTCATGCCAGTACTTACTTATTTGTTCAGGAGGATGCTGGCTTCTTTTTCTAGTATCAGAGAGGCAGCCCAGGCTCTGTGCTGCAGGATCAGGGCCTTGCTTTGCAAGCATCATTCAGCTCTGCTGGCATAAGCCCTCAGTCTCTTTGTTCCAGGCTGAGGTCGAGGTGCTTTGTCTTGCTGCTCAGCAGGTCTGGAGGCATGCAGATGTTGGCACAGCAGTGAGCTGGAGCACATAAGCTTGGAAACACCCCCATGCCTTGCCTGGGTAGTGTAATCTGATCTGGGAGCCCCAGTGTTACTCCTTGTAGCCATGTGATGCTTGAGCACCATCTGTAGACTGCACTAATAGTTTTGCTCTCGTGTTCTGTTTGGGTGCTAGACATGTCAGTGGGTTTGCCACTGGCAGGTTCAACAAACTTTGAACATTGGGTGAATTGCTCTGGGAAGGGTGCTGCAGTAGTAAGGTTTGGTCCTGGTGGACTGCAGAAGGCTAATGGGCAGGATTCAGGCTGTGGAGTTTACCCCAGTTAAGCACAAAGCTGCCCTGGCAGCTTCACACCAGCACAGGCAGAATCACAGTGGCCAGCTGAGGATGTTGGTATAGGAAGGTCAGCAGGCTGCTCAGGTCTCTTTTACATTTCATTGATGGGCTTGTAAGTTAGTCAGTAAAGCTCCAAACAGCTCTGCTTCTCCTCTTAATGCTTTATCAGTAGGTGCTGGAGGTGCCCATGGTAGCAGGGAAGTCTGTGAAGCTCAGCAAGGGTGTTTTAGTGAGGGGAGATTCTTACCACAGCCAAGAGTTGCCTGTGTCCTCTGGATTCTTCCTGCAGAGGTTTCAGCCACTCTCCCACCTTCTCTTTGGCCACCATGCTGCTAATCAGAATGATGTCATTTTGCAGGTTGTCCTTGCTATGCCTTACGACACACCAGTGCCAGGATACAAGAACAACACTGTAAACACCATGAGGCTGTGGTCTGCAAAAGCGCCCAATGACTTCAACCTACAGGAGTGTAAGTGCTGTCCCTCCACTGCCTCTCTGCTGACAAGGCTGGAACATGGTTGTTCCCATGTGCACAACATCTGGCACAGCTCTCCCCATCTGACCTGCTTTATCCATGTCTCCTGGCAACCTCCAAGACACAGTGCTGTGTGGACATCCGTTTCACACTTCCTCCAGCCACTTCCAGGGCCCTCCTGCACCAGTTCACCCGTCCATCCTCCTTCCATCCCTGGCATACTTAGCATGTTCTCAAATCCTGTGCTCTATGACTTTCCCAAGTGATAGACCACCTGCTACTGCATCCTGCACATCACCAAATCAGCTTCACACCCACACTTGCCATGGGGGTTCATTTCTGTGCAGCATCATCCCTTAGAGTGGAAGGAAAAGAGCAGCACAGCCCACCTTAGAGCTGGTTTCAGTCTGTGTGTCAGCTCTCCAGGCTCTAATTGTAGGCTCTCTGGCTGCTGTTTGTCTTCAGCTTCTGTCTGTCCTTTTTTGATATGTGTGCCTTGAGAAACTGCATGGAGATATGCTTGTCTCTTATCCCATCACCCCCTGTCTCTCTGGTGCCTTTCACACACAGACATTCCCATTCAAGTTTCATTAATACCAGCCTAAAGATTCCTGTTGCAAATCTCTCTGCAAGTGGGGAGGGAAAAACGTGCTCTCACGGACCTGGATGAGACTCTACAGATGCTGCAGTGCTGTGTGTATTTCTCTCTTGTTTCAGTCAACGTGGGTGACTACATCGAGGCTGTGTTGGACAGAAACCTGGCAGAAAACATCTCCAGAGTCCTGTACCCAAATGACAACGTGAGTTGCTTGGGATCATCCTCCCTGTAGCTGTATCACCTTGTTTGCAATCACTGGAAGGTCCTGGCCACCCGACAGGGTGGTTCTCTGGTTTGAGGATTTTTAATACAGTAGGTTGGCCCCGTAGTTCTCGATGAACAGACACAGTTCTTTTGGCTCCAGAGAGTCTCTGCTAACTGATGGCAGCTGACAGTTTGGCCCAGATTGTACTGCTGCTCTCTTCTCTCTTCAAATTCAAGCCAGTTTACATGGTTTACACTTCACAGAAGTAAGTTGTAATTTCAGAGGCGGCCATGAGGGGACACTCGTTTCCATCTCCCAATTCGAGGGATCTCTCACTGCTGGGGCTGTCCCAGGCCATGCACTCGCTGGGCAGTGTATCCAAAAGGGAAGAGCCTTCACTATCTAGTTATGAATTAGCATCAGCACTCGAAAAGCTCATCTCCTGCACTTTGCCCTCACCCTCTCGTTCCAGATGGTGCTTTAAAATAGACCAGCATGAAGTGTTGTGTGCATGGGAGGCAGCCAGTGTGCCATTGCCAGTAGTCCAAAATCCTTGGTCCAAAGGCCATGCAAAGGGTCTTGCAGTGAGGGAAGGGGCTGCACTTGCTCTGTATGAGTAGCGTGGATATGGCAGGTTCTTCTACCCTTTGGAAGCCACTGTTTGGGATGCTGAGCCCCTTGTCAGTTCTTACAGGTGTTGGCCCATTAGGATCAGTATGAGAAACATCCATATTTGCCCTGAGGAGGTGCTGAGCCCTGAGGCCTGTTGGGAAGTCCATCAGAGTGCATAGGAGCATCTCCATGAGTTTGGCTGCCAGCTGGAGATGGCAACTGCAGCACTGATGTCTGTGGTCCCCCTCACTTGCAGTTCTTTGAGGGCAAGGAGCTGCGGCTGAAGCAGGAGTACTTTGTGGTGGCTGCTACACTCCAAGACATCATCCGCCGCTTTAAGTCCTCCAAATTTGGCTGTCGAGACCCTGTGAGAACATGTTTTGAAACCTTCCCAGACAAGGTGAGTTTGTGGGCAGAGGGGGCGTTGGGACACTTCAGCCAGATCTGCCTATCATGGGGAGAACAGAATGTTCAGGACAACGTGGGGGCATGTATAGAAAGACCCTTTCTGATTTGGGTTGGAAAAAAAGGTGATCCCTGAGCCTCTTTTCCCAGGGAATATTTTGGGTCAAAACCTACAAAGTTTGAATGGCTCCCTTCACGGGAGCTCTGTTTGTTCCTGGAGTGTGTTCCATGAAAAGAGGCTTGTGAGATGACCCTCTCCCCCCAACCCCATGCATGTGGGGCACTGTCATAGTCTTATCACTACCAGATCTGAGCCCTGCAAGTCTGTGTTGCAGGTGGCTATTCAGCTAAATGACACCCACCCTGCCCTGTCCATCCCAGAGCTCATGCGGATCTTGGTGGATGTGGAGAAGGTGGACTGGGACAAGGTAAGGAGAGCTGGGAGGTCCGTGATGAACCTTGCAGGGGAAAGAGCTGCTGCCCTGTCCTCACGTGGACAGAAGTTTCCTTTCCCCTCCTGGTCTGGGCACGTGCACGTTAACCTGCTGTCTGTAACACAGGCCTGGGAGATCACCAAGCGGACCTGTGCCTACACCAACCACACGGTGCTGCCTGAAGCCCTGGAGCGCTGGCCGGTCTCCATGTTTGAAAAGCTGCTGCCACGTCACCTGGAGATCATTTACGCCCTCAACCAAATGCATCTGGATGTAAGGGACTGGGCTGGTCACAGGCTGTGGGATCTCTGGGGGGGTCTCGATCTGGCTGCCTTCAGGATGGGAATTTTCCTAGGTCCTATGGCTGGGGTGCTAATGTCTGTCTTTCTGCCTGCCTGCCTGCCTGCAGCGGGTGGCAGCTCTCTACCCAGGGGACATTGACCGTCTCCGGAGGATGTCAGTGATCGAGGAAGGAGACTGCAAACGTATCAACATGGCACACCTCTGTGTCATTGGCTCCCACGCAGTCAACGGTGTTGCCCGCATCCACTCGGACATTGTGAAGAACTCGGTGTGAGTTGGGGGAGACCCAAGGCATGCACCCACTCACTGGGCTTTGCCTGCAAGCCTGTGGGGCTAGCTGGAGCTATGGGGTGTCAAGGTCTGCTTTGGTTGCTCTGCTGTGCATGGCAGGCTGGGAAGACCATCTCATTCATGTGTGTGCAAGGTCTGATTCATCCCTCTGTTGAAACCCTCAGAATTACGTCTGAGGAAGAGGGTGAGAGGCAGCATAGTGAGTTCGTGGTTGTTACAGGGAGATCTGCAGAGACCGCCCTGAATCAGGACCACGTGCCATGGGGGCCTAGATGAAGCTCTGGGGAGGGGGCTAGTGTGTGGTTCAGAACTCCCTGGTGTTCCAGGTTCAAGGATTTCTATGAGCTGGAGCCTGAGAAGTTTCAGAACAAGACAAATGGGATCACGCCAAGGCGCTGGCTCTTGCTCTGCAACCCAGGACTGGCAGACGTGATTGCTGAGGTGAGTCACAAGTATCTGAATTGAGGGGCTGGTGTGATGTGTTTCTTCTGATCACCTCTCAGTGTGGTCTGATCACACCTGAGGCTAACACCTGGTGGGTGTGGGCGAGGACAACCTGGGAGGAGCATGCCTGTTGCACGCCTAGATGTGAGATTGGCTGGGCTTTAAAGTTGCTGAATAAGATTTGGCCAAAAAAAGCTGGAGAAAATCATATCTGATTCCCTGCCCTGGCAGTGGCTACACAAAACCTGTCAGGCAGTACCACAGTGTGTGAGATGGGGTGTCTACGAAAGCATTCTGCCTCACAGGCACACAAAAGCTCTTTTGGAACTCCAGCCTCTGTTTGTATCCTCTCTTTACCAGGCCTTTTAGCACAGGTTTTTGCTTCACACTGTGACATGTCACAGCTGAATAAATCCTGCAGTTAAATGTGTCTTTATATTCTGCCCACATGTTTCTCCAGGTGCCAGAAAGCCCTGGCACATATCCTCCCTCTAATGCTCCTTGAGAGAGAGGGACTTAGGCAGGTTTTTTGCAATTGCCCTGTTTGCCCTGTACCTTTGGGCTCCCTGATGACACAGAGAGGTAACCTTGCCATAAAGAAGTGTGCCCCTTTTCCTGTCCAGAGTGCCTTTTCCAATTCCCAGTGGGACTATGGCATCTCTTCTGGGTAAGCAGAGTTGTGGACTAGGTGAGGTGTCTCATGGGTGGGACATCCCTCTCTTCATTTGTCCTTTTAGAAAATTGGGGAAGGCTTTATCACAGATCTGAGCCAGCTGAAGAAGCTACTGGACTTCATCAATAATGAGACTTTTATCAGGGATGTGGCAAAAGTCAAACAGGTAATGTGCACTGGAGGTGGGGTGGGGGGGAAGAAGAATAAAGGCATCATGCTTCCAGAAACACCACTTGGCAGCTCACTTCTGATGCAAGGCCTGGGAGCCCATGCGTGTTCCTCATCAGATTTTCTTGCCAGGAGAACAAGCTGAAGTTTGCAGCCTACTTGGAGGAACAGTACAAGGTCAAAGTCAACCCTTCGTCCATGTTCGATGTTCAGGTCAAGCGAATCCACGAGTACAAGCGGCAACTGCTGAACTGCCTGCATGCTATCACCCTCTACAACCGTAAGTCCTGCCTGGGCTGGTAGGCCAGGGGTGTCCTCCCAGCTGTCCCCCCATTTTTCCCATGTAAAAGTACACCAGCTGTTGGCCAAGGACTCCTGAGGCTAGCTCTGCCCTCCTGTATGAAGGGCTTCTTTCCAGGGTGTCTGAAGGGTCATACAGAGCTGTGAGGAAAAGCTCACAGCCCACATCTCCAGCCCAGCTCGGTCCTAGGGCCCAGGTAACCCCCACACCTGTACTGCAGGTGTTAGGACTGACCTGGTGCAAGTTAAAACCCCACTCCCCAGTGTATGCTTAGGACCTCTGCCTGTTCCCAAAGGGAGGCAAGTCATGGGAGCTCTGCATCATGCTGGCTTGAGTAGTTCTCCAAGGACTTTGCAGCCCATTTTCACCCAGCATAGCTCCAGCAGATGTCTGGTTGGGCTTCAGGTCCTGCAAGTTCACTTAGTTCACGTAAACACTGTCCAGTTTATCTTCACTTCAGTTGTGTTATGCCCTACTCTTTCAGGCATCAGAAGCGATCCATCCAAATCCTTTGTGCCCAGGACTATTATGATTGGAGGAAAGGTAACATGAACTTCAGAGTCAGTGCATGCTTGGTTCACTGAGGGAATGGGGAAGGTGCTGTCCCCTTTCTGTGGCTGGGACAGGCTTGCTATAGGCTAGCCAGCATGTGTCTGCTGGCAGGCTCTTCAGGAAACACCTTTGTGGGTTAATAAGACTGAACAAGGCCCCATCACCTTTTCCATGTGGCTCAGGACTGCTCCTCCCAGGAGGGTGTTTTTGCTGATCCATGTGAACAGCAGAGATGAGGCCCAGATTCTCCCTGTGGTGCACTGGCACCTGTCATGCTCCCCTGTCCTTAAAAGCCTTCACATTTCTGGGCTGCTCTTCTTCAGGCAGCCCCTGGCTACCACATGGCCAAGATGATCATCAAACTCATCACTTCCATCGGTGAGGTCATCAACAACGATCCCTATGTGGGGGACAAGCTCAAGGTCATCTTCCTGGAGAACTACCGGGTATCCTTGGCTGAGAAGGGTACGTCTGGTCCTGCGTAAGCATACATCAGGAGCTGGGCACGTCCCAGATGAGCACAGAGACTGGCTGGCCTGAGAGGCTGTCACAGCAGGTCGCCTGGCTCTACCTTAGGAAGGGCCTGAGGGCTCCATACAGGGTAGGCAGGCAGCTTCATGCAGGAGTGACAGCAGCTGCATGGGGGTGCAGCAGAGCTAAGCCTGGCTTTGGCCCCAGAGTCACACTGAGCTGAGGTTGAGGGCAGCAGGGCCACTAGTAGATGCCAAGGGTTGTTTTGCTGTCCTGGGGAGCTGCAGTGTGCCAGGGATTAACTCCTACCTCTCTTGCACCCGACAGTGATCCCGGCAGCAGATCTCTCCCAGCAGATCTCCACAGCTGGCACAGAGGCCTCGGGTACTGGCAACATGAAGTTCATGGTGAATGGGGCCCTCACCATTGGTACCATGGATGGGGCCAATGTGGAGATGGCTGAGGAAGCTGGTGAAGAAAACCTCTTCATCTTTGGCATGCGGGTGGAGGATGTGGAGGCCCTGGATCGCCAAGGGTTGGTGCTGGGGAGAGCCCAGTGTGTGCCACGACTTGTCAGATGGGGTTACACGTCCCAGCTCTGTCAGGGAGAACCATGATCCCTGGGAGGAGCACTATCCTTCCTGAGCAGCTCTGGAGCAGGAAAAAGTCAGGGGCTGGAGGCAGCCTCCACCCAGGGCTGGTCAGTGGATGGTCTATCAAGGATGCAGCCAAGAAGCTCAGCCAGAGCACAACGGCTGTGAGTGGGATGTGAGCCTGGGCACAAAGTATTCCAGGCACTGACTAGTCTCAGAGCTGCTAGCAGGGTGCCCTTGATGGGACACAGCCCCAGGAACAAGGCCCCTCACTCAGGAGCCATACGACATCCTTGCCTGCCCTCCCTGCCCCAGATAGGCCAGGTCCTGCTCTCCAGGTGCTGGGTCTCAGGTGAGAGCCCCAGTCCCTACAGCCTGTCTCTGCTGGTGCAGGTATAATGCACGGGAGTACTACGAGCGCCTGCCAGAGCTACGGCAGGCCATCGACCAGATCAACAGTGGGTTTTTCTCCCCTCGAGACCCTGGTTGCTTCAGGGATGTTGTGAACATGCTCATGCACCATGACAGGTGAGTCCTGTCCAAAAGCATCCTCTTTAGGGTCTGCCCAGGCTGCCTTCCCAGCTTGCCTTGGTGCCCCCCACCAGTGCCAAGCCCTGCCTGCCTGCAGGAAGATGTCGGTGCTGCCCTGTCCTGCCAGGATGCCACCTACAGCAGGCAGACCCTGGCCTTACTCTGCTCTGGATTTCAGGTTTAAGGTGTTTGCTGACTACGAGGCCTACATTAAATGCCAAGGCCAAGTGGACCAGCTGTTCATGGTAAGAGCTGCCCAATGCTGAGGGGGAGAGATGGGATGCTTGGCAGCGGGGAGGTTGTGGGGAGGTGGGATGAGTGTGCTCCTGTGGAGCCCTTCTTGCAGACACCATGTTGTGTGGGCATGGGGCTGGCAGGTTTTGCATCTTTAGGAGCCCCACACTGTGGTGGTGAACCACCCAAGTGTGCATCACCAGTGCTGCAAGCTGGGAAAGAGCTGGGTGAAGGACTTGACCACTGACATTGTCTCTCCTCTTCCCAGGACCCCCGGGAGTGGACTAAGAAAGTCATCAGGAACATTGCATGCTCTGGCAAGTTCTCCAGTGACAGGACCATCACAGAGTATGCCCGGGAGATCTGGGGCGTGGAGCCATCTGACACAAAAATTCCCCCACCTAACCTCCCTCGAGACTGATGCAAGCACAGAAGGAAGGAAGGAGGGATGGGTTCCCAGCCCAGGAGTCCTCACCTGCATTTCACCACCAGTCAGATGGGCTTGGCTCTGCAGAAACAAGGCCTTTCTCCCGAGAGAGTAGAAGGATGCTTTGAGGAGAAGCCCTGACTGAGGAATAGGAGTTGGGGGAGGAGAAAGGACCCTGTGTTTGTACCCATGTATCCATCCTGCATGTGCTGCATAGTGCTTTTAGTGAGATGATGACAGAGAAGTCTTCCACAGCTGTGCTCCATGCTTAACAAGGGCTTTCCCACTAAATCATCCCCTCTGCCCCTGTGTGAAGTCTGGTCTGGCCTCTTTGACCTTACCCCACAAGCAGGTTTAGCTATCACTGTGTCTTGCATCCTTCACCAGTGGGTCTGCCAGCCCCAAAATTAGGGGAAGGAAAGGCCACCATCTGACCCTCTGGTCACCCCCTTCCCCAGTACTGCCTTAGAGAACTTGTGGCTGGCTGGTAAAGCCGCTGGCCTCAGTGCAAGCACCAATGTCACATACTATGTGCCACAGGAAGAGAGGGCCTGGGACCAGCAACTTCCTTGCCACAGAGCTTGCTGTAGCCACCTCCCACACCTCTTTGTTAACTAAAAGCCCAGTAACCAAGCCACTCCAGGAATTTTTAGTCTCCATTTCTGAATAGAGAGGGCTGTACCTGGCACTGCCAGCTGGGTGGCTGACTTTGCTGGGTCCATAGGCCCTTAAGCAGGTTCGTAGCTCTCCAGACACAGCTGTATGGGTGCTACCCAGGGGGTGAATATGTAGCACATCTCTTGCATCCCTTCATCGCTGGGTCATGCTGCTCTGTGTGTCCCTCCTGGTGCTGGGGTCAGAGTTTAACACCCATAGTGCTGTGCAATGCATCAGTACTCCCCTGTGTGACACCAACCCATTAAAACAATGAGAACACCTGGTTTGACTTTGGGCTGACTTCTGACTACACCACAGATGTGGGTTTAGGTGGTGGCAAGTTCAGGCCATGACACCTGAAGCCATGCGGGGCTTCTTCACTGTGGCTGCGTGGGATCTAATCCCTCACAGCTGGCATGGTGCTGGCACTGCCCTGGGGACAACATTCCCATGGGAGAAAGGTTGGTCTTACCAGTAGATGGGGTCTACAAGAGGAGATGGGGGGGGTACCAGAGGCTGCACTGGGCAGCTAGGGCCAAAGCCATACCTGCACAGCTGGCATGTTCATTACATGCCTTGGGGCAGGGGTTACAGTGTTGGGTTTGCCCTGTAAATCACACACAGGGCTTCTGCTCTAGCAATCCCAGAGGCAGCACACCCATTTCCCCCATCACCAGTGGGGAAGCTGAGCCTCAGCTGGCAGGCACAGAACCACTGGTCTCCAGAAGAACCTCCCCCAGCACTGCCAGCAGCCACAAAGATTTACCAGGTCCCACCAACAAGACCATCTCCCATGCACAACCCTACTGCAGGCCTGCACACACCCAGCTGACCCATCCAACTAGGGAAAAAGTCCCACAAACTGCCAGGTAAAACAGTGAAAGCTGAAGTGATCAGCAGTCAATGCCTTTATTAAAACTACACCACTTTTTAGATAAACATTTCAGTTTAAATTTCCAAGCATATCACCAGCCTACTAACAGGAATGGCAGTGTTGGTATCACCAACACCAGCAGTTCACGTGCTGGACCCTCAGCTCTGTCACACCAGAGGATGGCAGCTGCCCACTGCACTTTGCCCCAAGCCAGGTGCCAGTAGCAGCATGAGCTGGAATGTGCACATCACTCTCCAGAGCCAAGGAAGTGTTTCTCTTCTGTCAGTGCAATAAATACAAGTGCATCAAACTTAAGTGGCACAGCTTATGAGTATCATGAGTTAGAAAATCTCAGGGATAACCACACTATGGCATAAGAATCTCAGTAGAGGAACAAGTTACTATTTGCTTTGCAACTAGTATGAGCCTGCAGGTATAATTTGGATGCATGCTGAGCAGTTTATATTGCACTGTACACCCTTGAACAGACCCTCAAGGCAGCACAATTCACTCTAAGCACTAGGGACATCTACTGCACCTGATATTGTCCATATACACTGATGGGAGCCAGGGTAAGTCCCCAGCCTGACACCACAGACACCATATGACCCTCTCCCGTCCCAGTGCAAAGCCCATCAGTGGCATAAAACAGTCCCTGTTCTATGGAACCCCAGGCAGGGCAAGGATATCCCCTGAATCATTTCTGATGAAAAATGCTCATTTTCACTTCTGCCTCCTGGACAATGTGCTCCAACCATGGCTGTGAGATGGGTTGAAAAGTGCTGCTGAAAATGCCTGGATTCCCAGAGCACAGATGGAAGGGGCAGATGAGGAGGGACACCCCAGACTTACTTTTTGCATCAATAACTGCATCCCCCTGCCTGATTTTCACCAGAGAGGAACAGCGTAGCTACCAGGAAAAGGAACACCTGAACTAAGGAGTTAAAAGGTAGTTGAGGAAGAAAAACCTGCCCTTCCCATCCATAGGAAGCACACGTCAGTCTGGGTGTGTACTACAGGGAGAACAGAAGACATCTCTTACCACAGCTCAGGCCCACAGTGTTCATGGCAGGGGGAGATCAAGCAAAAAAAGTAATCTCACTCTTCCTGGCTTAAACTCTGAAATTTGCAATTTATCTACATAAGTAACTTCAGTCTTCACAGGAAGTGCATGTGAAGAAGGGGAGGAGCTCCACAGAGGATTCCAGGGATGGGAGCAGAAATGATGTTCAGAAGGAAAGGGATAGAGAAAAGATAAAAGGACACTAACCTTTTCCATTAAGCAGATGCTTGAAAAGGAAGAACAAAAAAAAAAAAAATCTTTCATTTTATTTCCAAATGCGTGCAATTAGCCCAACACTTGCAATACATGGTGACTGAAGAGCCAAATAAAAATATGTCTCCCCACCTGGACCTTCTGTGCATTTGTAATTACAGCCACTTACCAAAAAGGAAAGGCAAAACAGGTATTTCTTAGAACGAGAACACTTCAAACTCAAGCAAGACAACTGTGGTATGGAGACACAGCAAAAGCCATTCACCTATGAACGAGTTTCTATATGATCCAAAAAACAGCAGCAGTGTTTAGAAGCAAAAGAAACACCCTTGGTCATGATACACGTGTCCTAGGAATGTCTGTCCTCAGCAGTAAAAGGCTGGATTGGCCAGGCTTTGTTGTGCTTGCATTTTTCACGGTTTGACACTGGCTCCTGGGCTGTTATCACCCCTCTATCCATGTCAAAAAAGAAGCCGACAACTTTTTTCTTCTACCATCACAGACACTGATGCTGGGAGCTGGAGTTGCCAAGGGGTACACATCAGGACTGGAGTGGGAATCCCTGACTTCCTCTAGTGCCAGGGATGGAAGAATGGCAGACTGAACCATAGGGAGGGGAAAGGGAAAGGAGATAGAGGAAGGAAAGAAAGGAAAATCTCTGTGCTGCCAAGCAGCCAGTCTTCAGTGATGATGCTCATGTTCAGATTTTCCCAGGAATTCCCTAGAAAAAGAAATAACACAGCAGTGACACTTAGCTCTCCTATACCCTGGTGCATGCTGAAGCCTCCAGATCTTCCAGTTCCCCCAGCAAATACAAGTGTTTGAGTATTTGCAGCTACAGGGAACAGCCCTGAATTTTGCTCTCACCAACCAGTGGCTCCCTCTAGAAGAGGCAAGCAGAAGTAGCTGCTCTGCAACTAGTTCCAAGTATCCAGCTCAGCAGAGATAAGCCAGAGAGAAATGCTCCCAGCTTTCTGTGGTTCCCCTTCTCAAATCCTGCCTTGCAGGAGAGCTCTGATCTTGTGCTAAGCCAGCCCCATTATCTCACCCATCCTGAAGACCGAAGGGGTTTCTAGAAGAGCAGCCCAATACAGGCAACCTGTTACACATCTCTCTTGCTCCTGGGGCACGTCACAGTGTGTCCCCAAGCCCCAGCCTCCCCCCATCCTCTCCAAGCCCCTGGTTAGCTGGGCTGTTACCGCAGTATTCGAGGTAGCTCTGGACTCCTGTAGATGTACTTGTGCCGGTAGCCAAGGTCTGTGTGGAATGGAACAAACTGCACCTTGTAGTCCCGGAAACTCCGTGATGTTGCAGCGATGTTGTAAAGCTGAGTCCAAGGGGAGACAGGTGAGGGACATGTCTCACTCCAAAACAGCTACCCCTGCCAAATGGGCGCCCCTCTCAAGGTGTGCCAGCTTTGCTAGCTCTAGATCTGTTTCACTATTCACCTGTTGCCTCCAACACCACAGCATTTATAGTCCCTCTGGGATATGCATTTCTACATGCACCTTCCTATTGCTGACTTTTTGCCTGGCTCAGGTATCATTCTATCCACACCAGTTCCTCCCACCAGATCAGTTTGCAGAGCTAGATGTGTACCTTTTTTCCCAGATGAAATGGTACCACTGGGTCATCCTCAGCATGAAGGATGAGCAGGGAGCAGGAAATGTATTTCACACTGTAAAAGAGACAACAGTGTCACAAAAGCTCAGAGCAATCCCATCCTTCTCTAACACCAATACACTTGGATTTTCAAGGAAACTGCAACGACAAACATGTCATGTAGGTCATTAATTGCAGCTTAGATCTTGAAAACATTATCAGGACACCACTCATTCTATTTACCAGTGAAATGCATTCTTGTAAAACCTATCTGCTGCTAAGACCAGAGAAAAATGGCTCACCCCACTGCAAAGCATCATCACCCTCTCCCCACCCCTGCAATGGTCTGGTTTGGTTTCAGGACTGGAAATCAAACTCACAAATGCTCAAGGTCTTGAATGAAAAGCTCGTTGAAGAGAAACAATGTTATTACACGTTGGCTTATGCAACACACTGCAGAGAAATTTCCCAAACCTTTAGTAACTCAATGCTATTAACATGTAACATAGGCTAATTTGGTGCATGGGATTTATGCTTTAAGGGTCTATCTATGAGTAGTCTCTGTGTTCTCTGCTGCAGCTGTCCTTATTAAGACAATTACAAAAAGAAAGAGCTCCACAGTGCAAAGCTGTGTTGCACTAACCACTGCGAGAGGAACTGAAATCCCTTATTCAAGTATAATTCTTCAACACAAAAAAAGAAAAAAAAACACCACCAAAAAAAGCAGAGTGCAGTCTGATGTCCATCCTTCATTATGCTTGCTGTGTCTCTCTGCAGCCACAGCTGAAACCCCAGCAAAGAGGAAACTTACTTCTCATCATTTGCAAATTTAATTCCACTTGTCGTGATGGGGTCAAGGAAGAACCAGTCAAATCCAGGGAAGTATCTGTATATCTAAGAGGAAAAACTTGCATTAGTGGCAGGCACCAGCGGGACAATTACACAAACAGCAGTAAAAGGGCAGACCACTGCCATACCAGTAGAAGCCCTTGGCTGCTGGCTACACTCTGCAGTGAAATGGTCCATGTTTCCACTAGCATTATTTTTCCTCTCCTGTTTCAGGCCTGACTTACCAGGCTGCTTAGAAGTTGTCTCTCTGACTGCCTGTATGGTCAAGGTCTCTAGGTTATCATGCTGCTGGCAAGAAACTTCCTGGAAGAAAGCTTTATCCTAGGGCACCTCACCAGCCTGGATGCAACCAACACCTGGTCTGGTGTCTACTCAGCTCAGAGCCAACTCACAGCCATAAGAGACGGCCACGTTGGAGTCAACTTAACAGGGAAGCCATGCAAGCCCAAAGGGCCCCCACGGATGGGGTAGTGACTCTGAGAAGCCCACCTCTGCCAGTGCTTTGCAAGCAGGCTACAAAATACCCTCCTGCAACAGGAGCTCTGCTACATCATTTCTGAAGGTTAACTCCCAAGCACACAATTACACATCAGTAGTGTGAGAGCCAACGTGTACTTGCCACAGAAAAAGGGTGACTTCGCGCCTCCTCCCGTATGTTGGTGAAGGGAGATTCCAGAATGAGGGCATCCGGGGGTGTTTCTGAAAAGCCAGAGGCAATGTGCTAAAATGCAGGGGTACAGACAGCCAGCAAGGTCAGGGTCTGCCTTATGAAAGCAGCTATTACCATGGTACACCAAGGACAGCCTCATCACAACTGCAAACATACACCAAAATCTGGGATGCCAGCAAGACCCAAGCTGGGTGGGAAGAGCATCCACCCACCAGACTTACCTCTCTCACAAAGGCGCCTCACTAGGTTGGTTGCAACCCTGGAAAGAAGAACAAGGAGCATTTAATCTGAGGCAGGCCAACTGCAAAGCATCAGGCTCTATCGATAAGTGGAAGAAGTACAAGTCAACTGCCATTACCATCGACCCTTCACAGTGCCTGAGGTCTGGGCAGGCAGCCATCAACCACTTGGGTTCCCACAGACCTCCCATACCCAACTGTCTCAAATGGCATCAGGTGCCTGCATCTCAGCAAATGAATGAATCCAAGAAAGCAGCACAGACCATGTAGCCACTTGGTAGGACCTCCTTTTAGTCAGATCTTGAGCTCACAGCACATCTGCAGCTGTGCAATGCAGCCTCTTACCCCGAGACCACAAGCAAGAAAGAGGGGAATGTAGGTATGAGCAGAGGAAGCTGGGGCACAGGGTTCCAGGGTGACACTGCAAGGAGTTTCCATAGCTCAGCAAGATAGCAGCAAGGTCTCTGCTGTGCATGTCCCTAATGGGACAGGGATATTTTCAAAGCTGCTGAAACTTCCAAGTGCAGTGTATTTCAAAAACCTCAAACTGCAGGATGGCCATGGTCACCAGGAAGCCCATCTTGGGACCACAGTTCCAGGCCACTCAGACTAAAGTGCATTGGGAAATGTCACAAGCATGCTCTGACCCAGCAAGGGATTCTGAACGTGGCAAAAATTTAGAGGAAGAGTCAAAGGAAAAGCCTCTGCCTTCTTTCAGACAAAGCAGGATGTTTAGAATCACAGTAATGAAGAGACAACCCTGAAATATTCCCTGTCCCAAAACCACATTTGTTGGACAGCAAGGCAAGCTGTTGTGGTCTCAGTGTAACCTGCACACAGCTCAACTCTAAAGAAACTGAGTTTACTCTCTGTGCCTCTGCAAATCAAGGGGGTGAGAGCACATTCTGCCTGCTGAACACAGCCCACCTCCAGATAGCAATGGACAGGGAGGAAGCAGGAAAGTTAAAAACATGGAGGCAAAGGCACTTGACACATTGAACTTCCCTGTGCCAGGCATTACCATATAAATGTCACAGATGGCCAGCAGTGTAGTCATGCAGGTATCTGCATGAGTACTAATTACCTGTGGCATGTTTGCTGGGGCAGGAGGAAAAGACTTTGTAAGGGCAAGTCACATGCACATGTGACATTTCAGAGCACCAAAGAAGCACGATGTTCTGCTCTGAAGGACACAGACAGGTTTATGTGTGAGGAAGAGATCAGTGCAGTCCCATTTTATTTCCCCTTGGACAATCTGCATGTATTATTCTCAACGTCCTTTTTCCAGTGTGACCCTCTGGGTATCAATTCCTCCACAGGTGTTCATGGTAGACATTCTCACTCTGTAGAGTGCAAAGAGGGAGCTACTTGGCAGCAATTTTGCCAGACTCCAAGCCAAGCTAGCCTGGGGATTATGGCAAATGGCACCTTCATCCAAGGTCAGTGTTTAATGTTTTTTCAGAAGCTAAGTCCCACTGAGATCAGATGCTTACCCTGTGCCCAAGGAGTGTCCCCATATATAGACAGGGTTATCTCCACTTCTTGCTTTTATCCAATCGAAGACATGAAGGGCGTCGTAGGTCATTCCTCTCTCTGATGGGCTGCCTATCGAATCACCCCAGCCTGAAACACAAATAGGCCCCGAGAATCCCACAGACTGGTTGGCAAAGCCAGACAGCTTTTCCCACACAGCCCATCTGAGTCTTCAAAGGGACCCCCGGGACATGGACAGTTTCTGTTTATTTCACCGCGCACCTCTGCGATTCGGGGCTAAAAACTCTGATCTGCAGTCACTTAAACAAGGTCACTGCTGGTTGCTATAGAGCTCTTGTGGATTTAGTCAACAACAACAAACAAAACAAAATAAATAAATAAACAAAAAAACCAAGAACTGGGGATCTCAAACACCTCCACATCATGTTTGCGCACCTACTCACAGCCCAGCTCCCAGCCCCAAGCAGCTTTTGCATGCATGTAACCAATTTGTAACCAGAATATCTAACAGCATAAAAATTGAATGCTTAGGGTCAAAAACTAAACACATTTCAAAAAACTGTTGCAACATCAGTTTTTCCATGCTGTTCGATCAATGCCCTCGAGCAATTTTCCATCCTCCTGACTTTTTTGCTTCTATCACTATTACAGCATGTCTACACATCTGCTAAGCAGCCATTCTCCTACATCCCTTCAGATACCTCATAAGCAGCCAGGAAAGCAGCTGCCAGAAGGACTGAAAAACAGGGCAAGCTCCTACAAATAAATCTCTCCCAGATGTCTTCTTGATAAAAATGCAATGGATTATTTTCTCTCCTCATTCTCCAGTGGCATTATACTGCAGCCATGGCTTAAATACTAAGAAGGAAAAAAAAAAAAGAGCAGCAGATGCTTGTCTGCTAGTGGCATACAGTTACAAAATTCAAAACATTTACTGTATGTCTTATCTTACCTATCAGCTTTTAAAAACAAAATATAAGTTCAACTCCCTGTGTAGCCTCAGGCACATCAGATCATATGCAAAAGACTGTAGCTAGACAAGCTTACTGGTTTCCAATGTGCACCCAAAGGTTGCCTTAACTGGACGCTGTGACAGCGTAGGTGTCTGGGTCACCCTCTGCTCCTTAGCTCCCAAATCAATGAGCCCTGGGCATGAGGACAGAAAGGAGCCAGAGTACACTGAGCTGGACATCAGGAAGCAGTGCTAAACAGGAAGGCACTGGAAAAAAGAATTCTCAGAGTTCTTTGGATACCCATTAGGAAAAAAAGAAGCAATATCCAAATCTAATTAGCTAGCAGCAAACATTTCTAAAACATCACCTCCCTAAGATCAAAAAAAAGGAGCAACTTCTTTGTTGCTTCTACAGCAGGACACCACAAAGTCTTTCATAATAAAGGAAGCCCACATACCTCGATAATCAAATGTGACCACGTGGTACCCAAGGGAGCTGAGAACCTGGAGAGGAGAGAAACATGCAGAAACCCATCACAGAGACCTGTACAACATCTGTGCTCGTGCCTCAGGACAAAGCAGAGATGTACTTTATAACATTATCACAGCCTGACATGGTAAAGCAACAACTTACAGCTTTCAAGTACAGCAGACACACAGATGCTTTTCAAACACTAGTCACCTCAGCCCACTCTTTTTAATCCATTTGTTTCCTAGACCTTGTATAAGGCTTAGGTTTTGATCCTCCCTTTAACAGCTCTGCCCTTAAGAACCACTAATATCTTATGACTATTTCCCCTATGAACACTTTCAGGTTTTCCAGTGAAATAGTACAACTGCTTCATTTATATTATACAAATTGGCATTACATATAGGAGCCTGTTTCAGGTTTCAGAAGGCTTAAATGTATATATCCGAAACATGCAACTGCTCTACTGGTGATCCTAACAAAGTGTTACAAGCAAAGAAAAATGCCCCCTGTTTGATCATCTTGCTCAGAAAAAGTGCCTTGGCAAAAACAATGCTAGCATTCCAGGCTACCATTACTCAGTATGAACCTAACAGCTCCACAGTAGACAAAAATCAACCAAAAGCCTCCAAAATATTAGGATGTTCTTGCTCTCATTATCTATGTATGATACGTTATTTTAAAAAGCACTCTTAGAGTTACACTATACTCTAAACCTTCTAACAGACTAATGGAAATCCTCTCATATGTGAAACCAACGCTTGATTTCATTAGCACAGAAAAAAAAACAGAGGACAGTATAGAAAAGAGGAGTGTTCAGATAATTTGGCAACTACTCTTGCCATAGTTGCTGGGACAACTATGACACTGACAGTTTCTCCCACTTCCCTCCAGAATCCATCTGGGGCTAATTTTCATACATTTTAGACATGTACCGTACGTTTGTTTATCTTCACCAGTCTGTAATTCCATACTACACCTCCAAATTACTTCATGGGGAGTGTTCAACATACACGGGACACATTCTCTTTGTTCCCTCTACACCCATTTATTCCCAGCTCCCAGCTGTGCATCTCTTTAGCTGACCACTGGCAGGCTGTGGACAGCCTGGGATTCTCTGGGGTCAGCCTGTGTCCCACCCCATGCACATGCATATCTGCACTCCTCTGCAATGCTCTCTGTGTCCCCACCTCCAAGAACTCCCCTGTCACACCAGGCCTGTACTACATTGCATCACTATGATGGTGTCATCAGCCTTTCATCCGACACAGAGTAACTGTACCACTAACTCATACATAAAAACTTTAGAGGTTCTACAGTTACTGCCATGACATGCAATTATACCAAGCTCAGTAAAACTAAAATTAGATAGCCACAATGGCCACCTGGTTGCTAGACAATTGTTTTTATGGCTAAACAAGCTCAAAACAGTGCTCCAGGGAGCTCCAAAACAGGGCCAGAAGAAGACCTATGAGCCTCAGCCATGCTACTAGCAGCAGCAATACTATATGCAGGGGGTTACAGGTCTGCAATTTCCTCTTCCCATAGCCCACCAACTGCAGGGTATCACTCGCAAGTCCAGAAAGGATACTGCAAACCCTCCTGTGGCTCAAGGCTTCTCACTGTGACCAAGCATTGTATTTTCTTGTTTACCCTTTCAGCTGGCCTCCTGATAGCCTACAGAGGCCCGACAGCAGCGTCTAGCTCTTCATTGTAATGTGCTGGCATTACTCAGTTGTTATTTGATTTTATAGCCAATGCAGCTTGCACAACAAATGAAATCACTACTAAGGATGCAAAGCCAAGTTCAGAACTCCTGTAGTGTTAGGACATCATTGTCTGAGGACTGCAGGCAGTGGTTTGGACTGTTGCAGATCAGGTATCTGCTCGGTGCACATTTGTTACCTTCAGAGCTCATCACACACCACAAGCTGGACTCCCAGCATTAACAGCTGGCTTAGCATTTGTTGCATTTTTAAGTTATATACTAGTGTTATAATAATAATCAGTGGTATGGAGACAACAGCAGCATACAGCTGGAATGACACCTGTGAGCTGAGTGTAACTTCTCCAGGAACACCACGATTGTAACATTAACAGGTTACAAACACAGGTATTGGGTAGAGTTATAAACAATTACATGATTTACAACAATTTGGGGGCACACAGTATGCAGTATACACAGACAAGTGGTGCCTGACTGGAAATGGAGAGAGCATTTCCATTGCCCCACTAAGATCTAAAGGGTCATCTGATGATGGAAAGCCAGTTAAGTTCTCCTTTGTAACCACAGAGTTTGCCCAGATGCTTACTGGCATCTTTGTGCCCCCTGCACAAACTCATTATAGCATGATCACCCTTGCTGCACTTGGAAGGCAAAGGCCCCTTATAGCAGAGGTGTTAACACACAGTTGTTCCACTCTGGGATCTGCATGCCCAAGTTACTGCTTCTTCAACATTTTCTTGCAAATAACTATGCCACCACCAAGGAGATGTGGTTATGTATATACAACACGACAGTACAGAACACCACTGTGACCTATGTAACAATGACAGAATAATTGGGTAAAATACTAATGATCCAATTAGGTGCTGCCAGACAGCTGTTCCCATGAGAATCAAAGAACCATCATGGCTAGAAAGGACCTTCAAGATCATTCAATCACCATATATTTTTTTATATGTTCACTTACACATTAGAATACCTGACTGGAAATGCAGAACACAAAGTTCCCTTTTGCAAGTTTGGTTTTCAGATTTACAACATGATTTAATTTTTACTGATATCACATACAATCTAGCCTTTTCCGGGCCACTAAAAATAATTTAACTTGTTGGTAAGTGCACCTATCTTCTAGGTATGTTTTTTTTAATGTGTTGGCATGTCTTCTCAATAACAAATAGATGCCCTTTTATTTTAACTAGCAGCTGTTACATTTTAAAACAGATTTTTACTACCCTCTACTTCTTAAAAAATACACTTCTACCTTAGTTATTTATAAATGTGGGGGTTTGGTTGTTTGTTTTTTTTTTCTTTTTGACATAGAAACGTATCTTTTATGTTTCTGTGAATGTATACTTTACACTGGTACTGTTATGGTTGGTACCCACCTCACTACAGGAGCTCAACCCCTGCAGCAGGAGAGCGTTGCTGTTTGCCCCAGGTCTCTGTTCCCATGACAGCCTCATTCCACCTGAATATTTACCTCCTTCCCCTCTGTCTTCCTGCAATCAGCCCTTCAGCACCTGGTTTCCTCTCTGCAATCTCAGACCATAGGTTTGAACTGCTCCAGCCACCACCTCGACCTCATCCCTGCCACAGACCACCACAGTGTGGCCTCCAACTTTCCATAAGCTCAGTTCAACTCTGAAACTCCAAGCACAGCCTTATTCCCAAATCCTGCCACTCAGCACAGCTAAAAGCAGCAAATCATCCAAGGCAGTGGCCATTCCTGGAAAGAGCATTGAGTGTTCCGAAGAGGGACAAGAATGGCATGATGTACCCCCAGCCAAATTCTCATCTTGCCCCTGGAAGACAGGAGCTGCAAAGGCTACACAAAGCAAATGCACTTGGCAGAGAGCAGGAAATGCTGCAACATTAATCTGTCTGGCTTGCGTCCTGGTCAGGCTGCCAAAAGCACTGGCCTACTCACAGCACTAAGCAATGAAGATGCCCAAAAGACACTCTCAGGCACAGGCTGCAGCAATCTCCAAGTTCACCTAAACCTATGCAGGTCCCCTGACCACCAAGACCTGCCTCCTCCCTGCCCAGTATAGCACAAGCTGGTGTGCCCAGTTCTCCTCTCCCTAGCAGAGAGCAGACACAAAGAACTGGGATAAAGATGATGGAAGTCATCTCAGGCCTTTACCAAAGGAAGAAACCAATGAAGCCTCCCAGTCCTGCACCTACTGAACATAAAGGCAAATCACAGGTGAACAACTGTTCATTGCTCCAGGGACCTGCCAAGCCCTGACCATGGGCACTGCCCCAGCCTTACACTTCAGAGGTACCTTTCTTCTGCAAGTAATAGAAGAGCTGAGGCTGAGGAGGAACAGGAACAAACAGGAAAAGCAGCAGAAGTTGTCACTACCACCAGTGCAGCTGTCAGAGCCATAACATGCGCACCTCAACCTTCATGATGCAGAGCCCGACACTAATAGCACACACTGCTTCAAAGCATAACTCTGCTGCCTGTGAACTTTCCTTCCTGGGCTGTATTTGGACAGCTGCAACACCCAAGCACCCACTTCCCAAGAGGAAAACAGGCATGCAAAGCAAGGCCAAAGTGTGGCCTACTGCAGTGGATACATGAGAAGGAATAACCTCTACCATCAACATCCAGCTCCTCCTGGTGAGACACAGACAGCTGATGATGAGCTTGAACATCCCTGGGAGCATCCCAATCCCACACCCTGCACTAACAGCATCTTCTGATTTAGTCTTTTTTAAAAGACTCTTTTTAGTCTTTTTCTTTCTTGTTTTTCCCCTCAGAATTATTTCAGAAAATGCCTCAGATGAACCTGGTAAAGTTTCAGTTGATTTTGCAGATAAGTATTTCCTTTGGTCCTTAACAGGATGTTTAAAGTACCAAATGTTTTACTTACAGTAGCTACTTATGCCCCTACAACAATACTCTATTGTTCCATGTACTGCTATGAAGTTGGGTAACCTCACAGAGAGGTGGGAAAAACCCTTCTGCACCAGCTCTCCACTATTCCAGCACATCAGGGTAGTCAGAACTAAAAGTTTCACTGCCAAAGCCTCAGTGTACAAATATGAATTGCAGAAGGAGCTTGCAGCAGTCTGTCATTGACAGTCAGGGTAGCTAAGAGAACAGGACTGTCAGTTTTAAAAGGTTTTGAGGTGCATTATTCAAGCATGAATAATTTGAATAATGTGAATAACACAGTGACCCAGAACGCATTGTTAACTGTGGTATCTGGAAACCAGGCTTGAGCAAAGAAGAAGTGAACACTTGTCCAGCCTAGAAGAAAGCATGCCCCTCAAAGCAAGTATGTAACTTGTCTTTGCTCTACTGCTGCTCCTCCTGATGCCTTCCTGCTGCTTGTTACCACCTTCAAAAACACATTATAGAACCACAGAATCATAGAATGATTTGGGTTGGAAGGGACCTCTGAAGTTCACCTAGTCCAACCCTCTTGCAGTAAGCAGGGACATCCTCAACTAGATCAGGTTGCTCAGAGCCTCATCAAGCCTCACCTTGAATATCTCCAGGGATGAAGCCTTGACTACCCCTCTAGGCAACCTGTTCCATTTTTCCCCCACCCTCATGGTAAAGAATTTTTTCCTAACAAGCAATCTAAATCTACTCTTCTCTAATTTAAAACCATTGTTCCTTGTTCTATCACTATGGGCCCTTGCAAATAGTCCCTCTCCAGCCTTCCTGTAGCCCCCCCCTCCCTTCAGATACAATTTGCCCTAAACTATCTGCCTGTTGGCAGTGGGCTGTAGTGAGCAGTCTTCTCAAGTCTGTGCACATCTGACGTGTTGATGCAACTGCTTGAACAACATGTGCAGCCACTTACCTTGTAAAGCTCCACACGATGATCCCCTCCTCTGGCAAGGGTGATTCATGAAGAGAAGACAAAACAAAACACCAAACAAACAAAAAAACCACATGTGAACATTTAAGCTTCCAGAAACAGATTTTTCCAATTGCCTCAGGCTTCCAGTTTAAAACAAACATGCCAAAATACCATAACTGCTTTATCACAAGCTTCAAAAAGACAGCAAGGCTTTGCTGAGCTATGCAGGATACAGTTTTCAAGTCAACTTCTCCCTATAAATTTCTTATCACAGCAGGTAAAGACGAACTTTTCAACCCACTCTTCTACCTGCCTTTTTCAAAGTCAGTAATACACCCAAAACAGCCTAGCTCTGGGGGCTTAGTACACTCTGCACTCCTGCCACCAGTGCTGCCCCAGCCAGTAACCCCTACTCTCCAAGGTGTGATTGTCTCAGCAGAACCCACATTAACTCACCACATTAAGAGGCCCCAGATTTTCCCACCTTGCTCCAAGCACAGAGACAGAAAGGACATGTGCAAAAGACTGAGCAGAGAAAACCAGAGCTGAACACTATAAATAAGTCCAGGGGAAGAATCTGCTTTCAAGTGGTTTGGGGTTTTTTCGTTTTTTATTCATAAATTTAAATCTAGACAATAAAATGGAGAGTGAAAATGCCATTACACGTTTTAAAATATATTCACAACATGATACAGCAAATCCACACTCAAACGTAAGTCTAGTATTGATGTAAGATTAGATTTATTCCTGCACTTTTATGAAAACTCTAAAACATTCACACTATGACTGGTTTGATCAGTGCAGCATCTAAACCAAAATGCCACTTTTCAGACCTCCCTCTAAGAACACATGCACTTGCTGGCCAAAAGCTGCCAGCTCCAACTGTACTACAAAATACCTCATGCAGCCAAATAACTCAGGGGAAAATGCAAGATGCTGCTTGTAATTAATTTTGAATCACACCAGTCTGAAGAAGAATAAAATCACTTGCTTGAAAAGTCATCCTTGGCGTGCACACATTGGTGCCTTTTCACACATGCCTCTGAGTGCAGCAGAGGAAGTTTGTCTGAGGTTATTTAAGTAAAGGTAACATTTTTGCCTCAGCTCCAGACCACTCGGGCAAACCAGAAATCCAAGGCAGTGTCTTTTACTTATGGTTAATGCAGCCTGCATCAATAAAGCAGCCCTTTGATAAGAGACTGAATAGGCAGCGAAGAGACAGACAGCAATATATATTAAAGCTGAAATGGCAAGGCCAATACATCTCTATCTTCTTCAAAACACAGAGCAAAGTGAAATGGGAAATACGTAATTGATCCATTGCCCAGTACTTTATCTCAGTAGCACTTGGGGGAGCCAAGAAGTAAATCTAATCAATACCCACATAACAGAGACACTGGTCCCAAATTGCCACCATTAAGCTGTAGCTTAACAATTTCCATTAGTATCATTTGCTAAGCTAAATAAAGGGAAGAAAACAAGCGAAGCAGTATTTGAAAAAACAATGCAACAATTTGATTAAACCTTGTAATACATCAGCACAAGAAAACAAGGTCAGTTTCCAAAAACAAATCTGCTCATGCATTTCCTGGCTCACAGTGTGCATCTTCCACACCACCTCCTTGTATCAAAAAAGAATGCTGCGCTAAGACAAGAATTTAAGTGAAGAAGGGCAACATTCCTGCAATGTAAAGTGTAGTGAACCTTCACTACCAGCACAGTTAAAACAGTTTCTTTGCTTTACAAAGCATCATGGAACATTTATTTTTGCAATGTTTCTGCTCTTGCAGAGTATCCATGAACAGGCATCAGCTTCAAAAGAACATGCACAGGCACTCAGAACTAAGAAAGGGGCTGATACTCTTTTTAAGATGCCTTATCCTTAAATATCCTTAAGATATTAAGGAAGAAGACTGTTTATTAAATAAAGTAAAGAATTGTACCATGGAAAAAGGTGGCAGTAAGAATGTGATTCTGAGAAACATACAGGAAGTTTCAAACTGCATTAATCGTTTTTAGGATCTAGCAATAAATTATAGAGAACTGACCTACTTCTTTACGTGGTACACATGATCAACTATAAAATTACAAATTTCAGAAATACTCCCGTTCCAAAAAAACATCCTGTACGTATGAAGTAATGAAACAAGACAAGTACATTACCTTCCTCTTTCCTTCTGATTTTCCTTCCTCAGAATGTGTTAACTACTAAAACAAGCTCACAAAAGGAACTGGAAAGTTTATTTCATGCATGTAAATCACATGCACAGAGACACTAATACAGTCCCATGTGCTGACTCAGAGACCATTACACTGAAAGGAAGCACTTCTCCCTGCCTGATCTAATGTCACAGCCTCCTGGCCTTTAGCAGAGGATACAGGGTAAACTACATCAGATACCTCTGAGAACTGCAATAAATTTATTCCTACATTCAATACATGGAAAGGCATAATATATTAAAACACACTTTCTTTTTAAAAGACAGGAGAAGTGCCAAGCCACTTTTAGATTTAATTTCGGTTTAATTGTAGAATCAAAGAATGGCTTAGGTTGAAGGTACCTTTAAAGGTCTCCTCGTCCAACTCCCCCTAGAGTAAACGGGGACATCTCCAAATAAATCAGATTGCTCAGAGCCCCATCCAAACTTACCTTGAACGTTTCCAGGGATGAGGCATCTACCACCTCTCTGGGCAACCTTTGCCAGTATTTTACCACCCTCCTTGTAAAAAATTTCTCTTATGCATAGTCTAAATCTACCCTCTTTTAGTTTAAAACCATTACCTATTGTCCTATTGCTACTAAAAAGTTTTTCCCCACTTTTTCTCTCAAGGTGCTAAATCTGTGGCAAGCCAGAAAAGCAGCACAAAACAAAGCCAACAATGTTAGTGCCTCACCGTGTTCCAGCATTGCCATGCAAGTAAAGGATGACAGGATGGCTGGAACCCAAAGCATCTTCAAACCACAACTGGTCCTTCCCTCGGGCATTCTTCCATAAGGCTGCAGGGACTGTGTGCCTGTATACAGAAGGAAAAATTATACTGTTCTGTTGCTACTCAGTGTCTGCCACTTGAATTTTAAGTTTTGCTGAACAATTCATTAACTCAAGACTGCAGACCTCACACACACTCTTTATAAAACTGTCATGAATTGATAAATGGGCAAATTCAAAAGGCAGAGGTGAGGGATATTTCTACATTTTCACCTCCATCACCACTGCATTTAAAACTCAGGGCTCTGCAAGGCAACAAACTTCATAGATATACCCAAAGCACAATTACTGCACTTTGCACTGTTGTGGAGAAAGAATCTCAGTTCCTCAGTTTTTATGGCATTTAATTAGTTCAATTAACATGCATCACAAACAAGATTCACAGGTAGGTCAGCAGATACTCAGAATAATCTAAATAATTTGGGTTTGGAAATTCAGTGAGTAAGAGGCATATATGACTATCACAAATCCGAGGAAAAATTGGGACTACGAATCTGATGAGAAAATAATATATTTTGTTTTCAGTCTTGAAGGTATAACATCTTAGCTGGAAAAACTGTAATTTACAAAACCCATGAATTTTCTGCTCACAGCTGTTCTTCTGTAGGTAATATAGATGGGCTGCCTGTTAGAAGTAATTCAACACTGTTGGAACAGAAAGAGAGGAATGACAAACCAAAGGTAGGCATTTACATTGGATAAATACTCCAGAAGACAAACACTGAAAGCAACTACATGCCCACAACCATCTTAAATTGTTGAGAAGGGAGCTAGCTTACAACTGTCAGAAGTAACCTGTGTACTTAGATGGGTTTCTCCTTGGAGAAACAAACTCTATTCACCATACCTTCCCCTAGGTATAAAGCTCAGAGGGGAAAAAAAACCAAAACAAAAACATAGGGGAAACAGTGTAAAAACTCTACTTGCATGATGCATGCAGCCAGCAGATACTGAGCTCCTGAGGAGGAAAAAGGCCCCAGTAACTGTAGAACTCAGCTTCTCCAACTGTTCTGCCTCAAGAGTTAATGGAAACTCATGAACAACACAGGACAAGTGTATCAGACACAAGAACGTACACTGGCATTAAAGCAAGGCTCCAAACCTATCTGCTAAGTATCAAGGTACATGACATGGACTATGAATTGCCAACATAAATTGGAAGTTCTGTTTTAATAATGACACACAGCACACTTGTAAGGGAAACAAAAATTTTAATACTGCAACTTAGACTTTTTAACAGCTTAGCAGGTAGAACTCTGTTTTTTTAAGTGAGGGTACAAACAACTATTTATCAGCCTGCCCTGGAAAGGTTGAACTTCCAGCTTCTAAACATGTCTTTCACCAAAATTCACTTACAGAGAAGAAACCATCAGATATAGAAGGGTATCACTGTCCCATTCAAAAGGTCACATACTCTCAAGTAAAGAGAAAATCTCTACCACACTAAAGGACACATACAAACTGCATATATGTAACTGAAAACTTCAAATCCTACAGATCTAACATTACTGGCTGTATTAAGGAACACCCCTTCCCCTCCACATATCATACAGCATCTAGAGCTTTTTTCATCTAGAGCTTTTCATCTAGAGCTCTTGCATCTATATTCAAACTGCAGACACTTCTTTTTCTTCAAAGCTAGCAGGAGTTTTTCTGTGGCTTTGAAATTTCTAGCATTACAATACAATAGAAAGTGATCATGAAAAAGATGCAGAAGCTGCTTTGAGCTGGTGTAATAACTGAGGAAGTACTGAAAGAAGACCTTTTCAGACAGAGAACCAGTCATCTGTGCTGATCCCGGGTAGCAAGGAACCAAAATGAATTGCCCTTGCCTGGGTTCAGAAAATCATATTTGTGAGAAAGGAATGAAAAGCAAGCTCTGACACTGTCACTTGTTCTGCTAAGTGAGCAAACTGCATGTTGGGTTCTCTCCCACGCTCCAAACATTACATGTTTTATTCACAAAATATTTTTCCTTGTACTCAATACTTTGATTCTGCTTTCCTATCTTCTTCCATATTTATTTGGCAGAACAAAACACGAACAGCAGTAAATGACAGAACTCCTTGGGCCTCATCTGATATGGAGGCATGATCTTTGCAGCAATGAAGACACCTGCAACCTTTACAATTCTGAATTAAGTTTCTCTGAATGCACAGATTGCTCAGTTGTGTATCATGCATTACTAATCTGAGCTCAGACAAGCTTCAGAGGTTTGCATACTTTTCAACATGAACGTGGTCACTTGGAAAACACAAATATCCACAAATCAGAGCAGGCAATGGTTGTCATACATACAGCAAAAATACTGGGTAAACAATGCTATGAACAAGGAGGACGAAGATGCAGAGCACAAAACAAGCTTCCTTACCAGACTCCAATGGTTACATCCTCCTCTGGCTGCAGGTAATAGTTACAGGTGTGGTTTAAACCTTGATCCTGTGGTCTTTTCAAGTCAATGAAATATGGGACCCTCACTGAAATACAAAAAAAAGGAAAAAAAAACCCAATAGAATATGAAACCTTTTATTTTATACCTTTATTTTCTTTCAAAACCGCTTTACCAATGCTCTAGAAAATTGTACAAACTGGTCCACTGTGCTGAGAAGACCTTATTCATTTTGAATGTAAGGATGAACTAGCTACTGCTGTGACTAAAATAGGAACATCAAAGCAAGGAAGAGAAGATGACGGAATTAATCAACACAACAGAGAGCAGGCTAGAATTAAGAAGTGGAGGAGAGAAAAGTTTCCAGTGGCACACATTTAACTATCTCTGCCCAGTCTGCTTTGTAAATATCCTAGATACAAGACAGTCACTGCTGGGGGGTCAGTGGGGTAAGTTAGATGATTTGGTAAACCCCTTACTGTGTGCATTGTAGTTGTAATGGAAGGTACTGATGGTACAGAAAGCAGATCCCAGAGCTGTAACATGTTTCAGGATGCCATGTGGTTTCAACCTCTATAATACAACAACCTAAAAGAGATACTGCATGATAGTGGCAGACACCACATTGCTCTTGTCCTGTAAGACAACGCTGTCCTCCTGAGCCTTTGAGAAGGACATGCAGTTCATTAGGCCACCCTCCAAAAACTACCAAATAATTGTCATATCTCCCAGACACTGCAGCACTTAAAAGAGATGGTGTTAAGCCAGAAACTTGATCTCTTCAGGAAGACATCCCTGAAAACAAAATCATTACACCTTAGTTCACCCTTTCAAGTATTTTATGATCCCTAACTTACACAACACACAGTTGTTCACTGCTTGGTATATTCAATTACTCAAATATGAGAAGTATCAGGAAAGTTAAACATCAAGCATTTTCAGCATTTAGTTTTCCATTGGTTGGAAAAATCTCATGGACACTGTGTGATGTGCTAAATGAGATGTGCTCAGTCTAAGTGCTTCCTTTTCCATTATCAATAGTATATGGCCCCTCCAGGCAGCCCCTGACACACCCAATATACCAAGAGAGATGCTGTAGAGATCTACTGAGAGCATCAAGCAGTTTTAAGGACTATGTTTTCCCAGTGATTCAGGCTTTTCCCATAAACTTGAGCTCCAACAGAACTAGGAAGTCTGTCTCCTTAAAAGTTAGTGGCATAACAATTAACATACCAAAGTTTTTGTGCTACTGACAGACAAAGAAGCAATGATAATGGTGACAGTCAAATCTCACTTTACTTACTCCACACCCACACACCCCCCCCCCAAAACAAAAACAAACAAACAAAAAAAAACCAAACCAAAAAACAACAGCTAATGTTAACCTGACAAATACAGCCCCTTAAAACTGCACATGTATACCTCTGCAAGTCTGCTTGCTCTTATGCAGAAGCATGTGGAAGAGTCCCAGACAAAGCATGCACACCACCAGAGACCAGTTGGGTCACTGCACTGGCACCACAGAACTTGTCAGCCCTCTCACTAGCACGGTTGATCCTCAAAGAGGACGGTCAGTTCTGCAGTTGAGGTCTGGACAGGCACTCAGGTGACTCCTAACAATGCTCTGGGAAAATCATTCAACCTCTCTGTGCCTTGATCTCCCCATCTGCCAAATCTGTTAGGACTTTCTTGCCAGATTTCATATTACAAAGATATGAGCAGGGACACACTAATGTTAATAATGGGGACTAGGTAAGCATCTACCTCAGAACAAGAGAAAAATATAGTATGGGCAATTTTTATGTGTGGCATTTATCACTGGGATAGTCCACCTATTCTACACACAGAGACAAACAGATTGCCATCATAATCATAAAGGTGTACATCACATGAAGATTTAGCACATCAAGAGGTTTGCTAGTGACATATTTTATAGCTATTTGGTACCACTCGCAACACATCACATGACAAAAATCACATGATTTGTTAATCATACTGATACACTAATTCACTAGCCTGTATTTATAGAAATCTCACTTTTCTGAAGACTTCCAGTGGAGCCAGACCAAGATCTTCACCCGCATGCCCGTGCATCTCATAACCTGGAATAAAAGTCTGTCCACAAGAACAAGTCCAGACATTGGTTTGGTTGCTAACAGCAGGAGTGCTGCTATCAATTTATCTTTAGCTATCTCAAGAAACAAATGAAAGCACTTTCTCTTGAAACTCTGTGCTACTGCTTTGGAAGCAAATCCCAAACTACACAAAAGCAAGAGAAAAAGATGTCTGAAGAGTAGAAAATTATATTCAAGAAGGTGAAAAACCAGGCAAACCCTACACCACTTCTCTGAAAGAAAAATTTCACTCTGGTGGAGAATGACTCAAACATGCCAATGTTGTGTTATAAAGCACTTTGTATTAAGGCAGTTTTTCATGGGCCTACTGTCATGAGAAAAATCTGACTGCCATTATATAAGGCAGCAGGAACAATGCTGCAGTGATATTAGTGCAAGTACTAATTCAAGAAAGGGTTATGGGAAAATTATTTGGGTCATTTGGAAATGAACAGAGGTAGGAATTTCAGGGAGACATAATGAAGCTCGGCAAGGGCAAATTAAGATCATCACTGAAAAAGCAAGGTGATGAAAATGGAAGTAACCTGCAATAATTCACATTACCCAGCTGTCAGTTTTGACAATCAAGGCACAAGAGCTGTGAACACTTCACAGAAACCACAATCCGAGGTGCTACAAACACCAATGCTTGGAAAACAATTCACTGGATTTAGTTTCACTTGCTTGCTGTCTATTTATGCAACTCTGCTGAACCCCTCAGGAAAAAACATTTGACATCACCCCGTTTTCCTGAAGGAGACCTTTTTGGCTGAAAGTAGACTTCAGTTTGGTCACCATATTTATATAAAGACATACTACAAAACCCACTAGTAATAGACCACTAGGAGCATGTTTTCCAAATGACAGTTAGAAGAACTTAAAACCTCTGAAAATTCATAAAATCACAGAATCATAGAACTGGCTGGGTTGGAAGGGACCTCAGAGACCATCAAGTCCAACCCTTGACCCATCAGTGCGGTTACCATGGCACTGAGTGCCACATCCAGTCTCTTTTTAAATGTCTCCAGGGACGGAGAATCCACCACCTCACCGGGCAGCCCATCCCAATGCCTGATCACCCTCTCCGTGAAGAAATTCTTTCTAATATCCAACCTAAACCTCCCCTGGCACTACTTAAGACCGTGTCCTCTTGTCTTGCTAAGAGGTGCCTGGGAAAAGAGACCAACCCCCACCTGGCTACACCCTCCTTTCAGGGAGTTGTAGAGAGTGATGAGGTCTCCCCTGAGCCTCCTCTTCTCCAGGCTGAACAGCCCCAGCTCCCTCAGCCTCTCCTCATAGGACCTGTGCTCGAGTCCCTTCACCAGCTTGGTTGCCCTCCTTTGGACCTGCTCCAGCACCTCAATATCCTTCCTGAACTGAGGGGCCCAGAACTGGACACAGTACTTGAGGTGTGGCCTCACCAGTGCTGAGTACAGGGGCAGAATCACCTCCTTGTACCTGCTGGCCACACTGTTCCTGATACATATTGCATATTCATATGCTTCACAGGCTGTACTCATGGACGGGGAAAATGAAGGCAGACAAAAGAAAGACAGACATTCTTCCCCTTCGCCCCTCACCCATGCCAACAGACTGAGTCACTTACCGAAGTTCAGGAAGACCAGCTTTGCCTGAATAGCAGGGCAAAGTTTTACTAGAAATGGAATGGCTATGTACACTCCCAGCAACCAGATAATTAACTTCCGCAATCGAAACCACAATCCATATCGCCTGTGTAAAAGAAAAAAAAAAAATAAATCTGAATACAACAGGAATTTTATTAAGCAATTTTCACAAAGATCAGTGTGCTTGGCTTATTTGAAAACCTGATCATTCACTATTTAAATAAAACTAATCTTTTATCAGTTTATGTAGCTTAAATTGCTGGAGAAGCAGAAGTAACCAAACTGTCAGCTGATGGTATGCAGCCTAGAAAAAGGGAACAGAAACTCCCCACGGATTATGTTTTACAACACTTTGTAACAAGAGCTTTTTCTGCTGATTTAATACACCTCAGGACCCCTAGAAACGTGTATCGTGTGTTTGTTTCCAAAAAGCAGTCTGACTGCACTTCCTGTTTAATTCAGTATCAGCAAGATTTTTTTCGAGTCACGTTTTCACATATTTTGAGGAACTATGTGTAATGAGACTGATAAAATCACCTCAGGTCTCATACTATGATCTCAGGTACAGACTGGAGTACACATTCCACCTTGTCCCATCAAAAAGGTACATACTTGTCAACACCCTGGGGAGCAAATCTTTCTAAGTTATGAAACATCATGATAATATCTTATCTGCAAATCTTTCTGAGCTATAAAACATTATGAAATTTCCAATCTACAGCATCATTCTCTATGAGTCTAGACTGAGTTTGGAACAATATCAGCAAGACCTTTCTTCTATTTTCTCCCAAATATTCTGAGAGTAAGGTACAAAAAAAAAAAAAAACCACCAAAAAACTAAACAAACAACACCAACCCCCCATTAAACAAAAAAACAAAAAACAAAAACAACAAAAAACCCACAAAACCAAACCCCCCAAACAAACAAAAAAACCAACTAAAGGATCACACAGCAGCTACTCAAAAATTTTTCTGAATATACACTTTATTGCCTCAGAATAATTACCATTACTTGTATGTGTATATACATATGTATGCACACACACATAAGGCATACTTCTGATGATCTGTCTGAATAACATTTAATGGGCAGAAATACTGAGGTCCTCAACTACTGTTTCAGTCAAGAAGTAAAATGCATGCAAAACCCTTTAGGCAACACAACTTCCTTTACTTTCCAGCACAGGAAAGTAATGAGCAGGAATGTTACACACCAGTGAACAACCAGTTCTTGGTATCAGGAACTGCTGGCAGCTGAAATCAGAGATCAGTTTTTCCATGAGATATGAAATTATTAATCTTCTGTTTGAAATTCTAGGAGCTGAGAGTGAATTCACTCCAAACTAGCATGAAGAGGGTTCAAACACTGTCAGCTAGTTGAAACTGTCAAATAGAGAGTCCGAAGACCTTTTTTTAAGCCTTTCTACAAGAGATGAGTGTCCAAACAGAACTGGGACGGAACCAGGAGAGGTTTAGACTAGATATGAGGCATAATTTCTTTACTGAGAGAGTAATTAGGCATCAGAATGCACTGCCCACAAAGATGGCAGAATCACCATCCCTGGAAGTAACCCTGTAGAACCATGTAGATGAGGCACTTCAGGACACGCTCCTGTGGGTGCTAGAGATATTGATACACATATTTTAGTGTGTGTGTGTGGGATATGGACAGTTGGACATAGTAATCTTAGAGGTCTTTTCCAACTGTGAAAATTTTGTGATTCTGGGATAGTCCGATCCATAAATACACACACAAACCCAAGAACTCTGAGAAAAAAAAACCACATAACATCTTGTTTGGACTGATTGCAACTGACCACAGCTCTTTACTCTCCAATTAAAATCACCTCTCCACAACTATCCCCACATTAGCACCTACTGCCTATTTCCATTGCTGGAAAGGATTTGTGTGAGAGAAGGGGAGGAAAGATTACTGAAGGGTAGCAGACACGTAGTTGCTGAACAATAAGGGCATAATTTAGCTCTCTTCAATGGCAAAAATATGTCTTTTTGTTACCCCTTTTTTTTTTTTTTTTGGTCTCATTTGACTGATTGCTCATAGTTAACGCAACCTTGCAGTTTCCTCTTGCCTCCCACTTGAGAGGTGACTGCCACCACCACCCTCCCACCCAGAAGGGTAACCCAGGTCAGCAACCAAGCACAACAGGGCTTTCCAGCAAGCTGTCCCACCCAGGGTCCAGCCAGATCCTGCTGCAAACAGAGCTCTCCTGGGAAACTTCCACATACACCAGGATTTCAATTCTACTATAAACCTCCACTTTTTTAGAAAGGTAACAGAGTCATCTTCCAGGCACAACCAGAGCACATCAAAATACAGGCTCTTCAGATGTCTGAGTTACAAAAAGCACTTAGCATGACCAAGCCATGAGCTGGAACCAGGAAATGCTGAAGAAGACATTTTTCAAGTAATGTCCTGTTAGAGCTCAGGAATGTTTTTATTTCCTTTTTTAGAGACATCTCATCTTTTCTCTAGTACCCCACACCAAATGCTAATCGGTAATGTGACGTTTACACATCATCTCCAGGGAGATGTCTACTTAAAATGCAACCAGGGCAAAGCCTCTACTTATCAACAAACAGCTTTACTTCTTCTGATAAACCCAAGACAACATGTCAAAACTCTGACACTGCAAAATTACCAGATAAGTCTTTAGTGAGCACTTGAGATAAATAAAACTGCTCTTGCTCAGCAGGAAAACTATAAATAAATATAGGAAATGCCCTGCACAGGGAGCTTTGGGTATGCTCAAGCAAAAGCAGCAGCAACATACTTTTCACCCAGGAACTCACATCAGCCTTTGTTGAAAAAATAAATGTGACTTGTCCCATTGTCAGCTGCAAACTGATGACCGTGAAGGGTATCATAAGCAGATTATGGGAACGATAAAAGTAGTGTCCAGTAAAACAAACACATCATCCCAAAGCCACCCCCCAAAAAAATTTTTTTAAATCCCCACTGACATCACATCTTCTCTCTTCATTCATCAAAGGCTTGTGCCCAACTTCTAGGTTCCATCCAAGTGCAGGTAAAATCTGAAGTAGCTTTTGCTTCACAGAGGTTTCCAAGGTGGATATGAAAAATATATTTACTTCCCAGACACTTAACTCTGGAAGAAGAAAGTCTTTTCTGCCAGTGTGACACCAGTCTTGGAAAATTTTCCAGGTAATTTACCCTGGACAAAGGTCCTATATTCACTCAGAACAAGCATATTTTATTTTGCATGTGGGCAGACAATAAGAGTTGATGAGAAGACACTGATGCTGCTCTCATGACAGCTTCTCCTGAATGTGCAATCTTTACCAACAGTAAGGGAACTGCAGACATGAACATCCTTCATCTCACCATAGGAAACAACCACCAAACTAGCATTTAAGTACTGACACACAACAGGGGTCTAAACCCGTGGTCCACAATCACTGTGTATCTGCAAAGAGCAGCTGAGACAAAATTCCTACGGGCATCTTTCAAATCACAGGACTGGTGTTTCTCCCTCCTCTCCAACAAACTCCAGAGAGTGTCAAATAACCATATTACTCTGGCATGTTCTGCATACAGATTCTGATAAAAATCATGTCCCCTGGAGAGCACCTGAATCACTTCTGCAACAGAAGGACACCACAGGAGTTTCCATTAGGAGCCCCTTATCAGCTGTGCTACAAGGGTGAAAAAGGGCAGGTCAAGGGTGAAACAAGAGTGATAGCATCAGGCCTGCAGTCAAGCAAGAACAAAATTTATCCAAAACACACACACACACACACACACACACACTGCACATCCTCAAAAAGACATACAGACACACACAGGCATGGCTCGTGGCCTTTGTCATCTAGGACAGGCAACAGTAAAACAAAATGCTCACAGACACCCCAGTATGAGACTATGTTTGTTTAGTCAATGCTGTTTTCTGGCTTGCTTTGGTGTCCTTCAAATCATCAGCTGCTCAAACCACACCTAGCAATCCTTTCCCAGCAGGAATTCAGAGCATGGAACATGAAGAGCCAAAAGCATTTTTATTCTTGGTCATGCAAGGTACCTCCTGATTAACAGGTGACTTAAGTGACTTTGAAAGTGCTAGAGCAAGAAATAAGTAACGTCATAAGAAGAGCACATTACCCTACTTTTCTAAGAAAATTTTTTTTTTTTTTTAGTCAATACATTCATCCCCACTGACAAGGATCAAGAGCATAACAATCAGGAGGTAGACTGGTATGGGTTTTGCTGGGATGAAGTTAATTTTCTTCATAGTAGCTAGCATGGGCTACATGTTTTGGATTTGTGCTGAAAACGGTGCAGATAACATAAGGATGTTTTTGTTACTGCTGAGCAGTGCTTACAGAGGGTCAAGGACTTTTCTGCCTCTCTCATTACCCCACCAGCAAGCAGGCTCGGGTGCACAAGAAGTTGGGCAGGGACACAGCCAGGTCAGCTGCCCCTGACTGACCAAAGGGATATTCCACAGCATTTGATGTCATGCTCAGCATATAAAGCTGGGGGGAGAAGAAGGAAGGGAAGATCATACTAGTGACAGGCTTCATCCTCCCAAGTAACCATTAGGTGTGATGAAGCCTGGCTTTCCTGGAAATGGCTGAACACCTGCCTGCTGACGGGAAGTTGTGAATTAATTCCTTATTTTGCTTACCTTGTTCATACAGCTTTTGTTTAACCTATTAAACTGTCTTTATCTCAAGCCATGAGTTTTCTCACTTTTACCAAAACCAGTACATGGATGAAGACATAGGCAAAAAACTGAGGGTCAGAGGGAATTTAAAGGACTGGACGTGGATGAAGTAAACAGAGTTGTACCCAAAATAACATATTCTACAACCTGGAAACTGCAACTGAGACCACGTCAGGCACCCAGCAGTCACACACAGAACAGGACAGCCCACACATCATGTCACTAGCAAGCCTTTCAGCCTTCCTTGCTAGCCTTTCTTTAAGCAAAAGGTGGTTTCCAGCCCAAGAAGAATCCGGAAGGGCATTCATTTTCCCTTCCTACAGGAATGTCTGGATAGTGGTATTGCACAGGGCTCTTCCTTCTTACAGGTCCTGAAGGGTGAAAGGGTCACCCAATCTCCCTATCTTTATCCTCCCTCCACACAGGCTATCTGAGCCACCCAAGCTGATTAATATTTTATTTTACTTGTTCCCTGCCAGAAAAAAAAAAAAAAGGAAAAAAAACCCCCAACCTATAAACCTTCCAAGTATGTGAAAACCCATTCAGACAGAGCATCTTTGCTCCTACATGGGAAGTCACAGGCAGGGGGGGATGTCTTTTTCTCCTCTGGTTTGCTGCAAAACCTGCCTTAGCTGCAGCAAATGCAAACTGAAAAGATGCTCATGTCAAAGGGCTTGTCCCTTCCTGGCTCCTGTTCACACTGAACGAAGCTGTATTGGCAAACAGCCAACCACATGATTCTTTTCTTTTGAGCCCAGCTATGCAGAAATCTCCTCAATGAGAAAGTCTGCAGTCAGGCCTTATTTCTGCTTCATGGTACAGAGAGCAGGGAGATTAAATTAGAGAAAATTTATCCAATCTCAAAAAGGGATCTTTCCCCAAATTCATGAACGCCAGTGGGAACACAGCAGTACCTGCCAGAACTCTCAGAATCAGTGACTGTTTCCTCCCCTTTGGCATTCGGATCCTTTTTAACGGGATCAGTTCACTGCAAAGCAATTCAAAAGGAAAAAACATAGGCCCCAAACTCATCTTGCAATCCTAGGGATTTAGCAGTTACCTAAATAAAATCATAAGCCACAATTCTCAAAACAAGACACAAATGTAAAGGCATTACTATTTTATTTGTTTTTCCAAGCTTGTTTCATAAAACAGCTCCCAAAAATCAATGACATAAAACTGCATGGATATCTGCAGACTTACACTTCCAACCATTTCCTAAAAGTCTTTGCTCTTGGAAAGATCCGGACAAAAAGAAGAAAATCATGTCTACCAGATTCTTTTAGCATCTCCTACAAAAAGTTCTATAAAATAGTGAACCTTTGCTTTTACTGAGCAAATATTCTAGTCCCTTTCTCAAAAACTGAAGTGCAGAATAGCATCAGCACTTCTTCAAAAGAATGAAGATAGTACATTGGAAAGAGCCATACAGAGCATGTTTTTGCAAGGGCAAAGGACAATGATTTTTCAAGCATCCAGCAGCAGAATAAATTGTTACTGACATGTCACAGACACGTCTGTGAAGGACACGGTTTACTTTTTGGTGTTGCAATAGACAATCTGATCTTTCAGCTACAAGGATGAGACAGAAAAGGCTGGGCATCTATGTGTTCTTTGACAGCTACTATATTTCATGTATGCATCCATCTGCACACAAAAGACAGCATTAACAGCAAGAAATGTTAGATCTGTTACTTGGAAATATCAGTGAATCAATACAAAGTAAATTTCCATTCTGTGCCATCACAGGAACAGAAGATGCAACAGCCTAATTCACACTTGATCCTCTGGCTTCCATCACTGTAGCATCTAAAATATTTTTCAACTTAAGCATACAAAATCAGATGCTTACAACATTTCAGTCATGTCATAGATACCTGAACAGTGAAGAGGTTGTAAGAGATACCCAGAAGTCACCCACCCTACAAAGGACACCACCTGAAACAGCTGCCTGCTTAATTCCTCCCACTGACTGCTGGCAAAGCCCATCAGCCCACACGCTTCATCAACCTCTGACACTGCACAGATGAGGCACATGGAATAAAGTTAACCAGGTTCACACGGGTCAGACCACTCAACAGTGATTTTTCCTAGGAAAAGAGAAGGGTACCAATGTACTCCAAAAGCTGAGTAAAGACCTACACAGTAGGTAAGAGATAGAAAAAGCTATCCAAATCTCAAAATACAGCTAAGCTACTAGTCCTATTTACACTAATGAGAAAGTAGGAGGGGTGGGGGCTATTAAAATGCTAAGTACACCTTCTTAAATATTGGCCTTAAAAAGGTAGGATGGAGCATGGCATTCAAATCTTCACTGGCAGAGATCCAGCCTAGGAAAAGCTACTCCACCCCACAGTTCCCACCAGCCTACGTAGTTTCTACCCAGAAGTGAAGAAGTTGTGATGTTCTCTTTTAAAAGACATGTATAACAGGAAAAATGGGTTTTTTCAGCAGCAGAAAGGAAACTAATTTAAAACCTACAAGTTTTCATGAAAAACGAAAGAAAACAAACCTAAAACCCCCACAAAAACAGAAAAAAAAGACAAGCTGAGTTTTTTGAGAATTTTTTTTCAAACTTGAAGGCTCCACCTTTAAGTCCCTCAGAGTATATGACAGCTTATTTCTTTAAACAGACACACCACCATCAGTGTTAGAAAGTGAAGGTGTCCCAACAAAAGCTCAGTATTGACACAGAAATGTCAGTAGACTCATAAAACCTTTTGAGTTAGCATTTGGCAGAAAATTCAAATGATTCTAACCATAGAAAAACTACTGCCAACTACTGAAATATTTTTTTTTCGCTGCTATTGTAGCAACAAATGCTTTTTTTTTTTCTAAATACTAATGCTGCATTTCTAAAGCACAGCATAAAGCATTCATAAGCACTAGCTTATTTCTCTGTTCATAGCACTATCACAGAAAGACAGAGAAAGCTGCATGCACAGCTCCAGAAAAGTGCTGCATGTCAGCAAACAGAACCTGAATGTTTTGTCTATATGCTAACCAGCACTTTCAGCACCCCACCCCTTATTTTCATTAACAATGTCCCATGTAACATCAATCAAATGCCTACTGATGCTGCCTTCCACTAGGCCTTCTGAATTTCTATCATCTTTAAAACAACTCCCCTACAACACCTTTCAGTCAGACTCTACGTGGGCAAACTACGCAGTTTATCCCACTTTCCATTCACTTCCACACCTATGCAGCCTGAAGTTCGTCAATGTTAATGTGTCCACAAAAGAAATCAGTCACAGGAAAGACCTGAACCTGTATCCACACCACAGCAGATACATGCAAACACATATAAAATTAGCTTTTCAAAGTGATCACTTTGTAGAGATGGTTTAGCAGTTACAGTAGAAAAGCCTGTCTAAAGAATGAGCCTCCAAGACCTTTTCTTTTGGTAGTGGCATCATCTTACAGAGACTGTATAACTGTTACCTTAGACACATTTGTAGTTCTAAGGCTTGGACAATAAGCCCAAACCAGAGTTGACGTATAGATTAATCCTGTCCTTATATAGTAGTGCTGAGATGTGGACAACAGGCCCAGGCCAGGGTTGCCTTGTAAGGAAATAGTAAAATAATAAATGAGCTTGTGTCCTTGTATACAAAATATAATTGACATTGTATACTTGTATTAATCATTAAAAACATAATTTATGAAAAATAAATAACTTGATGCTTCAAAAGAGAGGATGTTAGAGAAAACCCTGCCAACCACACCCTGAACTCTGGCCCAGTCCTGGTCATGGTTGGTCAGGAGATGAACCAGATGTTCTGCATAGTGTAATATGCAAAGTCATCCTGACTTCCAGGTTGTTTAACATATAAGGCTGGACCCCCTTGCTGTGAGACTTTGGATGCCTCACCTACAGATGGATGCACCATGTAGGACTTTCCCACTTGCTGGAAAGGGCTCTCCAAGTCCTCGCTGCAACCGGGGCTCCCCAGGCAGCTGCGGATCTGGATGATGCTATCGTATGCACGTGGTGATGTCTCTCTCAATCACTGTCCTCTCTCTTATGTTGTAAAGATTTGATACATTACCCTGTATATTTTCTGTCTGCTTTAGGTACTGTGTTCTGTGTTTTTCTTATTTACTTGTATCATTCAGTTATCACCAGTAAAACACCGTCTACTCTTTGCACTGTGGTGTCCAAGTTTCTTTACCATCCTCAACTGGCAAAACAACATTCCTTCTCAGCAATGTCCTTTACCTCCTTTCATTACAAACTGCCTATTCCCTAACTCTTCCCTGAGGCTTCCTTAGCCATTTCCACTCCAAAACAAGCAGTTGCCTGCAGGGCATCACTTTTTGGCTGGGGTAAAAGCTTCATGCAGTTTTGTTCCTACTATCTATCTGAATGCCAATGAGCTTTGAAATTTCAAGCTCTCAGACTCCCCCCGTCTACCACTTACTTTGTTATCTGGCTCCTCTCTTACAGCCCAAACTCTAACTTAAGACTGTTTCTCTGATCAATATGAAGTGATGAAACACTGTCTTGAGACAATAAAGAAGGAAGTAATTTATCCAGTCATTTATAAGAACTCAGGTCTGAACTTCCAAGAAATACAACTGCAAAGTAAAGGAAAGCATCTAAATGAGCTGGGTTTTTCAGAAAGGGCCACCAAGTTCCAGCTATTGCAGCCTTAATAACCATATTTTGACCTGTGAAATAGTGAAAGATCTTGGGTAGGACCTGCAAGAATCAAGACTGCAACCACAGCAAGAGGGGGAAATTACAACAGTGTTGATCAGGCAGTCAACATCAATGAAATGCATGAGATGCTCATACAAGGACTCGGAGTTCAGTAGGGAAAAAATTATTTCCATAAAGTGGGAGAAAGGCAAGTTAGTGTACAATGTTAAGGAACAGAAACGATGGAGCAACCCGCAGGTAACGAATGGCTCTTTGGCAATGAAATATGCTTCCAAAAAGCAATGCAAGTAAAGCCAGGTAGGGAAAGGCTCACACAAGCATTTACACACCCTATTTATACACCCCACAGGGACATGGGAGCTACACCTAACTTCTTCCCTTCAAGTACCCTGTCCCTTCCCAATGCCTGTGCCTTAGGCTCTCCACAACCACTATCTGAGCTGACCACCCCTGAAACCAGTAACAACGAGTGTCTAATTAAACCACTGTCCTCTGAAGGACAAAAGTTTGGGACATCAGTACTAATAACTTACATTCTAATTGTATGAAATCTACATATGTATCACAACCTAGGGCTCAAGACCAAGCTGAGCATCCACCAATATAGCACCAATTTATTTAAAATGTATAATGATAGCACGGTTTAAGCAACAGCTATGTTACTTCTCAATTCTTATCTAAAAAGGTATTATCGTTACTGCAAATTGTGCGTGACCAGATTAACCTCAAAGCTGTGCTTGAAGAAGAAAGCAGCAGATGCTTGTTATTTTAAGCATGTAGCAAACAATGAATAATTATACCCTAGGCAAATGAATAACTTGACTTTTGGGACAGAAAAGCAGGCTTGGGAATTAGGGTTTTAAAGGTTGTTGACTTGCCTTGAATGCATTTTCTGCAACATTTTGCTTGTGCCAGAACCTTTCAAGTATGAACCATTTGTTTAAATTCTAAGAATCTGCCTTCTCCAAAGCTCCCTAGTAATTCTGCTGACACTAATCAAATGCGAAGTCACCCACATTAGATTTTAGTCGAGCTTGGCACTGAGATACTACTGTGGTGCAAGTACACTCCGTCCACAGTGTTTACTGAATTCTCAAGTTTTCCACTCATTTCACAGCTGACAGCTGGTTTATATTAAAAGCACAGCCCTCTCACTAGTCCATGAGCTGTGCAACACAAAGCTGTCTGCAAATGAAAGAGGAAAAAACCAGAACAGAAACACATAAAGACAGAAACAGGACCCCAAGTGCAAAACAGGATCTTGAGACCATTCAAGCTGGATTTTTACTGAAACATTTCTGAATGCACAGAATTCTCTTCAACTGAAGCTCACTTCCCTCTACCACATTGTCTTTCACTAGCAGAAATATTGGGGTTCACAAGCAAATATTTAAAACCAGAACCAATTTAGACATGTAATACTCCACCCTGGCTCCTAACTGCTGTTGTACATAAAGCCACTTGCCATAGTGGAACAAACATACAGTATGGCCAAGCCAGTTCCCCTACCACCACCTAAAACTTGTTAAAATCCTGTAAATCTGCCAGACTTGCATGCGTGTATTACCCTTGCAGTAACAACAGGAATCCACAGATTTAAACTTTGCTCCTATAGATACACATGTATAAACAGGTCCATATTTCCAAGCTGCACAACTTTGCAAACATAAAAACTCGTTTTCACACAGCAGTTCTTGTGGGACAGACACCAGCCACACAGCTTGAGAATTACCACTACTGGCAAGCTCTGTAGCTATCGCTCCTTTAAACCACCTGAGTAAAAGGCTCATTTGTGTACTGTATTCCTTTTTAATGCAAGAAGATATTAATCTTGTATTTATCCAACTTTGAGACCTCTGCTTTTGCTGGAAGAGATCAGAAGCCATTTCTCCTTGGAAGCCTGAAGAAAAAAAATGCTTTTGTGTTAGGAGTGATACTGGCATATTTTAGATGCAGAACACATCATTAGTAATACAGTTTGATTACAATGAACCAACAGTTCCCTGCTAGAAGCATACAAGCAAACAAGAACATTAAGCAATGCCAAAACATTACATATGCTGACTGTCAGCTGAGCACAGTTAGATTTAGCTGGCAGTCAGAGTGCCCTCTGTAATTGTGACCTGTTTAAAAAAGGGAGGCTTAACAAACGGTGCATATCCATAAACCAACAGCCACAGTCACAGAACAGTTGTATGAACAGATACAGAATCACTGTCAGCCTCTGAGATACCTTGAAGAGGTATCCTATTTTGCATACAGCCAGGAAGATTAATCTGTTCTGCTTTCATCTTTGCAACATTCACATGTCACTCCTACTAAAACACAAGAGGCAGGTAATCTAAGAACACCATTATCTCTTGCTGAGCATGATATGAGAGAAAAACTCCGGGCTTTGAAGGTGTTAGAATATAGAAAAATTCTATATTCTGTTATCTGTACTTAAAGACATTCAGTATCTATTCCGATATGGCCATTTACTGAAAAATACATAAAACTGTCCAGTCTAGCAGGGGAAGGACTTTTATATTTAAAATAGACTCCACAAAGATTGAACTACTTCCACTAATTGATCTTATACACCTTCCACTGGAAGGTTTGCTTCAGCTGTTTGATAAATTCAGAACACAACTGTCTATGCCTGGGGGTTTTCTGTTGCTTTTGTGATTTCTAAGATTTTCCTTCTCCAGTTTCATAGATCGTTTCAAACAAGGAGAGGGCAGCTGTGGGACTTACCTCAAATTATCTCAAGTGTTTGTGTTTTAAAAGTTTACTTTCTGGTCTAGCAATCTTTTTTCCATTGCTCTGCCACTCCTGAATTACTATTGGTAACATGAAACTGTGTTAAACAAACACTCCTGATTTGAAAAGTAAATACAGACACCCCTCCTTGTTAGCTCAGTTCAATAATAAATGATCAAGGCACTTAACAGAGTCTAAAACTAGGAGAATTCTGCTTGCAAATTTGTGTTCAATAAGGAAGAGGCAGATTTCTGAAGCTCAGTACTGTGTTGTTTTATCAACAATTACTGTTTTGAAAAAAAGAGGTGTTTCCCAGCAAGCCAAAAGTGCAAAGCCTTTATCACTGGACATCCTTACTCCTGGGCAGACAATATTTGTGCCGTATCTGTACAAAAGGACACATCAGAGCTTGCAGAGGTCTCAACCTGGAGCAACTTCTTAAAACTTCTGCACATTTCCCCACCCTTCTTTCTGCCTTAGGGACAGCTACATTTAACCTGTGTTCTGGTGACTTTTTCACTATTTCACCACCTGCCTGCCCCACACTGCCAGCTGCCCTATTCATCAGCCCTCATCAATCCTCTCTTCCTCCCAGTTTTACCAACAGTAATTTTCTTATTGTTGGGATGGTTGATATAAAAAATTATGCACCCTAGAGCCCAAGCATCAATCCCAATCTAGGTCCCCAGTTGTTCCTCTCTTCACTGAGCCAGTTTTCAACACAGGCAAAATGCTCTACATTAGCAAACCCTTTCAGTAAAATAAGCTACAGTATTAAGTCAAATGCTTTGGAGAAACAACTGTCCCACTGATGCTTTCATCAGCCGGCAGTGTTCTTGATAAACTTTTCACATCTTACACTTAAACCTCTCTTCCACAGGGCAGATCTATTTTCATTAGTGAATATATATTTACCTGCTAAATCTTCTTCCACTGCATTGCAAATTATCTCTTACCATTACAACGGCACAGGCTCCATCTCAGGCTAATGACTCCTAGGTCTCCTATTACCTTTTAATACACCAGAAGGACTTTCTTTTAATCTTCTTGTGGTACTGATTCAGTCACAGCTACATTAACATAGCACTCTCACATTACAACCTTACAGAATCTCCCCTGCTTACAATCACTCCTTCTTGATGTCAGAAGCTGCCTGCTACTGTAACACCAACAACCCAGCACTTACAGTGCAGCTACCCATAGAGTTTCCAAATCCCAGAGTTTTGCAGGGGAATTCTTGTAAAAGCTGATTTGTTAATTTCACATCCTGGCATGATTACCAAGGCCCTTCAAGCCTGGAAGGATAAAGAAACTTAGGTGCAGCCCCCTAAGAGAATATCACAATGACTTTCCAAGGACACTGGACTCAGCATGCACAACTTCTGCAGAAGTCCTGTTTGGGTATGCCAGGCCTCTTGCACATATCACAGCAGTGGATCCTGGAGAGGAAATAATGCTACCATAGTTAGTTTTCATGAAAACACCACAACACTGTTCTCATACACACACACAAAAAAAAAATCCAAAACAAAAAAAAACCCCATAACACCAAACGCATATCTATTGAATCCTGGAGAAAAATCTACGGACTTGCTGTGTTGCCCTGAGACTGCATTTGCAGAGAACGAGGTTGCTGGCTGAGAAGCTACTTGCCATTTATAGCACAAAAGCAAGTCATCCTCAAAAATTAGCTTGCCATAAGTAGACCATTCATTCACTGCCTAAACAAAAACAGCCTGGAAATAGACATGGGGATACCAGAGGAAACATATTGGAGGAAAAAAGGTTATCTAAAGGGAAAAGCAGGTAAAGTAACCTAGGATTGTGCTGATGCTAGAAGCTCAGTTTAGCTGTTCATCCTATAGTGCAGCATCACAACCTGGGCTGCAACCCAGCCCATGATTATACTCACTGGTATGCCCAAAGGAAGACAGTGGAGAAGAAAAGTGTGTGATGACACCGAGAAGACCTCATTCCAGAGGTGACTAAAAAGTTTTCTTGGTCCCAGTCGTATGTTGGGAACTTCAGGTACACTGAAACAAGCAGAGGTCTGCAGTTCCTATCTCCAAAGCAGAAAATTACTTCATGAGCATTACAAAGTAGTAGCAATTAATAACACTGCAGTAATTACTAATTCAGGCTTAAGCCATTAAAAGCAGATCAACTGAACCCAGAGGCACACATGGTGTCAGAAGTATGGCACACCACAATGAAACAGGGAGCTTAAGAAGATTAAGGCAAAAGTCAGTCATATCTAGAGGGCAAGCTGTCTTCAGTCTGATGCAAGCCTGCTCAAGCAGAGTTCTCCATCAGAAATATGGGGACTTGAGAAAACTTTTCAGAGAATATGAGACTGTAGGTTGACATAACGCACAGCAGATGCAGCAGAAAAATGCTGTGGTCTACTACCAAAAATCCAAAGAAACTCATGGGAAAGTTGGATCCCCATAAAGACACTTTAGACCATATAGACAGGCCTGCAGGAGCCTAAGAGCCACAAGGGATGCTAGAGAGTGTAAACCACACCTATTTAACACAAAAACCCACCAAGCTCTGTGATAAACATGGTGAAACAAGATAGCCTTTAACAGTAACACACTGGGGTACCAAACTTTCAGCTAGACATCAACATGACAGCTGCACACATCAATCAGTTCTAAAAAAAATAAACCCAGCTTAAAAAAACCCACACTAATAAAACTAATAACTCCCCACATTTCAGGGAGTCTTGCTATTTTTGCTGAATTAATTATATGGCTTTGAGAAAGAGGGAGGAGAAGATGAGTGCAAAGAGAATTATAATGTCTGCAAAATGTGTACAAATTGGAACGACAATGCAGAGACCAAACTCTTACTGCTCCAAACTGCATAACTTGGGAGCAATTCAGAGGCACTCACTTAGCCATAAGCTGCCAAAGTGCCTAACAATGCATGAGACAAAGCAGGATTTCGATACAGCCATTGAGTTCCCATTCATTAAAAAAAAGAGAGAGTCCTATGTATGGAAGTAATCACACAATCCTATTTTTGACCGATCTGAGAAAAATACTACTGTGCATATTCAAGAAAACTGTAACAAAACAAAACAAAAAAAAAAAAAAAAAAAAATGCTTTTACACATTTTACACAAATGAGGAACTGTGATTCAACCTATTCTTACACAGTGGAAGAAAGCACAGGCAAGTGCAGTAATATCTTTAAACTGGAAGAAGGTTGATTTAGGTTAGACAATAGGAAGAAATTCTTCACTGTGAGGGTGGTGAGACACTTGCACAGATTGCCCAAGGAGGCTGTGAATGCCCCCTTCCCACAAGTGTTCAAGGCCAGGTTGGATGGGGCTTTGAGCAACCTGGGCTGGTGGGAGGAGTCCCTGCCCATGGCAGGGAGAGTGAACTAGATGATCAAACCATTCTGTGATAAGAGACTGGAAAACATTTCACAGCTCCTTTGTGATCTTTGCTGAAGAACTATCAACAACAACTTAAATAGTGGCAGCTACTCAGTAGAAAGGTGGAAATAACAGAAAAAGTTGCATGATTGATGAAACGTTGCTATACAAGCAGCACCTCTGCTCCCCGAAGAGCACCATCATGTAACTGGTTTAACCTGAAGACAGCAAATAAGAGATACAATATCACAAAACTCACTTGGGGGAAAAAAAAAATATCTTAAGGAAGACTGATTAAAATTTGGAGGAAAACAATTCAAAAATTTGTTATCTCTACTACAATGACCAGACTCGTATAATAAAAGACTGCAAATGCTTCTAGATAAAGTAAGATCAGGAAAAAAGAGGCTAGCTAGGCCTGGAGTAAAAAGGGAAGGGGAGAAAGGAAGGTAGTAGAGATGACCAGAGTTTCTGTCAGAAGAAGGATAGGCAGCTTAAATCCAAAGTGACACAGGAAGGCACGGAGCACTTCAGCTGCAGGGGCAGGATCATACACACCACACACTGCATTCCACACACCCAGGCACACTCACCATTCCAGCAAAATTCAGCTGCATCACAGGGAAAGATACCAGCAAAATGCTGCGGCCTCTTGTCTCAAGCACCTCACTGTATTTTCATAAAACACCCAGGAAAGAAAAGCACTGAGAAAGCTGCCCACAGCAAGCGAGGCAGCAAAGACACACTACAATGCAACTGAAATTACACCAAATTGTAAAATACACATGCCAAAAAAAAAAAATCTAGCTTGGGGGACACACAGGCTGGACAGCCAATGGAAGTGTGTCAAAATGCACCTTGCAAGGACCTGTGCCAGGAACAGGGGGTCATTAGGAGTGAAGACAGCTGAGATAACTTGAAAGTCAGCCTGAGGGACAGCAGGCATCTCCAGAAACACAGGAAGACAAAAGTGTCAGAATATACAGCTTGCACTCACGGGATTCAGAGCTCTTCACTGCTTCACAGCATGAAGAGAGACAGAAACATGTTTTTAACATTTGTAGCAAATAAATATTTATAAGAGAACAGGGAATGGCAAAATTCATAGCTCAGGCCTATGGTCTGATTGGGATTAATGAGACACAGATAAGGACCAGGTCACAGAAGTGAAGGGCAATATACATGTGACTTTGATGCCACAGCAAATTCTCATATCTCATTTCTTCTGAACCCTGATCATGGTGGCAATGCCAGTATTAGGCTCACTTGATTTTTTTCTATTCTCTGTGCTACTACATAAAGGTTTTCTAAATTTAAGACATAAACCCATCTCCTCAGAACAGAGCCACTGATCACAAAAATAAGTCTGAGCAACTAAGTCAAAACACCATGCCACCTTAACAAGCATCTAGCACTTGAACACTGTCAGATGGTAAACACATCATAATACCAATCTTAAAGGAACAGCCATTCACACAAAACATGCATACCAGGAAGACCAAGCACTGCGTGCTGCCTCTTTCATACTGTATTATCACATTTAATAGTTTCAGACAAAGCATCTCTGTACAAATTGCTCAGAGACTTAAAGCAGCAAATGCTAAAGTTCTTAGCAGATGACCACATTGTGTTTCTCTGCCACCTATGGAAGGAAAACAGAAATATTTGTATTTGTTCCTTTTTGTTTGTAAGCCATCTAAGAATAGCCACACAGACTGCAGCATACACTAACCAAAGTCACATAAATACTGTTTATCAGATAGATATCTCCATTACACATACGTGCAGGCATACACTTTCTGTAACAGAGTATTTCAAGCGCATGGTCACTTCTTCAGCATGGATTGCAACTCCCAGGTGAATTGAGCACAGAGTGACATGACTGGACCAAAACAGAGGGACAAATATAGTACTAGTAAATCCAAAATAAAGGTGCTGCAAGAATAAGGTGCTGGTGACAAGTCAATACCGTATTCTACAAACACTGCTGACATTTACAGTCATGGTGCTCTTTCACTGAACGGGAAGGGAAGGAGCCCACACAGGCTCTTCTGCTGCTCTAGAGCTCTGGTCCCTGCTGCAATTACAAACCTCGCTGCCCCTGCAGCCCCCTGCGCTCAGACCCACGGGATCTGCCACATGATCTCTTCTTGGCTGCAGATCCACGCAGCTACCTCAGGCTACTGCGGGGTCAGTTTGCTTTTCTAACCAGCGGTTTGTGCCGAATACAAAACGAAAAGATGGAAGCCCACAGACTGAAGACAAACATATGAGGTGCTTTCCCAAGTCTGCAGAGAGACTAAATAACAGCACTGTGAAAGGCAGACAGCACCACTTCTCCCATGCACAGAACTCACAGCCACCAGAAGTGCTGATTTTAACTATTCCATCAATGAGCATGCTGCTAATAGTTTGCTGGGGTACCATTCCCCAGTTCCAGATATTATACCACCTCCACCATCCCAGCAACCTTGCAGCAGAGTTTTCACCTCCTTCCAGTTTCTGTGAGCTGGGGAGTAAACCCGGAGTAACACACTTGAATACAGCACCACAATCATTTACAACATTTTACATACAGTGGTACAAAGAATACTGCAGTGACAACACGACTTTGAATATTAAAATAGGTGGATCTAGATGCTCATACAGCAACTTGTTGGCCACATAACTGGTCACAATGAGGGTACCCCCCAAGGGAGGTCCACTCTATACATACCCTCCTTATGTTCTTCCTAAAACACCCACTGGTATCAGCTGACAACAGAAAAATACAGAGAGGGCTAGAAAGCTGTCTGAACTGACCCAGGATGGTTGCTCTGGACCACAACCCCATCTCTGGGCATCATAACTTCTTCTGCCCGGCCCTCTCATTCCTCAGATTCACACTTCAGCAGTGTATTTATCTGGTCTACAAGACAACCGCAGGGCACTGGCAGACCCAGAAATATTGCCTGCAATCAGCTGTCTGAAGGCTTAGAAGGTGAGGAAGTCAAGGGAGGTCCACTGAAAGACAATAAAAAGGCAGATGGCCTAGCCCAGGGCAGTAGAAAAGAGGAAACATCGGAAGTACAGAAGTGAGTGATTGGTCCACTTAGCAATTTTACTCAGCTACAAACACACCATTTTGGCAACACCACACTGGATGATCTACAGGACTCTTTTGAAAACAAACAGATTTTAAAAAAATAATAATTCCTGAGATGTGGTGAAGGGAAAGTGAGTTCCAAACAAGTAAGGCTGTCCTACAACATCCAGAGTTTGAGAAACATTGCTGCGTGGAACACAGCACCTAACCCAAAAAGCATGGGGGAGAGAGGGGGTAAGAAAGGCCCCAAACACATGTAGGACCTTGAGGGATTTCTGAAACAGGATTCAAAGATTCAACAAGGAGGAAACTGAGGAAGATTTGCCTGATGACAATTTTTAAATGTGCAAACGAAGAACTAAATACAATAAAACTTTCCGCTGACAGAATGCATTTTTGGTGCTTTTAGCTTGGCCTTTACTGTGTATCTAACAGCTGTGCTATCTCTGGTTTCCACAGAGTACCTGCCTGTCAGTCCAAGTGAACAGCCTGCACTATGTGCTCTTCGGGCTTCCCCAATCCCCATCACTGAAGGAACATTTCCACTTTAGTAAAAAGTGCCTCAAAGTCCTCTGTAATGTTGAAGCTACTGAGACATCATTGAATTACCACTGCCCTTAGAAGTTATCCCATTGGACAAATGGAGTAACTATGCTGAATTTTAAAATGTTAAAAAAGCAAAAGCACTGACAGAGTCTGATCTATTGCACAGTCACTGAAATGTGGAGATCAACACAGCGCCATTTTCAATTGCCAAAAGCTTGTCAGAACACAAACACAGTGCTGACAACATCCTACATGTTTACCTCCAGGGCATAAAATTGAATAGCTATTACCCAATAAAAAAGTAACATCTTAAAGCCTCCATCTTCAAACGTAATACAAAGCCATGTCACTAGCAGGAAAGTTATTTTCAGATATTAATTTGTCTATGAGAACAGAAAAAGTCACAGAAGATTTACCAGAGAAACAGCCACAATGGCTCATTTTCTAGAAATCCACCAATAAGCATTTTTTTTAAACAGGCTGCTGTGTTCCTGAAGCATGGCAATTTGGCTTAATCTGCCCAAACCACACAGCTAGTTTGATCATTAAATATTCCTCAGACTTCAAAATGCAAAGCACTACACTGGCATCGATGAAACCAGAAGGTTACATCTTTCCCTCCTTAGCCCCCTGCAACTCTGGGTTGGTCTTCACTGTGTATAACATCCCCCCAAAATCTTGCACAAAGAAGATTCTAGCTGGTAAGCATGTTCTATTTTTACGGATTTTATTTTTTTTATGGAGGAACACAAACATTTTCCCAGTTACAAACACATGTGAAATGCCTAAAATGTTAACACAGCTAGCAAAAAGCCACAGATGAAGACAGATTTTCAACACAGCTATACATAAAAGCCTCTAAGGATATTTATATTTGATTCATTTATAGAAAAGAGCTCACTTCGACAGGCACCATTCTTCCATTAAAAGACGAAAAAAAAAAAAAAAAAAAAGTGCTACCATTTTTTTCAGGCAAACTGCTGCCTGTATAAGAAGGGGCTGGATGAAGGAATGCTCAAGGATGAAAATCGAATCTTTCCAGCCTTTGCTGGCCAGATCTGGGTCTGCAGGACCCACTACCACCCCATTGTCTAATTAGTTATTTGTACCGAGAAGTCGACAGCATCCGAAGGGACGGCACCTGCTCACCCGGCACCCAAAAACAGAAGTGCAACCGAAACGGAAAACAACCTGAAAAAAACCACCCCGAACTCCCACGTTCTGGTTCGCTCCCGGAGGATATTCGGCTGCTTACGGTGCTGGGGGGGTGGAAGGCATTCCCAGGCCCTTTCGCCTTCCTTGCAAAACACAACCCCGCTCCCACCGCCACCTCCCGCCCTGCCCCCAACACCAGCGAGGGGTGACCGAGGCCCCGCCCGCCGGCAGCCCCCAGTGGTCTCCCCGGGAGAAGGGGAGGATGGAGACGGCGCTGCGTCCGCAAGCCCGGCGGGGGGGATGGGGTGGGGCGAGGCCGGGGGTCTNACCACGCCCCGCCGGCCTCCCCGCCAATCCCCGCCTCTGAAGCGGGCTTGCGACAAAGGCGCCGCTTGCCAGCACTCCATGCCAGGGACGGCGTCGCCATCTTTACTGCGGGCAACGGCGCCGGCCGCCATTTTGTTGGCGGCAGGAGGCGGAGCCCGGAGGGGAGGGTGAAGGGCGATCGGGGCAGGGGCGGGAGGTCAGTGTGCGGCACAAGAGGCTCCGGGACTCCGGTTCTTGTCTCGCCTGTGTCTGGGAGAAGGGGCGTTGCGAGCACATGGCGCTGCCGAGTTTGGTAGCGTGTCATCGGCCCTCCTGGGGCTGCCGGGGCACAATCATAGGATGGCTTAGGTTGACCTTAAAAGATCTACTCCAACCTCCCTGACATGGACAGGGATGCTTCTCAAGTAGACTAGGGTGCGCAAAGCTTTATCCAACCTGGCCTTCAACACCTCCAAGGAGGGGGCATCCACAGCTTCTCTGGGCAATCTATTCCAGTGTCACCCTCGTACTATAGAACTAAAATCTAGTCTAAACTCCCTAGGCTGAAACACCTACTGTATTTTAATTGTAACGTATTGACTAAGAACATAGAGATCTGTTATGCTGCTATCAACATATAATAGTAAATAGGCATTTAATTCTGGTGAAATAAAGAAGAGGAAAACATGTAAGAAACTTAGACACCATTCTCAAAACAGGATCAAATTTATTAAGATGTTGACATCCATTGTATTTTATACGCTATTGTACTGTGTATGCCACCTCTATAAGCATATCTTGATATCTCATCAGAGGCATTGGAAAGTGTCCTACAAAGAGTAGCTTAGCATTCCACAACAGATGTGGAGTGCAAGGCGAGGCAGGGTCACACCAGAGTGTTCGGACACTCTCCCACTGTAGTGGAATTTGGCTTCAACATTCCATGCAAACAGGCCTGGCTCCCAAACAGAGTGACCACTGAAAACTCTTCTGGCCCTCACCATTCCATGGAACCCTACCCACAGCACCACCAACAATCGAGCTACAGGTTTACTTTAGTACCTAAAACCTCAAATGTTTGACCCCTTGGCCACACTCCCACTGCTGTGGAATTCATCTCCAAAATTATCCCATAAATGTGCCTGGCTCCCAAACACAAACAGTGATCACCAAAAGCTCCTGTTGGCCCTCTGCATCCCATGGAACCCTACCCACAGCACCACCAACAATCAGGCTTCAAGGTTTTTTTAGTACCTAAAGCCTCAAACATTCAACCTATTGGCAGCTCTCCCATTGTAGTGGAATTCAAAATTCCACGCAAATGGGCCTGGCTTCCAAAAGCAAGAGTGACCACCGAAAACTCCTGCTGGCCCTCACCTTCCCATGGGACACTACCCACAGCACCACCAACAATCAGGCTACAGGTTTGCTTTAGTACCTAAAACCTCAAACGTTCAACCCCTCAGCCACTCTCTTAACTGTTTTAGTAGTCATCTCCAAAATTATCACGCAAAAGGGCCTGGCACCCAAAAGCCAAGAGTGAGCACTGAAAACTCCTGCTGGCCCTCACCCTCCCACAGAACCCTGTGGTGAAGTGTGAGATACTGTGTTGGTAGGGACCTGGGAGATATCCCCTTGGGTGTCATGGAAACCTGCAGACAACTGGAAATGTTGGCACACCAACACCTGGAATAGACACCCAGTTTGCTGAGATGCTGCTCACAAGGGACAGCAGGAGATGAGCCTGGCATCAGTAAGTAGCTTTTCTATGAAGAGCTGGTGGGACACAGGGCAGCTGCAAATGAAAGAATACTACCTGGTCTGAATGGGCCTGTGGGGGTGTGAGACCCTGCCTGGGGCTAGAGACTATAAACTACAGCACACACCTGAGCATGGAGAAATGGCATAGCTAAACAAATGCAGAGAGAGGCTACTAGCAGAAGCCCTCTCTGTTAGACTCAGCAGTGAGGACAGGAAGGAAGAGCTGAGGTGACACATACAGAAGTGGCCTTGGTCCCTGAAGAGTCAGAGATCATCACCTTTCACCAGTTTGTCTTCAAAACTTTCTCCGAAGCAGAAGGCAGCCATATAAAAGTTTCAGGTGTGATTGTACCTCTCCCATTGGCTCTGTAGTCTTCTTGGAAGGTTATAGTACCACTTTGGAAAGCATGTCCCTCATCTGTTGACCTCTATGGATGCACACAGACAAGGCTATATTGCCACAGAGCTTCCCTAGCAGCATGAGGATTCTGCACTAGAACCAAGAGGTGGCAAATAAAGAACAAATAAAACATCCCCTCTACTAGCAGCAATAGCTGGTCACTGCACTGTTTGTGCCACTGGGGAGCAGGACAGCAAGGCACCGCAGAAAGCAGTCATGCTCATGTGTTCTGTTTCACACAGCTGCTGCTGGGCTGATCTATTGGACTACCTTCTGCGTTCCTGTAAAGCGGCAAAGTGAAGCGATTCCTGGAAAATGTCTCTTTGGACAGGTCATCTCAACTGTCATGCATCCATTTCTTCTTACTACAAACCACGGTGAAATTCTGCCATCTGCAGTCACCAAATACTTAGCCTGAACAATGCAAAAGGGCTGAGAGAAAGTACTGCCACAGGATTTCTTAGCAGCAAGTAACTCTGTGTGGTTCCACAATGAAAGCATGTACAGGAAGAACAGGAAAATCCAGTCAGAATAAAGGCTGGGAAAGAATTTGATATTTCTTAGCTCAAGGCATGAACAAAGATTATGGTAGAGCAATAGTAGGAACTATCCCTGTGGGCAAGGACACATTCCATAGGGTTCCTTTATTTCTGGACTGATATGCAAGAGGTCTGGAGAGAGGACATGAGGCAAAGGCACCACTTGATAGACTGCACCAATGGCCATCTTCTCCCCACTCTATTCTCCAGAGGCAGCTGCACCTGAACTCATCTGCCTGGCCTGGAGATGGGGGAAGATAAATGGAAAGCAGAGGACAGAAAGTTAGCACAAGTAAGTAACATTATCAAGGGAAGGGATGAGATCTGTGTTTTGCTGCGGGTGAGCTCAACCACATCTCCCCAAAGGACAGAATACAGAGTAGGAGACACTGAAGGAACCCCAAAAGGCCAGGAGAAAGTACTGGTTAAGAAAACACTGGAAGATAAATCTCTGGAGAGCACAAGGATATTCAAAGCAGCAGAGAAGACAGAAAAGGGTAGAGAAGAAGACTCTGCCCTGCTGAGAAAGGCAACAGTACCTCTGGAAATGCTAAGAAGCGTCCTAGGAGAACAGCTACCTACAACTTTCTGTTGCTCAAACTGCTCCTCTTTCACAGGACAAAGACCTCATGCTAGAAGCTTTCCCTAGCCACCAATCACAGTAGAAATTCTACAGCTCAGACTGGTGGCACATGTCTGCTCTTGACGTGCAGTGCATGTCTCTCCAGTAGTACACTGAACACTCCTTCAGCTGCTGCCTTTGCAAGCACAGCACCATGGGCTTCTTCATTCTGCTTACTCATCTGTCCCCAAGTTGGACAATGTAAGGAAAATTACATAGAGATCAGATGAAGGGGACTATGGAGCCCTCCTTCCATACTGACTTCCTGAAGGCAGAAAACCCAGGTTACCAAGAGCAGAGCTAACTTTGGAAAGATCCATCATGCTTCTACCAATTCAGAGAATTGTCACTTGCTGATGACCTCAAGTCAGCACAACCCCCTGCTTGTTACCTCCTAGTTTTTCTACTTAACAGTAGACACAGAGCGGACTGAAGCCAGCCGAGCTGGACAGAGTTTCAGTGTGCTCCTGCTCCAGACTGCCGTGCAGAGGCTGAGACATTCCTCTCCAGGGGAGCTAGAGTGCTTCCACCACTCCTAATCTATTCTTGGCTGTAGCTGAGCCAGTTTCTGAAAGCCTCATGTCGAAATGAGTACTGCTTTTTGTATTAGTTGTCAGTTAAATAGTAAAGCATCTGGGAAGCACTTTGACTGACCTAGTTGGCCTGGGCAATTCTTTGCCAGTGTGTCTGAAGATGTCCGAAAGGCATCTCCCCACAGTGTTCTTTGTGTAGAGCATCATGCATGCCAGTAACAGTGGTCAGTGACAAATGGCACAGTGACAGTGGTCAGTGGCAGTTACAAGGTGCAGGGGTACCAGTCAAACTCCTTTTTGCTCACCTGAGTTTTCCATGAATCTCCTCCAGATGCTGCAAATCTCTAGGAATTTGAGAGTCCATGCAGAATCACAGAGTGCTTTGGGTTGTCAGCAGCCTTAAAGATCATCTAGTCCAACCACTCTGCCATAGGCAGGGATGTCTTTCACTCAATCTAGGTGTTCCAGACTTTATCCAAACTGACTTTGAACACTTCCAAGCCCATTGGGAGACTCCCACCACAACAACCCTGGCCCCTGGTGCCCCAGCTACCCTCAATGCTCCACAATGTGCCCTAACTCCTCTAATGACCCCTACAATGCCCACCAGCTCTCCCCTCATGACATCCAGCTGCCCTTACCTTCCCCTAGCTGCTCTCCAACACCCTTCCCATGCCCCTCAAAGCTCCCCTCATGACCCTAGCTCTGACTTAGTGCTTCCTAGGTTCCCCCCAAAGCCCTGTGGCTGCTCCCCATTCTCCTGACTCATCTTCTGTTCTTCCACCCCTTAATGGCCTCTAATGCCCCACTAATGCACTCCCAGCTCCCTCACTGCCTCCAGCCCCTCACCTTGCAGTCCTGGTGCAAAGGGGCTGCCTTTGGGGGAAGATGCATAGGACCTGCAGAAGGTTTGGCTCAGCACTGCCTTGGGGGGCAGCCCTGCATGTGGAGAAGTCCCAAGGGATTCATAGAATCATAGAATTAGCTGGGTTGGAAGGGACCTCAGAGATCATCTAGTCCAACCCTTGACCCACCGGAGCAGTTGCTAGACCATGGCACTGAGTGCCACATCCAGTCTCTTTTTAAATGTCTCCAGGGACGGAGAATCCACCACCTCACCGGGCAGTCCATTCCATTGCCTGATCACCCTCTCCGTGAAGAAATTCTTTCTAATATCCAACCTAAATCTCCCCTGGCACAACTTAAGACTGTGTCCTCTTGTCTTGTTGAAGGTCGTCTGTGAAAAGAGTCCAACTCCCACCTGGCTACAGCCTCCTTTCAGGTAGTTGTAGAGAGTGATGAGGTCTCCCCTGAGCCTCCTCTTCTCCAGGCTGAACAGCCCCAGCTCTCTCAGCCTCTCTTCATAGGGCCTGTGCTCCAGTCCCTTCACCAGCCTGGTTGCCCTCCTTTGGACCTGTTCCAGGACCTCTACATCCTTCTTAAACTGAGGGGCCCAGAACTGGACACAGTACTCGAGGTGTGGCCTCACCAGCGCTGAATACAGGGGAAGAATCACCTCCCTGGACCTGCTGGTGACGCTGTTCCTGATACAGGCCAGGATGCCATTGGCCTTCTTGGCCACCTGGGCACACTGCTGGCTCATGTTCAGCTTCCTGTCAATCCAGACTCCCAGGTCCCTTTCTGCCTGGCTGCTCTCCAGCCACTCTGTGCCCAGCCTGTAGCGCTGCATGGGGTTCCCCACTGGCATCCTGCAGGGCCACCCTCCTAGAGAAGCTGGACATGGAGAATATGGAGACCAAGTTTTCTTTGCTGTCGAGGAAAAGGTTTTCCAGCTTCAAGTCCCTGCAGCAGGGGAGAAACAGCTGTAGGCAGGTAAGGACAGATGGCAGCTGTGGGGCTGGGAGGATCTGGGGCCAAGGAGGGAGCTGTGGGTAGATGAGGGACCAAGGGCTCATATGGGAGGAGGAGGGCTTGGACTGGGAGCTGTGGGGCAGGTGTAGGGATGGTAGGTAAAGGTGCAGTGTGGCAGGCAGAGGTGTATAGGCAAAAAAAAGCTTCCAGGAGGCCCTCCATTGCCTGGGCTGAGGGGAGTGATCCTCCAGGCAGCACGGCTGGGGCTCTGCAAAGTCCTCGCTGATTCCGTAACACTCTGAGCTGCCAGAGCAGGACCCCTGCACCCCCATCTTCACCCAGTGGTGGATGATGGCCCTGCTGTGCACATAGTCACGAGAGAGGAGCAGCTGTGAGAACCAGAGCCCTGTCTGCTCCAGAATGCTCCCCATGAAGGCCAGGTCCATGAGGAGGTAGAAGCCTGCTCTATCTCCATGCCTTGGTACACACAGTGAGATGAGGTGCTTGTGGCAAAATCCTCCCAAGACCCATGGGCCAGCAGGGACTTCGACATGGAACAGGCCTGCCCCCCCGGTCCCCCTTTGTTTTGCACCTCCTGCACACCCACCCCTTTTTGTCACCAATGCTCCCCTAACACCTGGCAGCTCCCCGTGAAAGTGCCCACCACAGCTGCCATCGTCATGTACTTCCCTCTCCCAATAGCTCCCTGCCCCTCTGAAACCCTTCCCGTTGCCCCCGGGTGCCCCCCTATCTCATGGACTCCTCCAAACACTCCCTGCCCCTTCAGCCCCTCCAGCACCCCTGCCATCTTGAGCCTCCCAGTAACATCATTGTTCATGAGGCTTCCCAAAGGATGCTTCCCCTTCCCCCTATACCCTGATGCCCAAGGTGCCCTTTGATGCCTCTTCTTGCTCCGCAGCATTTCTTTATGCTCAGGGCGCCTTCCCACTGCCCCCTGCCAATGCCCCCTGCTTGCATCTGATGGGGAAGGACCTTCCTGAGGTCTTCCTCCAGCACCTTTCTTTTGCGGGTGGACATTGATGGCCACCTTGTGCCCCAGTGGGTGGACTGGAGCTTCATACCCCTCCCAGTAAGCACCAGTGAGCCAGCAGTGGCCCCAGCTGGAAGTCCATCTTCCCTAGAACCAGGACAGGGTGTGCCTTCTCCATGCATGTCAGCAGCACACTCTGCAGGAGGTCAAACAACACTAAGACACTGGCTGGAACCAGCTGCCCCAGACCTTTGTGTCCCTCCTAGCCCCCAGCACCCCCTGCCCATCACTGGCTCTTCCTTCCATTCCCACTCAGGGTTCAGCCCCTGGCACAGCTCATGCCAAGGCCCAGCAGCAGCTGCCCACCACTGATGACCCACCAATGACGCACTGGGGTGACGGGGAGGACAAACAGGGTGGCTGCAGAGCACACCAAGCAGGAGGAGATGAAGTCCCTCCTCTCCTGCAGCTTCACAGCAATAACTGGCCAGTCATCTCTAAGGAAGCTCCTCGGACCACTCCAGAACCACCGATAGCCACAGCCAGACCCAGACTCTCAGCTGGAAGGTCAAATACCTAAGCTGGCTTACCAGAGCCCTTGGAGCAGCAGCAGAGTTGAGGTGCCAAGCTGGTGCTACCCGGGCAGTGAGAGGGGCCAACAGTCTATCAGTCTCACTCGACAGGACAATGCATGAGCCCTCTCACTGCCCACCCTGGGCTAAGGACCCCAAGCCCTGGAGCCATCACAGTGTGTGTGTGTGTGTGTGTGCGTGTCCTGTCCTACACCTGCTGCCACGGAGACGGCAGCTGGGAGCCCCCAAATCAGGGTGTGGGGGATAAGTGCAACCAGCAACCCCAGGCAATGGGATGCAGAACTTGATATTGGGATTAACTGCCGGGGCTGGACCCTGAAGTGTCCTGCACTGAGAGGCCAGGCAGGTGGCAGCACAGGGCTTTCTGATGAAACTTAAAGAGCTTTTGGCAAGCTAGGAAAACTAGTTTTGCCCTTTGCAACACTCCCTGCTCTGGGTAAGCACATCCTCCACCACCAAGGCTAGGATACACATTGAGACTGGCACAGAGTGGGTCTCACTGCTCATGTGTTTACATGAGTGGAAAAGGCAGAAAAGGCTTTTGGTGGAAAAGGCAGCTGCTGAACATCTGAAGCAGCAGGATGTAACTCCTCTGCTGTTCAGGAAAATTAGGCCCAAACAACAGCTGCTTGGCACTGAGAGGAATTCAGGGGACAAATAGCAGCTTAGTGAAACTAAGCTTCTGCAGCACCAGCGTCCAGAGGAACTGCAGGGAAAGCCAATTCAGAACTCTATGTGACAACTTGTGAGAGGAAAAGGTGATAACCATGAACTCTTCAAGCAAGCAACTTTTGCCTGATCACGCTGGCACGGTGCCCTGCTCACAACCACACAGATGCTATATGACCAGGATTACTTGCACATGATGCAAGACAGGGACAACAGCAACCAGGGCCTTGCTCTTCTCCTGGAGAACCTCTTGAATGCCAGCGGCTGTCAAGCCAATGTTGATAAGCATGCTGACAATAAGCTGTTGGACTGATTTATACAACAGTCTTGGGGAAATTTTTTTCCCCATGTGCCATGCCAGGTTTGTTCACCTTATAACTTTGAAAAGCTTGTGCTCCAGGTGAAGCACCTCTGACACAGTTCCCAGCCGTTTCCCACTGGTGTGCCACATCCCATCTGAGCATGCGCCCTGCACAGAGCAGCTGTCTAGAGCCAAGGATGCAGTATGGGTTTCTCATTACCAAGCCCACAGTGCACACTATCCAGGCTGCAGCCAGAAGCTTCACAGCTCCAAGACAGAGTGATCCTTATGACCAGCTTGGCTAAAATGAATGGGAGCTCTTCCATCTCCTGCAATAGGACAGCACCCATCATCTTAAGCACGCTGATAAGAAGCCTCTGGACTGACCTGGGAAGCCCTAGGCATCACCAGCCTAAGGCCCTTTTGGGGTTATCCTTTACCAGCAGATATGTCTCAATTCAGGTCCATGAAGCTGAGGGCAGCCTGGTGCCTGCTGTTTGCTTTTCCCCACAACTTCAGCTTGCAGGTAGTGTCTGCAGACTGCTGGAGGCTGTCCTCCAACTTGCGAAGATGGAGAGCCACCTACCAGTCGAGTTGTCCAAGCTGAAAACGTGAGCCGTGTCCCGGGATCCATGTCCCAGGAACAGCCTTCTCTGTGACCATCAGGAGCACCGCTCTGGCTGTGCCAGGCCTTGCAGTGCTTACACATGGACAGTTCCACCCACCCTGGGACACATCCATCCACGCAGCCACCACCTTGCACTGACCCCCATCAACAGCCCCTCCGCAGCCGCGCCTCTGAGCGCCAACAAGCACCCGCCCCGCAAAGGCGGGGAGCAGCCCCCGGGGCCAAGTTCAGGCTCTTGGGGCTCTCCCTCCCCGAGCGACGCGGGAGAAAGCTGCGCAGGGCGCGGCAGAAGGAGCAGAACCCCCGCCGCTTCCGCTCCCGCCCTCCGGGAGGCACGTACACGCAGCAGGGACGCGGCAGCCCCGGGCAGCTGCTCGGCACCTCCCTCCGCCTGGCCGGTGCTCACACGCCCCTAGAACCGCTTCCCTACGGAGCGACCAAGAGCACCGAGCACCTCCAAACCGGCCCAGCCCGCCCGCTCCCAGCTGCGCCCGGGCCCCGAGCAGCACTGCCCCGGAAGTGCCTCTCGCCCGCAGCCCCGCCCCGCCCGGGGGGGGCCGTGCCCGGCTCCGGTGTACAGTTTGGCCAATGAGAAAAATCTGCTGCGTTACGTCAGCGCTGCGCGGCGACGGCGGCGGCTGTTGCTAGGCAGGCCGGCACGGCTGGCCCAATGGGAGCAGGGCGCTGCGGCCGGGTCCGGCCGCAGC